>JALAZF010000133.1:4200000-4700000 GCA_022829125.1 Lathyrus tuberosus | reverse complement strand
ATTCCGTCATTAAGTGTGTAACGTGAGAGGAGGAACAGGAAACACCACCACATTTCTTGTTTTCCTCTAAATTTGATTGTCTTGTCTTTGTTATGAAAGGAAATAACAAGGTTAGAAAGTTGTCACTAGTTCTAAAAGTTAGGAGGTAAGTCAAGAAAAGGAGGAAAAAAACTTGGAATTGGATCCCCTCCTGCCTAGTTATGTGCAGCCATCTCTCCTGTTTAATCTAACGGCTCAAAAACATTAAAAAAACTTAATTAAAAAAATATTTAAGAAGAGTGAGAAGAAAACTTATAAATATTTAACAAAATTTTATTACTTGTTACACCTTCACATTTTTTATGCACTTTTTTTCCTGAGACTATAAATCTTGTTTTTTTCTTAAACTTCATAAGACTTTACAAAATTAAGCTAAATTTTCCCTTCTCTTCTTCATTGTCACTACATCACCATTTTTCTTACAATAAAAATTTGATTTCTTTTCTCCATTTTCTATTACAACACGATATCCTCTCCACCATTTATGTATAATTTAAATCTATCTTTGTCGCAATCGCTAATTAGGAAAATCTATCTGTCGCCGCCGCCGCCAATAATTATAAAAATGTGTTGGACAATGACACCAATGAATCATTACTAAAAACTATTGTTGTCGTGTTACGATCGTGTAAGAAATGTTCTTACACTGTGTGAATTAATATTCTTTAAAATTAAAACAACAAATAACATTATGATATCGACATCTATCAATACCGTTTTGTGGCACCCAAATAGTTTTTTAAAACTTTATGAAATGTTGGACTGCTCATCGTTCATGAAGAAGATGAGGGATGTTACCATGGCCTCTTAGTGTCTTATACATGTTTTGTTGTAAAATGGAATTTGAAAGATGATGAATAAACCGTAAAATGGTTTTTTGATTTTTTTTTGAAAAATTTAGCTTAATTTTGTAAAGTCTTATGAAGTTTAAGAAAAAACCAAGATTTATAGTCTCAGGAAAAAAATCACATAAAAAATGTGAAGGTGTAACAAGTAATAAAATTTTGTTAAATATTTATAAGTTTTTTTCTCACTCTTGTAAATGCTTTTTTAATTAAGTTTATTTAATGTGTTTGAGCCGTTATATTAAACAGGAGAGATGGATGCACATAACTAGGCAGGAGGGGATCCAATTCCAAAAAACTTGTGTGGTTCCAGAATATATAGAATATTATAAGCATTAATCAGATTCAAGTATGAGAGACAACAAAGTGCATAACTTACAAGTTTTCTGGGAAAAGACTGTTTATTGTTGACATTATTCTCCAAGCCCTGTTCTGAAGCCATGATCGATCTTGAGTGCATAATTAAGATTAAAATAAGGTATAATATACTAGCATCTAAACAGGCACTCTAGTGCACGTTTATTCGCTTTTTTTAATGCGCACACACGTCAAAATAAAAAAGGTTTTTTTTTATTTAATTTTAGTTTTAATTTAAATTATTTTTGTAATGAAATTTATAGTAAATATATAAATTTTTTTAAATGTAAAATCAATAAAAGTGATTTGTAATATTAATGCGAACAAACGCCTATAAGGAATTGAGAATTGCATACAAAATGTGAAGGTGTAACAAGTAACAAAAATTTGTTAAATATTTATAAGTTTTCTTCTCACTCTTCTTAAATGCTTTTTTAATAGTTTTTTTAATGTGTTTGAGCTGATAGATTAAACAGGAGAGATGACTGCACATAACTAGGCAGGAGGGGATCCAATTCTGTGTCATTAAGAGAATTGGATCCCCTCCTACCTTATTTTAATCTTAATTATACCTTATTTTAATCTTAAGTAACAAATTTTTATTACTTGTTACACCTTCACATTTTTGATGCAATTCCCAATTCCTTATACGCGTTTGTTCGCATTAATATTACAAATCACTTTTATTGATTTTACATTTAAAAAAATTTATATATTTACTATAAATTTCATTACAAAAATAATTTAAATTAAAACTAAAATTAAATAAAAAAATACCTTTTTTATTTTGACGTGTGTGCGCATTAAAAAAAGAGAATAAACGTGCACGAGAGTGTCTGTTTAGACGCTAGTATATTATACCTTATTTTAATCTTAATTATGCACTCAAGATCGATCATGGCTTCAGAACAGGGCTTGGAGAATAATGTCAATAATAAACAGTCTCTTCCCAGAAAACTTGTAAGTTATGCACTTTGTTGTCTCTCATACTTGAAATTGATTAATGCTTATAATATTCTATATATTCTGGAACCACACAAGTTTTTTTGGAATTGGATCCCCTCCTACCTAGTTATGTGCAGCCATCTCTCCTATTTAATCTAACGGCCCAAATACATTAAAAAAACTTCATTAAAAAAGCATTTAAGAAGAGTGAGAAGAAAACTTATAAATATTTAACAAAATTTTATTACTTGTTACACCTTCACATTTTTTATGCAATTTTTTCCCTGAGACTATAAATCTTGTTTTTTTCTTAAACTTCATAAGACTTTACAAAATTAAGCTAAATTTTCCCTTCTCTTCTTCATTGTCACTACATCACCATTTTTCTTACAATAAAAATTTGATTTCTTTTCTCCATCTTCTATTACAACACGATATCCTCTCCACCATTTATGTATAATTTAAATCTATCTTTGTCGCAGTCGCTAATTAGGAAAATCTATCTGTCGCCGCCGCCGCCAATAATTATGAAAATGTGTTGGACAATGACACCAATGAATCATTACTAAAAACTATTGTTGTCGTGTTACGATCGTGTAAAAAATGTTCTTACACTGTGTGAATTAATATTCTTTAAAATTAAAACAACAAATAACATTATGATATCGACATCTATCAATACCGTTTTGTGGCACCCAAATAGTTTTTTAAAACTTTATGAAATGTTGGACTGCTCATCGTTCATGAAGAAGATGAGGGATGTTACCATGGCCTCTTAGTGTCTTATACATGTTTTGTTGTAAAATGGAATTTGAAAGATGATGAATAAATCGTAAAATGGTTTTTTGATTTTTTTTTGAAAAATTTAGCTTAATTTTGTAAAGTCTTATGAAGTTTAAGAAAAAACCAAGATTTATAGTCTCAGGAAAAAAATCACATAAAAAATGTGAAGGTGTAACAAGTAATAAAGTTTTGTTAAATATTTATAAGTTTTTTTCTCACTCTTGTTAAATGCTTTTTTAATTAAGTTTATTTAATGTGTTTGAGCCGTTATATTAAACAGGAGAGATGGATGCACATAACTAGGCAGGAGGGGATCCAATTCCAAAAAACTTGTGTGGTTCCAGAATATATAGAATATTATAAGCATTAATCAGATTCATGAGAGACAACAAAGTGCATAACTTACAAGTTTTCTGGGAAGAGACTGTTTATTGTTGACATTATTCTCCAAGCCCTGTTCTGAAGCCATGCTCGATCTTGAGTGCATAATTAAGATTAAAATAAGGTATAATATACTAGCATCTAAACAGGCACTCTCGTGCACGTTTATTCGCTTTTTTTAATGCGCACACACGTCAAAATTAAAAATGGTTTTATTTATTTAATTTTAGTTTTAATTTAAATTATTTTTGTAATGAAATTTATAGTAAATATATAAATTTTTTTAAATGTAAAATCAATAAAAGTGATTTGTAATATTAATGCGAACAAACGCGTATAAGGAATTGAGAATTGCATAAAAAATGTGAAGGTGTAACAAGTAATAAAAATTTGTTAAATATTTATAAGTTTTCTTCTCACTCTTCTTAAATGCTTTTTTAATAGTTTTTTTAATGTGTTTGAGCTGATAGATTAAACAGGAGAGATGACTGCACATAACTAGGCAGGAGGGGATCCAATTCTGTGTCATTAAGAGAATTGGATCCCCTCCTACCTTATTTTAATCTTAATTATACCTTATTTTAATCTTAAGTAACAAATTTTTATTACTTGTTACACCTTCACATTTTTGATGCAATTCCCAATTCCTTATACGCGTTTGTTCGCATTAATATTACAAATCACTTTTATTGATTTTACATTTAAAAAAATTTATATATTTACTATAAATTTCATTACAAAAATAATTTAAATTAAAACTAAAATTAAATAAAAAATACCTTTTTTATTTTGACGTGTGTGCGCATTAAAAAAAGAGAATAAACGTGTACGAGAGTGCCTGTTTAGACGCTAGTATATTATACCTTATTTTAATCTTAATTATGCACTCAAGATCGATCATGGCTTCAGAACAGGGCTTGGAGAATAATGTCAACAATAAACAGTCTCTTCCCAGAAAACTTGTAAGTTATGCACTTTGTTGTCTCTCATACTTGAAATTGATTAATGCTTATAATATTCTATATATTCTGGAACCACACAAGTTTTTTTGGAATTGGACCCCCTCCTACCTAGTTATGTGCAGCCATCTCTCCTATTTAATCTAACGGCCCAAATACATTAAAAAAACTTAATTAAAAAAGCATTTAAGAAGAGTGAGAAGAAAACTTATAAATATTTAACAAAATTTTATTACTTGTTACACCTGCACATTTTTTATGCAATTTTTTTCCTGAGACTATAAATCTTGTTTTTTTCTTAAACTTCATAAGACTTTACAAAATTAAGCTAAATTTTCCCTTCTCTTCTTCATTGTCACTACATCACCATTTTTCGTACAATAAAAATTTGATTTCTTTTCTCCATCTTCTATTACAACACGATATCCTCTCCACCATTTATGTATAATTTAAATCTATCTTTGTCGCAGTCGCTAATTAGGAAAATCTATCTGTCGCCGCCGCCGCCAATAATTATGTAAATGTGTTGGACAATGACATTAGTACTCAATATTAATGTCATAAACGATGAACAAATTTGTTTGAATTTTAGTTTATAATTTATTCAATGCAACATAAATTGTTACACCGCCCTTATCTTTCCTCTATATATGTTATGATATTTGTAAACAAGTGGATTTGGTATTGATGGATCATAATATGTATGCAATGAGTAACTTCAAGCGTTATTTGGTATTGAATTGAATGTATCTTTTTGATATTTGCAAACCAAAAGAATGATTTTGTGTAAAAAAAAAACGTGTATAATAGCGTTTTGTAGAGAATGCTATTAATAAAACATCCTATAATAGCACTTTTAAGAGAGAGTGATATCAAACATGTGCCATATGTTAACGCTTTCGTTGAAAGTGCTATCAAACATGTGTCATATATTAACGCTTTGTTTGAAAGTGCTATCAAACATGTGTCATATAATAGCGCTTATTTTAAAAGTGTTATCAAACATGTGCTCTATAATAGCGCTTATTTTGAAAGTGCTATCAAAAAACGCGCAAAATACCCACTTTGGTAGCGCTTAAGGAAAAACGCTATTAAAAATTGGTACTTTAATAGCGCTTTAAAAGTGCTATTAAACAAAAAACATTTACAATAGCGGCGCGGTTAATAGCGGTTTTAAGCGCTATAAAAAAAGCGCTATTAGATTGCTTATTTGGCATAGTGGTACAAGACATATAAAACCCTCCCCAGTGGAGTCAGTTCCTTTTATCTTCAACCTTGTGTAGCGCGGTTTTCATGACCGCCTACATCCGCCTGCGGATGGGAATGGGTGCTACTTTCTGATTTCTTATTTATCCTATGAAGCTGGAAAGGAAAGGGAAGCTATCTCAAACTAACCTTGCACGCAAATGTTTTCTTTAACAAATGCTAAGAGATCGGGGAGTTCGGGGTCAAGTTATACAATGGAGAGTTGTTAACTACCTATCCTATACATGGTTATCCATGGGTTGATAGCAATTTTCTACTGTTCTACTGTTTTCTACTTACTGGTGTTTTTTCTGTAAATTAGGAAAGTTTCTCTTTTGTGAAGGTTGAGAGATGTTGAAAAGATATTTTTGTTGTTTTCGGGTTTTTCGATGTTTTTGGTAAGGTATTGGACCTAAGGTTTTTATTTAGTGTGCTCGCTAAGAGTTCACAATCTTATGCCTACGTATTCCCGTAATGATAACAGGGAAATCAGAGCAATCGTAGTTCCTCCTATTCTATGGAAGGAAAAGATGTTTTGGCGTCTTGTTCAAAGCCCAAGACGGAGGCTAAAAGGATGTTTGTGGGAATTGATTGAAGGAGTGAAGAGATTAAAGGTTGAAATATGAATATCCGGGAAAAACATCGGATGAAAATAGAGGGAATATCCAGAAAAGCGTCGGATGTAAAGAAAAGGAATATCCGAGAAAGCGTCGGATGTTAAAAAAAGAGGAAAGGGTTGCTTTGGTGTCTTGTTCAAAGCCCAAGACATGAAGATAAAGGGTATGTTTGTATCTTGTTCAAAGCCCAAGATGTGAAGCTAAAGGTGAATTGTATCTTGTTTAAAGCCCAAGATGTAAGGCTAAAGGGGTTTGACTCAACAAGAGAGTGTTTTTGTATGTATCTCGTACGAGGCCCGAGACGACGGCTAAAGGTGTTTGGGAATGTCTTTGAGACACAAGGGTATTTAGACTGTCAAAGTCTACGGGGTGTGTCCTTGTACAATGCCCAAGAGGAGGCAAATGAAGATCTAGATTCAATTGAAAACCTGTTATATCAAGATGATTAGTTTCTGTTCCTATACCTTTAAGAGGTCGTCGGGACAATTTGTACAAAGCCCAAGAGAAGGAAGAAGAAACTTTTAAGAAGCCAAAGGGACAATTTATACGAAGCCCAAGAGGAGGCTATCTTCCCTGAGGAAGAATCATTATACGAAGCCTAAGAGGAGGCTGTGAAAACTTCTAAGAAGCCGAAAGGTCCTTGTACAACGCCCAAGAGGAGGCGGGGATGCTTTTAAGAAGCCTGTGGGTCCCAAGTTGGGAAAGTTCAAGAAATGCTATTCACAGAGAATAGATCATTTAGTGAGAGTTCCGGGTTTGAGGAACTCAAGAGATGCCATTCACCGAGAATAGATCAACTCTGGGGAGTAGAATTTCTTTGACAAGTTCTAAAGGTGACAGCCGAAGAGAAGACTGTATCTGGTGCTCCTATGGGGGATCTAGCTTTGACTATATTAAAGAGTGACCAACAAGGCTTTACTTAGGTCTAGACCTAATTGTCGGGGAAAACTCTAAATAACTATACTAGTATATATATACAATTGATATATTACTGGTATGTAAAAGTTTATGAAAGGAGACTTACAACGAGCATCCCCACAATACAGTTATATATATGAATGCAGTAAAGAAACTCGGTAAACACTTACTCGGTTGTAGAGCTTCCATGCTGTTTGGTTAGTTGTTCAACAAAGAAAATTTGGATAACAACAGTATATCCAAAATCAAAGGAGAAAGTGTTTTTGAAAAGAGGTTAGGGCTTACAGCTCAAGGAGAGGCCCAAGTTTCCATAGTGATCGTACCGTGGTTTTGAAAATGTATAGAGGGACTTATACAATAAGTGAGGCTCAAAAAAGTTTTTTATACAAAGAGATGGGTCTTACACTCTCTCAAGAGGCCCAGAAAATTTAAAGAAAAATAGTGGGTCTTATAGCTCAAGGAGAGGCCCAAATGATTTTGTGAAAAGGTGACGATCACGTCATTGTTTTGAATTTATACAGAGGGACTTATACAAGTGACTGAGGCACAAAAAGGTTTTCTGTACAAAGGGGTTAGGTCTTACACTCTAATAGAGGCCCAAAAGTGTTTGAAAAAGATTTGTTAGGCTGAAAATCAAAGAAACCCCAATTTCATTTTTTAAAGGCATTTTTCAAAGAAAAATCAAATAAAAATGATAAAAATATCAAATAAAATCATTAATCATGTTATAAACAATGATTAAGGTTTATGAAAAAGTATTTTATCCACATGAATATTTAAAATCATTTTGGTTTTAAAAATCAAGAAAAATAAATCATTTTAAAAGCATTTATAACAATTTAAAACAATATTTTTGAATATATTAAAAATATATCAAATAATAATATTTTTTGTGATTTTTTGGTGGATTAAAATATTATGGAGTATGAATAAGAAGTGTGTAAAACAAAATTGGAAAATGATGATTTTTGCTATGTAAAAGAATTGGTTGAGTTTTGAAGATAAAATAAGATAAAGAGGAAAGATGTCACAACATCACATTCGACATCTCTTTTAGTTTTCAACATCTTTTTTATCAAACTTCCAACACTCATAACTCTCTCAATTTTTAACGAAATTAAAATCCATAAGAACCTATCTTGACCGATTTTTCGCAAGGAATCCAATGGTACCACTCATACATACTGAAACTTAATGTACAGAATACACGATGCAAAAAACCAGAACTGCACATGTAGTTTTCGACATCTTTTCTCGTCAAACTTCCAACACGCATAACTCTCTCAATTTTTAACGAAATTAAAATCCGTAAGAACCTATCTGGACTGATTTTTCGCAAGGAATCCAATGGTACCACTCATACATACTGAAACTTAATGTACAGAACACACGATGCAAAAAACCAGAACTGCACATGTAGTTTTCGACATCTTTTCTCGTCAAACTTCCAACACGCATAACTCTCTCAATTTTTAACGAAATTAAAATCCGTAAGAACCTATCTTGACTGATTTTTCGCAAGGAATCTAATGGTACCACTCATACATATTGAAACTTAATGTACAGAACGTACGAAGAAAAAAAACTAGAACTGGACATGAATTTTAAAACAACATAAACTCCACATATAAACATGTTAAAGTGCAAACAGTAGGAGGATCACAACATACACATTAAGGGCTACATTTTTGCTTCAAGAATTATTCAATATGATGCATGTATATGGACATCAAAGGAAAGCATGATTCAAAGAATTCAAGTTGTGAAGTTTACCTCTTTTTTGGAGATTTTGTGCAACCTGCCAAGTGCTTTATCCAGAAATGAATTGATACTTTGGACACCCTCAAATGACCTCTTAGAAGCTTTTAGGATGGTTGGAATCAGCTGCAAACCTCTGGAGCAAGTTTGAGCTCTTTCTTGCAGAATGGGCAAAAGTGGCCAAAATGCCAACTCTCTCAAATGGTGTTCCAGATGGAGGGATCATTTGGGACAGTTCAAGCATGATATTTGGAGTGTGTTTAAGGCTTTATCTGGTTTAGAAAGTGAATGAATCAAGACATGGCTTGAAAAATGCAAAAAAAGTCCAATTTTGAGGTTTTGAGGGGTGACTTTGTGATTTTGGTGTTATAGGTCACTTGTGAGAGTTTGGACAGCTTAGATATGACATATTGGATGTGTTTGGATCATGAGCTGTGATGGAAATGCTCTCTAACTCAAAAACTCAGAATTACCTTGCTAAAGAAGGCATTTTGGAGTGAAAGAAGAGATTTTGAGGAAAGCATCAGTTTGATGGATTTGGTGTACTCAAACTGAGCACAATTGAGCTCTATTTATAGTAGAGCAAGTTTTTTTGGCAGCAATAGTGACTGGCAACTGCTGCAGAAGTTTGGCAAATGTTGAGCAATAGAAATCCAAGTCTCCTCTAGCCATTGACTAGAGGTTAGAGCACAGGCTGCTGGTCCCCTTGTTGTTGGATGAATCTTGACTGAATTCAGTCAGAGGAAGCTCAGTCCATGCCACCTCTAAGCATCCATTAAATGCTCCAAAACAAAATTGGAGTTTTGTCCCTCTTTTAGGGTTTTCTAGGTTTGGCATGCTACTTGTGGAATCTTGGACTTGGGAGGCTTATGGATCAGATCATCCCCCTTGGATTTGATCCTCAGATGTGTCCAAAATGATGAAAAGGCTTGAAAATTCGTGTGGCACAAGAAATGTGCAAATCTGTCCTGAAACCTGTTTTAAAAATCAGCTGCAGCAAGCCTTGTTGTAAAATCCATAACTTCTTGCTCAAGAATGATAAATAGTTGTTCCTGGACTCTATGGAAAGCTGAGATGACATACTTCAACTTTGATGTTTGACCCTAGACTTGGTTCAACTTGGATCATGGAGAAAAACATCCTTGAAGTTGGGACATTCTTGCTGGAAAAATATTAATGATGTCCTATGAAATGTCGGAACATTGGACAATAAGAATTCCCAACTTTGATCACTTATATCTTTCAATCCTTATGATATTTTGAGTTGATTCCTTCTACAATGTTGAAGTATCAAATACCCTCTTTAAAAGTAGCTCTTACGCAAAATCAATGGTTGCTTGGATCAATAGTTACAACCTTGAAAAGTTCTGCACTTGAACATGATTTTAACTTAGAAAAAATTTCTAAGTTTCCTTCAATTTGATCAATTTTGCAATTTTGCAAGATTTCTTGATTTAAATTTGATCAAATTAAATCATCCATCATATTTTCTTGAGTAATGGCTTGTGAAGCTCAAAGTTGACCAAAAGTCAAAATTTGACTTTCTGCGTCAGTTGACTTTGTATTAGATAAACTTGAAGCTTGATCCATTTAGAATGTTGCACTCTTGTGCTTAATTCTTGATGTGGGAGTCCTCTTGATCCTTTGTGGGTTTTTAAGAGGTTAGACAAGTTGAAGATCATGTTATTCCTTGATTGATCCTTTGTCTAAAGGCTCTGAGAGGGCTTGAAACCCTAAGCTTGATTGTAGTGAATGCTCAACAATTCCTTGAGGAGATTGATGAGGCACAAAGGTACATCCATATTGTGATAATGATTTGCACAATGATGGGAAATCTTAGTGGTCAAAATTTGGGGTATGACAGATGCCCCTATTTAATCTTCTTAGACCTGAAGGTATAAATAGCAAAGAGTTTTAGACATTCGAGGTATAAGAGGATTAAATATCAGAGTACCTAGAATTTTAACCGTGAATACAGATGAAATGATATGTGATGAATGGAAGACTTTTGAACACTGTGGGGTATGATGCCACAGGATACAGACCAACAGAATTTTCTTGGGGATGTAAGATATTGTGGAAATTTTCCGAGGTGACAAAGAGTATTTAGTAGTATTTGGAAAGAGAGGGATAAACCCTGGAACACAGATACAGACATCCGGCAAAACATCAGATGCGAAAGGAGTAACACACTCTGGAAAACATATCTGCAACACCTAGAAAAGCGTTAGATGTATTAAAAATAACTTTGAGGGTAAATCCGAAACATTTAGAAAAGCGTTATATGTACAGGAAAAAATTTAGAAGACTGGCAGAATGACGGACATATCCGGAAAAGCATCAGATAAGCATATCAGAACAAAAGTTACATCTGGAAAAACATCAGATGAGAAAAATTCATATCCGGGAGAGCATCAGATAGACATGTAAGGAGTTTCTGGAAGAGCATCAGAATAAAAAAGACATATCCGGAAGAGCATCGGATGAACACAAAGAAAGTTCTGGAAAAGCATCAGAACGGGTTTTGGAAAAACTTCAAAACTAAAAGATACATCCGGAAGAACATCAGGTAGACACAGGGAAACGTTTTGGAAAAGCATCGGAACAAATAGACATATCCGGAAGAACATTGTATGAAGAAAGAAAGTTATATCTGGAAGAATATCAGATAAGACTTAAAAGTATAGGTGCCAGATAAGTTGGACTTTGTGGAAAGGTAAGATGTTGATAATACCACGACCACTGATGAATGCAAATGAGGATTAAACACTCGTGAATGCATAGTATATGAAAATGTTATGATGTATGATTAAATGTAATGCAAATGAAAATGCTGACAATAAATTTAGATTCTTTGAGGAGTGAAAACCAACAAGTTTATACTCTTTTGGGGAGGGACAGACCAAACTGATTCCTTAACACAGAGATCACTGCCATGGCTTAGGGACTGAAAATGCTGCTTAAACATCTCTTTGTCAGACTGGTAAACTGTATCAAGTTTATAATCCTTGGAGGAAGGTTTGAGAGTTGCTTGGGGATTTTTCCAAATAAATTGCCCAAGACTTGCTGACTGTTGTAGATGAACTGATCGTTACCTCAGTTTGAATGATAATGACTGTATGCTGTATACTAGGAAGGCTTGCTCCAGTAATGAGTCTTGAAAGTTTTGATGAATAAACCAATTCTGAGAAGGACTTGCACTGAACAAATCTTGAACTGATTCTTAACAGGTTTTGGAAAGAACCTGCCCCTAATAAGATCACTGACCAAGTGTCTAAACTGTTTTGAAAATTCCTTGAGAGTAAAGCTAGTATGCAATCAAAAATGTTTATTTAAACATGGCAAATTTAATTCAAAGTTCATGCAAAATTTTTGAAAACAAAATCATTGTTTTTAGAAAAAAAAAACAAAAAAATAGTAATATGGATTACTGGTTAGAAACACGGTGGTTTAAAACATTTTGAATGAAAAGTAAAACAGAGGTATAATACCAAAACAAATGATTTGCAAAAATGATTTTGGAGTCAGTTTACGCCACCTTGCTGTAGTATGCTCTCAAAATAACCTTACTTCAATTAGGTCTTTTGAGGGTTATAACGTGGTCTGGTTCACGGTTTATGAAATAAAGATAAAGGCTCAAAATTTGTTTGTACCCACCCCCTTCGCGATGTTCTCCATTCCTAAACTCAGTTAAACTTAAATTGTGCATTCAGGTTCCAAAAAGGTTTTGGAATTGTACTAATGATAGTGATGACGATGATCCCGAAGTCTTGAGACAACAGCTACTGCTTCTTTACAACATTTAGTTGTTTTTCCTCTTAGTGGACTTTTTTAAAGATCGAGGATTTAAGGACCTCTTCTCTGTGTTATCCCTAACTTTTGCCTGAACTATTTCTTTTGAAATTTATAGTCAGCGGGATGTGTAACACCCCCTTTCTATACCCCCAAATAATCACATAATCATTTAGGCACATATTAAAAATTTCGTCAGAGTATAATTATAAACATAGTATAAAAGAGGCATGTCACATCATACGTGAAATTAAAACATTCAACACCTGCTCAACAATTGATATGCAACAGTGGGGTAACTTTGCAACAGAGGAACTTAGTCCTTACACCCACGTCTCAATATTTAGAATGAAAGCGGAAAATCTAAACATTGGATAACTTATAACATATATATATACATCAACAAGTATTATCCACCAACTCAATTCATGTTTACATAAACATTCATCAACAAGATACATTTACAATGTATCACAAAAGAATTATCTACAACCTAGCTACCCGGTGCTACGTATCAGAGCCGACCGGCCAAACGAATGAAGATACGCTTCACAAAAAGACCACCAGCATACCTACTCTGCAATGCCTCAAAGAGCATCATAAAATAGCAGAAGGGTGAGAAATATTATCATAATAACAATGCATATAATTATATATCTTAGCATAAAAATACACATTTCCACATTCTCACCACAATTCATCACCATTCACCCATATACATTACAATGTATATAAATATATATAACCAAGCATATTCATCATGCATACTTTCACAACTCCTATCATTCCACATAAACATACATATTCATGTTTATTCACCAATGCACCATATAAAGATGATAAATGCAAATCATAGAGACCGACTCACGACTCTATGCAAATGCAATGCGGGTACCGACTCAATCATCTCAAGTTCACTCAGGAACTTATTGGAACCATCGCTCGTTACCAATGTAACTCCCCGTCGGGCATACGATGTTCACCCATTGCTCACACCCCACATGGGCACACAATGTTTATGGATCGGTCACACCCCACATGGGCACACGACCCGATCGCTCACACCCCACACGGGCACACGATCGTCTATAATCATTGCTCACACCCCACATGGGCACACGACGTTATAGCGGATTCCCTCTGGAACCAAACCGTCGCTCACACCCCACACGGGCACACGACGTTATAACGGATTCTCGTTAGAATCACACAACACAAGAATGCACACCATTATGCTTCACATGCAAATGACTCAAGACATTCTTGAAATGCATACATATTCATAGTATATTCATGCATTTCATCTCATACTATCACATACAATCTATATACATTCACATCAATGCACTATTGTATGATTCACATCCAAACGCACATTCAAAACGGTAAAAGTTGCTAAATAACACTATTCCCAACTTTCCAACATAATTAAATCGGCTAACAATTCCCAAATCATCATAATAATAAAGTACAGCTCAATAGCTTCACAACGATACCAAGAATATAAAAATCGGATAAACGGATCAAAAGTTACGGACGAAAACGAAAACGACATTTTGAAAAATCTCATTTTAACACTTCTCCTGCTCATACGCGTATGGACCTATGTCATACGCGTATGGCCAAAATCCCCTTACGCGTACACTACGCAAATCACCAGATGGTCGGGAAAAATATCATTCCATACGCGTATTGGCCCTGACATGCGCCATCCATACGCGTATTGCCCATGTCAATACGCGTATGGCCCTCCCCATTACGCGTATGGCCAGGCAGAATGCAGAATTTTCCTGCAGAATTCTGTTCTGCGTTTTCCACCCAAACCACACCCAAATTCATCATCTAAACTCAGAAAAATACCAAATTGATGTCTAACAACATATATCATTTGTGTAATAACAACAAGGAACACGAAAACATCATTTTCAACACGATTAAATCGATTTCTACCATTTTCTACACAAATGGGTTTACTCCAAAATTCATAAAAATCCACAACAACAACAATACAATCATACATAATAATACACATTGATAAGATAATGATATTTCACACCCTTACCCGGATTAATTGATTCCTAGAAGTTGATTTCTTGATCTCCTAGCTTTTCCCCTATTTTCCTTCTCTTTTCCCCTCTTCCTCTTTCTTTCTCTCCTTTTTCTCTCTATTTTTCCTTTCTATCTCTTTCTCTCCTATTTCCTCTCCTTATCTCTTTTCTTTTTTTCTATTTTCTTTTCTTTCTACACAAATCCAAATTAATTCATTTTCACTCACAAATCTATTTCTACTAAATTTTCTAACTTAATATTAATTGAGAAATGTCTAAAATACCCTCCATTCTAATTTTCTCCGAAAACTCTCGAAAACGGTAAAATAACATAATACGTCAACATAGCATATTAACATACCAATTTCACAGATAAAATAATTTATCACTCAATTTAAATAAAAGACTCAACAAAATGGGAAATAATCGAAATCAGGGCGTTACAATTCTCCCCCACTTTAGAAATTTTCGTCCTCGAAAATATTACCTGTTTCTAACAACTCCGGATACGACTCTCGCATCCTACTCTCTAGTTCCCAAGTCATATTGCCTTCCGCAGCGCCTCCCCACGCTACTTTCACAAGCGCAATATCTTTGCCTCTTAGCTTCTTAACTTCACGGTCCAAAATCCTAATCGGTAAAGCTTCAACCGTAAGGTTATCTCTCACTTCAACCTCGTCCATAGGAATAACATGTGACGGATCCGGAACATACTTCCGAAGTTGCGAAACATGGAATACGTTATGCAAATTCGAAAGGTTCGAAGGCAACGCCACACGGTAAGCCACATCACCAACTCGTGAAGTAATCTGATACGGACCAATAAAACGAGAAGTCAACTTCTTCGACTTCAAAGCACGACCCACACCCGTAACCGGCGTAACTCTCAAAAACACATGGTCGCCTTCTTGAAACTCAAGATCTTTCCTTCTCTTGTCATGATAGCTCTTTTGTCTACTTTGAGAAGCTTTCATCTTCTCACAAATAAACTTCACTTTCTCCGTCGTTTGTTGTACCATCTCCGGTCCAACCAACGTCCTCTCACCGGTTTCATGCAAACACAAAGGTGTTCGACATCTCCGACCATACAAAGCCTCAAATGGTGCCATACTTATACTTGAATGAAAACTATTATTGTAGGTGAACTCAATCAACGCCAAATAACTATCCCAAGCACCACCTTGCTCGAACACACAAGCACGCAATAAATCCTCCAACGATTGAATTGTCCTTTTGGTCTGACCATCCGTTTGCGGATGATAAGCCGAACTCAATCTTAGCTTAGAACCCAAAGCCTTTTGTAAACTCTCCCAAAACCTCGACGTGAATCTAGGATCTCTATCCGATACAATACTCTTAGGAACTCCATGTAACTTTACAACCACAAGAATATAAATCTCGGCTAACTTTTCCAAAGGATAACTAATATCAATTAGAATGAAGTGAGCAGATTTAGTAAGCATATCAACGATTACCCAAATAGCATTATGACCTCTTTGCGTATTCGGCAATCCCGTAACAAAATCCATCGATATACTATCCCATTTCCATTCCGGAATGTCCAACGGTTGCATCAATCCACTAGGCTTTTGATGCTCCACCTTAGACTTTTGACAAGTTAAGCACGCATACACGAATCGAGCCACATCCCTCTTTAATCCGGACCACCAAAAGATTCTCTTCAAATCTTGATACATTTTATTCGCTCCCGGATGAATACTTAAGTTACTTCGGTGTCCTTCTTCCAATATCATCTTTTTCAACTCCGCATCATCGGGAATACAAATACGACCACAGAATCTCAAAACTCCAAAATTATCAACCTTGAAATCCTCATTCTCGTTCATCATCAAATCAACGAACTTCAAATCCAACTTTTGCCTTTCACATACGGTTGCAAGAAAATCATTCGTAACATGTAGCATACCAAGTCGCACACTTCTCGGCGTCATTTCACAAACCAAACTCAAGTCTCTAAAATCCTCCAAAAGTTCCCATTCTCTCATCATCAATGCGAACATATGTAACGATTTCCGACTCAAGGCATCGACCACCACGTTTGCCTTACCCGGATGGTAATTCAAACCAAAATTATAATCCTTCAAAAGTTCTAACCACCTTCTTTGTCTCATGTTCAATTCTTTTTTATCAAATAAATATTTCAAGCTCTTGTGATCACTAAAAACTTTAAATCTCGCACCATAAAGATAGTGCCTCCAGATTTTCAAAACAAACACCACGGCCGCTAACTCCAAGTCATGTGTAGGATAATTCTTTTCATGCACTCTCAATTGTCTAGAAGCATAAGCCACAACTTTTCCATCTTGCATCAAAACACCACCTAAACCAACCAATGAAGCATCATAATACACAACAAATGGTTCCGTCGGATTTGGCAAAATCAAGATCGGAGCCGTTGTCAACCTCCTTTTTAGCTCATTGAAACTCTCTTCATAATGAATATCCCAAACGAAAGTCGTTTCTTTACAAGTCAATTGCGTTAACGGAAGTGCCAACTTCAAAAATCCTTCAATAAACCTCCGATAATAACCCGCCACACTACCGGAAATAACATGTCCAAGAAAACTTACTTCTGACAACCAAAATTCACATTTCGACAACTTAGCATACAATTGTTTCCCTTTCAAAATTTGTAACACAATCCTCAAATGCTCTTCACGCTCCTCTTGAGATTTAGAGTAAATCAAAATATCATCGATGAACACAACCACAAAACGATCTAATTGTTCATGAAAAATACGATTCATGTATTCCATAAACACACCCGGCGCATTAGAAACCCCGAATGGCATCACGGAATATTCGTAATGACCATACCGTGTCCTAAAGGCCGTCTTTTGAATATCCTCTTCTTTCACACGAATCTGGTGATATCCCGATCTCAAATCAATCTTACTAAAAACACGCGCATCAACCAATTGATCCATCAAATCATCGATCCTTGGAAGCGAATACTTGTTCTTAATTGTCACCTTGTTCAATTGTCGATAATCAATGCATAACCACATACTTCCATCCTTCTTCTTTACCAATAATACCGGAGCACCCCAAGGAGAAACACTTGGTCTTACAAATCTCTTGTCCAACAAGTCATTCAATTGCTTCTTCAATTCTACCAACTCCGATGCCGACATACGATACGGTGCCATCGAAACCGGTCTAGTACCCGAAACTAGATCAATAGAAAACTCAACTTCTCTTTCCGGCGGTACATCCGTAATATCCTCCAGAAACACTTCCGGAAAATCACACACCACTGGGAACCCATCAAGCTCAACTTTACTCTCCACCGACAATGATGCAAACAAACCGAACAATTGAGCCTCGTCAGCTAAAAGTTTCTTCAACTCTTTAGTGGATAGGAAACTCTCGTCTTCGTCATCTTCCAAAGAAGGAAACCTTACTAACTTGTAATAGCAATCTATATGAACTCGGTTAAATTGCAACCAGTTCATACCCAAGATTACGTCCAATCCCTCCAACGGCAAACATACTAAATCCATAATGAAGTCCTTACCATACATGGTCAAAGGACAACTTACACACACCAAAGACGTAGTTACCGACCCTGAAGCAGGAGTCTCAATAACCATCTCACCACCCCAAGAAGTCATAAACAAATTCAAACGCTTAGCGCACTCATGAGAAATGAACGAATGAGTCGCTCCCGTATCAATAATAGCAACTAAAGGTGTACTATTAATAAAGCATGTACCTTTAATCAAACGGTCTGCACTAGTGGTCTGAGTTCCCACCAATGCAAACACCTTTCCGCCCGCTTGAGCTTGTTTCGGCTTAGTACACTTAGGACTAATGTGACCCACTTCTCCACAATTATAGCACTTCACTACATTCCTTTTACAATCAGTAGTAGCATGCCCTACACCTCCACAGTTAGAACATTTCATCACAGTCTTCCCACACTCAAATGATTTATGACCGATTTCACCACACTTGTAACACTTAATGGAACCGGAACCTCCTCCTCCTGATCTCCTATCAAAGCTTCCCCTATGCTTGCCCTTATCAACGGGTGTCACATAAGGTCCACTTCTAGCTTGTTGCTTTCCCTTCCTCTCATTCAAACTTTTGTAATGTGTAGAACGAGCCTTGCTATCTTCCTCGAAGATTCTACAACATTCCGTCAAATCCGTAAACCTTCGTATCCTTTGATATCCCACAGCTTGTTTAATCTCGGGACGCAAACCATTCTCATACTTAATACACTTAGAGAACTCAGCAGTAATTGTAGCATAGTGAGGATGGAATTGAACCAACTCCACAAACTTAGCAGTATAGTCCACCACGGACATACTACCTTGTTTCAGTTCAAGGAACTCCATCTCCTTCTTCCCTTTCACACTTTCAGGGTAATACTTCCTCAAGAACTCGGTACGAAATAAATCCCAAGTTATCTCTTCATCATCCACCTCAAGAACTTGACGCATACCGACCCACCAATCGTCGGCTTCTTCCTTCAGCATGTGAGACCCAAGCCTCACCTTATTCTCCTCCACATAGCCCATGACTCTGAAGATCCTTTCAATCTCTTTCAACCACATTTGAACTCCATCGGGATCAAATCTCCCTTTGAAGACCGGTGGTTGATTCTTCCTGAACTCGTCATTAGCATTCACATTCGGCGCACCTTGCACCGCCCTAGCCATTGCTTCCAAAGCAGCAGCCATCGCATTGTCGTTTCTACCAGCCATATTCTGATCATTCCCAAAAATGACAACAAGGTTAAACAACAGTTCAACCATCACAACTACAAGACAGACACAACTGACTCAACACTGGCTCTGATACCACTTAATGTAACACCCCCTTTCTATACCCCCAAATAATCACATAATCATTTAGGCACATATTAAAAATTTCTTCAGAGTATAATTATAAACATAGTATAAAAGAGGCATGTCACATCATACGTGAAATTAAAACATTCAACACCTGCTCAACAATTGATATGCAACAGTGGGGTAACTTTGCAACAGAGGAACTTAGTCCTTACACCCACGTCTCAATATTTAGAATGAAAGCGGAAAATCTAAACATTGGATAACTTATAACATATATATATATATATATATATATATATATATATATATATATATATATATATATATATATACATCAACAAGTATTATCCACCAACTCAATTCATGTTTACATAAACATTCATCAACAAGATACATTTACAATGTATCACAAAAGAATTATCTACAACCTAGCTACCCGGTGCTACGTATCAGAGCCGACCGACCAAAAGAATGAAGATACGCTTCACAAAAAGACCACCAGCATACCTACTCTGCAATGCCTCAAAGAGCATCATAAAACAGCAGAAGGGTGAGAAATATTATCATAATAACAATGCATATAATTATATATCTTAGCATAAAAATACACATTTCCACATTCTCACCACAATTCATCACCATTCACCCATATACATTACAATGTATATAAACATATATAACCAAACATATTCATCATGCATACTTTCACAATTCCTATCATTCCACATAAACATACATATTCATGTTTATTCACCAATTCACCATATAAAGATGATAAATGCAAATCATAGAGACCGACTCACGACTCTATGCAAATGCAATGCGGTACCGACTCAATCATCTCAAGTTCACTCAGGAACTTATTGGAACCATCGTTCGTTACCAATGTAACTCCCCGTCGGGCATACGATGTTCACTCATTGCTCACACCCCACAAGGGCACACAATGTTTATGGATCGCTCACACCCCACATGGGCACACGACCCGATCACTCACACCCCACACGGGCACACGATCGTCTATAATCATCGCTCACACCCCACATGGGCACACGATGTTATAGCGGATTCCCTCTGGAACCAAACCGTCGCTCACGCCCCACACGGGCACACGACGTTATAACGGATTCTCATTAGAATCACACAACACAAGAATGCACACCATTATGCTTCACATGCAAATGACTCAAGACATTCTTGAAATGCATACATATTCACAGTATATTCATGCATTTCATCTCATAATATCACATACAATCTATATACATTCACATCAATGCACTATTGTATGATTCACATCCAAACACACATTCAAAACGGTAAAAGTCGCTAAATAACACTATTCCCAACTTTCCAACATAATTAAATCGGCTAACAATTCCCAAATCATCATAATAATAAAGTACAGCTCAATAGCTTCACAATGATACCAAGAATATAAAAATCGGATAAACGGATCAAAATTTACGGACGAAAACGAAAACGACATTTTGAAAAATCTCATTTTAACACTTCTCCTGCTCATACGCGTATGGACCTATGTCATACGCGTATGGCCAAAATCCCCTTACGCGTACACTACGCAAATCACCAGATGGTCGGGAAAAATATCATTCCATACGCGTATTGGCCCTGACATGCGCCATCCATACGCGTATTGCCCATGTCAATACGCGTATGGCCCTCCCCATTACGCGTATGGCCAGGCAGAATGCAGAATTTTCCTGCAGAATTCTGTTCTGCGTTTTCCACCCAAACCACACCCAAATTCATCATCTAAACTCAGAAAAATACCAAATTGATGTCTAAAACATATATCATTTGTGTAATAACAACAAGGAACACGAAAACATCATTTTCAACACGATTAAATCGATTTCTACCATTTTCTACACAAATGGGTTTACTCCAAAATTCATAAAAATCCACAACAACAATACAATCATACATAATAATACACATTGATAAGATAATGATATTTCACACCCTTACCCGGATTAATTGATTCCTAGAAGTTGATTTCTTGATCTCCTAGCTTTTCCCCTATTTTCCTTCTCTTTTCTCCTCTTCCTCTTTCTTTCTCTCCTTTTTCTCTCTATTTTTCCTTTCTATCTCTTTCTCTCATATTTCCTCTCCTTATCTCTTTTCTTTTTTTCTATTTTCTTTTCTTTCTACACAAATCCAAATTAATTCATTTTCACTCACAAATCTATTTCTACTAAATTTTCTAACTTAATATTAATTGAGAAATGTCTAAAATACCCTCCATTCTAATTTTCTCCAAAAACTCTCAAAAACGGTAAAATAACATAATACGTCAACATAGCATATTAACATACCAATTTCACAGATAAAATAATTTATCACTCAATTTAAATAAAAGACTCAACAAAATGGGAAATAATCGAAATCAGGGCGTTACAGGATGCCCTAGTTTTTTGCCTAAGTCTTTTTTTTTTTACTTAGCGGGCTTTTTCTTTTTTGTTTCGAAAGGAAGTGACTGCTTGATTTGATGATTACGACGGACCATCACTGACTTTTGATTTGAAAGACGGTTTTCAACATCTGCTGGTTGTAACTAAACTTTTGAACTTGAATACACAACCCAAATTAAACTGAGAACTACCCGGCCCCGGGTTAAAATTACAGGTTTTTTATAAAGAAAGAAACTCCTACTTCAAGGCTCAAAGGGGTTAACGAGGGATTATCTTCCTTATATCTCCAATGTTTGGGAATTGAAAAAAATGCCTTACATCCTCAGCAAAGTTTTTTTATTTGAAAGCATACCGACAACAATTGAAAGCATCCTCAGCAAAGTCATCCTCCCACAAATATTTGCATAGTAAAAAAAATTTGAAAAGAGGTGCATTTTTTTGAAAGTTTTTGTTTTTTGAAAGAGAAAGCATAAAGATGCAAATAAACAGATGATTTGAATCAAAATACTGTACATGCTCATTTCATTAAAACTGACATTTAAAGATAAATAAGCTGAAAGCAAATAAATATGATTCAAACAAGGAAAATGCAAAATAGAAAGAAACAAGGTCAGTGACTAATCAAACACTAAGAATAGTTATCCCGTCTTTGGGAAGTAACTAAGCTGAAGTTGATTGAAGTTTCAGTTCTTATGTTCAGGCAGAGGATTGCGCTGGACATTAGGACTTGTGTCACGAAAGCTGAGGAGGTTGTGTCTGATCAGATCCCGCACTCTAGCCTTTAGTGCATAGCATCTTTCTAAATCGTGGCCCGCAGCTCCTTCATGGAATGCGCAATGAAGGTCAGATCTGAATCTGGGTGGAAGTGGATTTGGAGGAAGAGGTGCTACCTTAGTGGTAATCGCTCCTTTTTGAACCAAAATAGGATACAGTTCAGTGTACGTAGTAGGAATAGGACCAAAGTGAGTCCTATTGTAATTCTGGTTTTGTCCAACAGTCGGACGTTGAGGAGCTTGAGCTGGTCGAGCAGCCAACAGAGGAGTGATAGTAGCAATATGAGCTTGATTAGGCTGGTGAGGTCTGTAATGAGATTTCCTATCCTCAACCAAGACAAAATTAGTCTGATCTTCCCTCTTCTTTTGGAAGTTCCCATAGGGTTTCTTTACAGCGTTAGAAGATTCAACGATTTTTGAGACCTTTCCATTCTTGATACCTTCTTCAAGTCTATGGCCAATAATGACCAAGTCTGTAAAGTTTGATGAAACACTGCCAATCATCTTTTCCCAAAAGATGGGAGACAAAGTGTCTAAGAATATTCCGGTAAGTTCCTTCTCAGCCAAAGGGGGTTCGACTTGAGAAGCTAACTCTCTCCAGCATTGAGCATACTCTTTGAAAGATTATTTCTCGTTCTGAGTCGTGTTCTAGAGTTGACGACGGTCTGGAGTCATGTCCAGGTTGTACTTGTACTGATTCATGAAAGCATTGATAAGATCCTGTAAGCCATGAATGTTGCTTCGCTCAAGGCTCATGTACCACATGAGTGAAGCTCCACTTAAGCTATCTTGAAAGCAGTGGATGAGCAGCTTCTGGTTTTTGGTGTAGGCAGCCATCTTACGAAAGTACATTACCAAACGAGCCTTTGGGCAGGAGTCGCCTTTGTACTTTATAAACTTAGGGGTCTTAAATTTGGATGGCATGACGGGGTTAGACACAAGACACATGTTGTCTGCATCAACGTTGAAGAAGTCATTTCCTTCTACAGCTCTGAGCCTTTTCTCCAAAGTTTGATATTGTTCATTGGCATCTTCAGGCTCAATGTCCACATTGTCCTCACTTTGAGCACTAGCATTGTAATCAAAGTTAGGATTCTCAAAGGGAATTCTGGTAGTCCGTACCATAGGTCTAGGTTCTGAGACAATAGGGATTTGAAACTTTGGTCTTGGAGCTTGACTGACTAAAGTGGTAGTGACTTGTTGTGGAATGAAACCGTGAGGTAATCCAAATTCCGGCCATGTAGATGGTGGTATCTGAACAGGCGGAGGCTCAATAGCAGCACCCGTGATTTCTTGGATGACAGTCCTCTGAGGTGGCTCTCCTCTGGCAATTAGGACCTGAAGCATTTCCATTAAATTAGTCATGCTTGACTTCAGATCGTCTATTTCCATCCTAATATCTGCATTGTGCACTTCTTGTTCTGACATTTTGCGCCTGACGTTAGCTCTGGTTCCGTATCGGTGATGAGGAATCAGTTTGATGACTTACAGATGACTGCAAGACAGAAGGTTGGAATGAATTGACGATGACCCGGACGTATGTATGAAACATGCAAGGGATGCAACTGCAATGCATGGATGCAGCACACAAAAACATAGAAAAAACATGGGGACAAAGGTTCGGTGTCATGAAGTCAAGGCTCTACCCATCCCCAAAGGTTTATACTGGTGATTTTTTGTACCTGTCTCTCAAAATCATTGACTCTCTTGAGATAACATCAGCGGGCCGGGAACCGTGCTAGGTGGTGTATCTTAGAGTAGTCTCAAATGAGGGTAGTATCGCGTGACAACTATTTCCGATAGCTTCCGCACTACAAAATGGCTTAAGTCTGCTAAAAACCTCAGCTTCTCAGATAACCCAGTCGACCACACTACTTTCAACAACCGAAGTCGTATAGGCAATGTATCTGCAAAGGGAGTCTCCACTGAGTTTGATGGTCGATCGGGGACTCTTAATTGGGATTCACTCCCTGCAAGAGTACCCGCATTACCATCACCTATCTTAGGTGTATACTCAATCTTTCCACATGCGGCATCACACGCATTCCCATTAGCAGAAAAATAAACACGGATATCAAGTAGGAAAAGGTATATATATATATATATTTATATAGTATATAGTATATATTATGATTGCTAACAACCTAGACCTCTTAGGAATTCTAATCCTAGTTTGCGTCCCCAGCAGAGCCGCCATTTTTCTGTAGCGCGGTTTTCGTGACCGCGGGCATCCGCCTGCGGATGAGATTGGGTGCTACTTTCTGATTTCTTATTTATCCTATGAAGCTGGAAAGGAAAGGGAAGCTATCTCAAACTAACCTTGCACGCAAATGTTTTCTTTAACAAATGCTAAGAGATCGGGGAGTTCAGGGTTAGGTTATACAATGGGGAGTTGTTAACTACCCATCCTATACATGGTTATTCATGGGTTGATAGCAATTTTCTATTGTTCTACTGTTTTCTACTTACTGGTGTTTTTTCTGTAAATTGGGAAAGTTTCTCTTTTGGGAAGGTTGAGAGATGTTGAAAAGATATTTTTGTTGTTTTTGGGTTTTTCGATGTTTTTGGTAAGGTATTGGACCTAAGGTTTTTGTTTAGTGTGCTCGCTAAGATTTCACAATCTTATGCCTACGTATTCCCGTAATGATAACAGGGAAATCAGAGCAATCGTAGTTCCTCCTATTCTATGGGAGGAAAAGATGTTTTGGTGTCTTGTTTAAAGCCCAAGACGGAGGCTAAAAGGATGTTTGTGGGAATTGATTGAAGGAGTGAAGAGATTAAAGGTTGAGATATGAATATCCGGGAAAAACATCGGATGAAAATAGAGGGAATTTCTGGAAAAGAGTCGGATGTAAAGAAAAGGAATATCCGGGAAAGCGTCGGATGTTAAAAAAAGAGGAAAGGGTTGCTTTGGTGTCTTGTTCAAAGCCTAAGACATGAAGATAAAGGATATGTTCGTATCTTGTTCAAAGCCCAAGATGTGAAGCTAAAGGTGATTTGTATCTTGTTTAAAGCCCAAGATGTGAGGCTAAAGGGGTTTGACTCAACAAGAGAGTGTTTTTGTATGTATCTCGTACGAGGCCCGAGACGGAGGCTAAAGGTGTTTGGGAATGTCTTTGAGACACAAGAGTATTTAGACTGTCCAAGTCTATGGGGTGTGTCCTTGTACAATGCCCAAGAAGAGGCAAATGAAGATCTAGACTCAATTGAAAAACTGCTCTATCAAGATGACTAGTTTCTGTTCCTATA
This sequence comes from Lathyrus tuberosus, assembly GCA_022829125.1. NCBI lineage: Eukaryota > Viridiplantae > Streptophyta > Magnoliopsida > Fabales > Fabaceae > Lathyrus > Lathyrus tuberosus. The sequence goes on along the minus strand of JALAZF010000133.1, from coordinate 4,674,033 downwards.
CCTTTAAGTGGTCGTCGGGATAATTTGTACAAAGCCTAAGAGAAGGAAGAAGAAACTTTTAAGAAGCCGAAGGGACAATTTGTACGAAGCCCAAGAGGAGGCTATCTTCCATGAGGAAGAATTATTATACGAAGCCTAAGAGGAGGCTGTGAAAACTTCTAAGAAGCCGGAGGGTCCTTGTACAACGCCCAAGAGGAGGCGGGGATGCTTTTAAGAAGCCCGTGGGTCCCAAGCCGGGAAAGTTCAAGAAATGCTATTCACAGAGAATAGATCATTTAGTGAGAGTTCCGGGTTTGAGGAACTCAAGAGATGCCATTCACCGAGAATAGATCAACTCTGGGGAGTAGAATTCCTTTGACAAGTTCTAAAGGTGACAGCCGAAGAGAAGACTGTATCTGGTGCTCCTATGGGGGATCTAGCTTTGACTATATTAAAGAGTGACCAACAAGGCTTTACTTAGGTCTAAACCTAATTGCCGGGGAAAACTCTAAATAACTATACTAGTATATATACAATTGATATATGACTGGTATGTAAAAGTTTATGAAATGAGACTTACAGTGAGCAGCCCCACAATACAATTATATATATGAAAGCAGTAAAGAAAGCCGGTAAACACTTACTCGGTTGTAGAGCTTCCATGTTGTTTGGTTAGTTGTTCAACAAAGAAAATTTGGATAACAACAGTATATCCAAAATCAAAGGAGAAAGTGTTTTTGAAAAGAGGTTGGGGCTTACAGCTCAAGGAGAGGCCTAAGTTTCCACATTGATCGTACCGTGGTTTTGAAAATGTACAGAGGGACTTATACAATAAGTGAGGCCCAAAAAGGTTTTCTGTACAAAGAGATGGGTCTTACACTCTCTCAAGAGGCCCAGAAGAATTAAAGAAAAAGAGTGGGTCTTATAGCTCAAGGAGAGGCCCAGATGATTTTGTGAAAAGGTGACGATCATGTCATTGTTTTGAATTTGTACAGAGGGACTTATACAAGTGACTGAGGCCCAAAAAGGTTTTCTGTACAATGGGGTTGGGTCTTACACTCTAATAGAGGCCCAAAAGTGTTTGAAAAAGATTTGTTAGGCTGAAAATCAAAGAAACCCCAATTTCATTTTTTAAAGGCATTTTTCAAAGAAAAACCAAATAAAAAATGATAAAAATATCAAATAAAATCATTAATCATGTTATAAACAATGATTAAGGTTTATGAAAAAGTATTTTATCCACATGAATATTTAAAATCATTTTCGTTTTAAAAATCAAGAAAAAGAAATCATTTTAAAAGCATTTAAAACAATTTAAAACAATATTTTTGAATATATTAAAAATATATCAAATAATAATATTTTTTGTGATTTTTTGGTGGATTAAAATATTATGGAGTATGAATAAGAAGTGTGTAAAACAAAATTGTAAAATGATGATTTTTTCTATGTAAAAGAATTGGTTGAGTTTTGAAGATAAAATAATAAAAAGAGGAAATATGTCACAACATCACATTCGACATCTCTTTTAGTTTTCAACATATTTTTTTATCAAACTTCCAACACTCATAACTCTCTCAATTTTTAACGAAATTAAAATTCATAAGAACCTATCTTGACCGATTTTTCGCAAGGAATCCAATGGTACCACTCATACATACTGAAACTTAATGTACAGAACACACGATGCAAAAAACCAGAACTGCAAATGTAGTTTTCGACATCTTTTCTCGTCAAACTTCCTACACGCACAACTCTCTCAATTTTTAACGAAATTAAAATCTGTAAGAACCTATCTTGACCGATTTTTCGCAAGGAATCCAATGATACCACTCATACATACTGAAACTTAATGTACAGAACGCACGAAGAAAAAAAACCAGAACTGGACATGAATTTTAAAACAACATAAACTCCACATATAAACATGTTAAAGTGCAAACAGTAGGAGGATCACAACATACACATTAAGGACTACATTTTTGCTTCAAGAATTATTCAATATGATGCATGTATATGGACATCAAAGGAAAGCATGATTCAAAGAATTCAAGTTGTGAAGCTTACCTCTTTTTTGGAGATTTTGTGCAACCTACCAAGTGCTTTGTTCCAGAAATGATTTGATATTTTGGACACCCTCAAATGACCTCTTAGAAGCTTTTAGGATGGTTAGAATCAGCTAGAAACCTCTGGAGAAAGTTTGAGCTCTTTCTTGCAAAATGGGCAAAAGTGGCCAAAATGCTAACTCTCTCAAATGGTGTTCCAGATGGGGGGACCATTTGGGACAGTTCAAGGATGATATGTGGAGTGTGTTTGAGGCTTTATCTGGTTTGGAAAGTGACTGAATCAAGACATGGCTTGAAAAATGTAAAAAAGTCTAATTTTGAGGTTTTGAGAGGTGACTTTGTGATTTTGGTGTTATATGTCACTTGTGAGAGTTTGGACATCTTATATATGACATATTGGATGTGTTTGGATCATGAGCTGTGATGGAAATGCTCTCTAACTCAAAAACTCAGAATTACCTTGCTAAAGAAGGCATTTTGGAGTCAAATAAGAGATTTTGAGGAAAGCATCAGTTTGATGGCTTTGGTGTACTCAAACTGAGCACAAATGAGCTCTATTTATAGTAGAGAAAGTTTGTTTTAGCAGCAATAGTGAATGGCAACTGCTGCAGAAGTTTGGCAAATGTTGAGCAATAGAAATCCAAGTCTCCTCTAGCCATTGACTAGAGGTTAGGGCACAGGCTGCTGGTCCCCTTGTTGTTGGATGAATCTTGACTGAATTCAGTTAGAGGAAGCTTAGTCTATGCCACCTTTAAGCATCCATTAAATGCTCTAAAACAAAATTGGAGTTTTGTCCCTCTTTTAGGGTTTTCTAGGTTTAGCATGCTACTTGTGGAATCTTGGACTTGGGAGGCTTATGGATCAGATCACCCCCCTTGGATTTGACCCTCAGATGTGTCCAAAATGATGACAATGCTTGAAAATTCGTGTGGCACAAGAAATGTGCAAATCTGTCCTGAAACCTATCTTAAAAATCAGCTGCAACAAGCCTTGTTGTAAAATCCATAACTTCTTGCTCAAGGATGATAAATGGCTGTTCCAGGACTCTATGGAAAGCTGAGATGACATACTTCAACTTTGATGTTTGACCCTAGACTTGGTTCAACTTGGATAATGGAGAAAAACATCCTTGAAGTTGGGACATTCTTGCTGGAAAAATATTAATGATGTCCTATGAAATGTTGGAACATTAGACATTAAGAATTCCTAACTTTGATCACTTATATCTTTCAATCCTTATGATATTTTGAGTTGATTCCTTCTACAATGTTGAAGTATCAAATACCCTCTTTAAAAGTAGCTCTTACGAAAAATCAATGGATGCTTGGATCAATAATTACAACCTTGAAAAGTTGTGCACTTGAACATGATTTTAACTTAGAAAAAATTTCTAAGTTTCCTTCAATTTGATCAATTTTGCAATTTTGCATGATTTCTTGATTTAAATTTGATCAAATTAAATCGTCCATCATATTTTCTTGAGTAATGGCTTGTGAAGCTCAAAGTTGACCAAAAGTCAAATTTTGACTTTCTGCGTCAGTTGACTTTGTATTAGATGAACTTGAAGCTTGATCCATTTGGAATGTTGCACTCTTGTGCTTAATTCTTGATGTGGGAGTCTTCTTGATCCTTTGTGGGTTTTTAAGAGGTTAGACAAGTTGACGATCATGTCATTCCTTGATTGATCCTTTGTCTAAAGGCTCTGAGAGGGCTTGAAACCCTAAGCTTGATTGTAGTGAATGCTCAACAATTCCTTGAGGAGATTGATGAGGCACAAAGGTACATCCATATTGTGATAATGATTTGTACAATGATGGGAAATCTTAGTGGTCAAAATTTGGGGTATGACACATTGGGCTTTGATCAAGGCATACAAAAATCAACATTCCTCAGATGAGACCATGAGTCCAATCTGTAGGAGGTCATTTCCTCTACACATCACATTTCAAAACAAACAATCAGAAACCTTTTTCCCAGATAATTGTTGTAAGTGGAAAACTTGTTGATTCAAAATCCAAGTTGGAGTCCTTCCTTTATCCTGGCTAAAAATCATCTTTCATCTAACAGCTGTAAGTGGCAAGCCTCTGGATTCCTAACATCCAAGCCAATGTCCTTCTCTTAGCATGAAAGATTCATAAAGGAAAAAGTGGCATTGCTCTACACTGAGTTAAAGCTTTCTTCCTTTATGACATCCCTCTTACAAAGGAAATTATGGCATTGCTGGATTCACATAACCCAGTTAAAGTAATTTCCCTTATAACCAATTACTCAACTTTTGTGATGAATATAGTGAGATGTTCTCCCTTTATAGATGGCAAATTTTCTCTCAGTCACCCCTTTAGCTTCAATCTTGGGCTTTAAACAAGACACAAATACTCAAACAACTTCAATCTTGGGCTTTAAACAAGACACCAAACATTTTCCTCCCATAGAAATAGGAGAAACTACGATTGCTCTGATTTCCCAAATCTCTTTACGGGAATACGTAGGCATAAGATTTCGAAATCTTAGCGAGCACACAAATCAAAAATCTTAGGTCCAGTACCTTCCCAAAAACAACAGAAAACCCGAAAACCACAAAAACAGTCTCTCAATTCTCCCAAAGGAGAAACTTTCCCAAGCCACAGTAGATAAACATAAGAAAGCATTTCAAATTAACAGAGAAACATGCAATAAAAAGTTCCTATGGATAACCATATATACATTGGGTGTTAATAACTTCCCTTTGTATAACCCGACCCCGATCCCCGATCTCTTAGCATTTGTTAAAGAAAACCTTTGCGTGCAAGGTTAGTTTTAGATATCTTCCCTTTCCTTTCCATCTTCATAGGATAAATATAGCACCCAATTCCAATCATTACGGTAAGGTGATCGCATCACTGAAAAAAATCGCACGCTACAGGGTGCGATGAGGGTTCTAGTTCAAACTCTTTTCGGGAAAATTTGAGGGGCATATTGGGATTGGTTTCAAATATTGATTTCTGGTTTTGCAAGTGGCTTAGTGACCCGTGCATTAAAGATGTGTTTCCAGCATTGTTCGATCGGTCTGAGTTGAAAATCTAAAGTGTTGCTTGTATGGGCTATTGGACAGAGGGGCTGTGGAGGTAGGACCTTCGCGTTTTGGATCTGAATGCTACAGGAGAGGCGGATTGGAAGTTGGTTGAAGAGTGGTAGGCTTCGCTTTCTACGCGAGATTCGTTTCAATGGCAGCCAGATGCTCTCTTCGGTTTACGGTGCAATCCTGTTATGCAATGTTATAGAAATCTCAATCGGCTGAGATGGAAATGAAGTGGAATTGGTGGAAACCCTTGACATTTTATGGAAAACTTCGGTTTCGTCCAAGTATCTTCTTTTCGGTTAAAGGCATTATGCGTTTACTGTTATGATCAAGAGGAAACCTTGTTCTATCTCTTCTTTCATTGTTTCTGATGTTGTTTCTGTTTGGAGATTTGTTGGGGTTTAGCGTAATTGTGTCGTTGGAGAAGTAGGGTGTCAAAGGGTGTCGATGATATCGTCTTGGGGGTTGATGCAAAAAGTTATGGGTTCTGATAAGGCAGGGATGTTCTGGGTTGCTGATTGTTGGGTCATATGGATGGGTAGGAATAAACTTCTGACTTGGAATTGGTTACTTGTAGGTTGTATTTCTGTCCCAAAATGCAGTTGGTACGATTGGTTTACTGTTCTCTATCTTTGTAGGTAATAGACTTTTGCCTTTTTTTAAGGGTTAGAGTACCCCTTATACACTTTTTTTGATAATATATCACTTGATTATAAAAAAAATAAATTTATCGAGATAGTTGAAAGTATAATTTTTTTTTGTGTGAACAACATTGTAAATGTAAAGAGTTTTTATTCACAGTCAACCACAACCTTTAAACATTAAAAATATTTAAATTTTATCATAATTACCTTTATAATCATAAATGTTTGTGATGAGTAGGAGTGTAAAATTCTTACACTCTTGATGTATAACAATTCAATTCATTAAATATAGCTAAAAGGATTGTTAATATAGCAATTCATATCATATCATATACTCCGTGGTCAAAACATTTATAAAAAAAAAAGGCCTCAAATATAAGCAAAAATAAACAATTTTTAAACTACTTAATGTTTGTATTACTATATACCTTTCACTTAATTCAAATGCATTTAATGTTAATACTTAATCCATCATATATAAATAAGAATAGCTTAATGAATTTCGCTCGAGTTTAACATGAAATTTAAAAATTTAAGTATACTTAACTAACTTCTTTAATCGATCTTAGAAGAAATATTTGTAAGTATGAATTAACTAACACATTGACATCTTAAATTCATTATAATTATAAATAAAATAACGCCAAACCTTATGTTGTTGCAAGAGTGCATTTACTAAAAGAACAAGACTACAAAATGATAAGCTCACATTGTCCTTTTACATCATCTTTAAGGCTCTCGTAAATGAAATCACGATCAAACTCACAAAAACTATCTGAACCCTTACTCCATGTTTCAGCACCTACATAAAATTTGTCCAGAGAGCTGAACGTAATTTTCTTAAGCGAACCTACATTTCTCAATAGGCTCCTAGCAAACTCAATTGCTCGTGGGGTGGATACACAACCATGTAGCTCAACATACTTCAATTCATTGTGAAAAAACTTTGCAGATTCTCTTTGAATCAGAGATCCAAACCAATAAGTTTGTTTAATCTGCAGTTTGAAACCTAACCATTAATATCAGTTTCAAATAAATAAGATTGAACCTTAAAATAGTGTTGAATAACTCACCGTCAGAGAAAACTTTTCGAGATGTTGAGATGCCATTAATACATCTAAAATTGAAAAGAATTCAATAAATGGATAATCCGCTACATCAATAAATAACTCCAATTGTCTGAGTTTTTGAAATCTGCCCAAGACCTTTAATTCTGATATCTGCAAACACCAGTAATATGTAAAGTAAATTAAAATCAATTGGTTACTCATTAAAATAAAAGAAACCTATCTATGAAGCATATACTCCTTTAAAGTATGTAGTGTCTGATACATGTCGGTGTCCAACATATGTATGATATATGTAGAACACGTCTCAGAAACCTATATAGTCAATAGCGTAAACTATACTGCTATATCAAGTTTTGGAAATCTGCTAGCCAGGGAAATTCAAGATTGATAACTTTTATAGAAACTACAAAAATTAATCAAGATAGATCAATGGGTTTGAATGACTCACCTGTGAATGCCTTGTGATTATAGCTAAATTCTCAATCTGATGCAATTCTGGAATTGGACCCAAGGAATCTCGATTTCTATCTCTTACAACTGCATTCCAAAAAACTTTCGATAATTTTGGTCCCTTGACAGAAAATTTAGCTGCATCACCACTATATTCAAAGGATGATAGATTCTCTGCGTCAATAGAAATCTTAGAGTAGCTCCTAGAGCCGCAGTCAATTATTTTCAGATGAAGCAACTTTGTACTGGTAATTTCCATGTCATCGGGCAATGGGCAGTTTCTAAGGGTGACGTCCTCAAGTTCGAGACATTCTTCAAACAAAAATCGGATGAAGCAAAATTCGAGTTCATGAAATCCATCCAACACAATTGTTGTTAAATTTTTCAAACTAGACTTGTCAACAATTCCGATCATCGTCTTAGTACCATAGATAAATTGGGATAACCTATGAGCCTCAAGGTTTATTGAGTGACTACCATGACAAGAATATTCAAAGGATGAGAGATTTGGTGCAATGATATTAATCGTCGTTATATGTTTAGGGCAAACAATTTTCAAATGAAACAGTGTTGGACTAGTTATTCTCCCTGCAGAATAAAAGTCACAGTTATCAAGGGTGAAGTCTACAAGATGCATGCAGTTGGAAAACAGGTCCTCAAGCAGATTCGGCCTCACAACAATTAATTGCAACACAAGAGTGGTCAGATTCTTCAATCCAGAGAAATCCATAGGTACTTCTAGGAAGCAATTCTCTAGATGTAGATAGGTTAGATAATCAGTGTTAGATAAGAGAGTAAAGGAAAATCTATAAGGCGCTATTTTGAAATTAGTTTCATTGGAGAATAATAGTTCAATATGTTTGACACCCTTAGCAATCCCTTGAGAAATCAATGTGTCAATGACATCACTATGTTTATTACCCAATGGAAATTTTACTCGAATTGAACTGATCGTCGCATGTTGATAATGTAACATGAATTGATCCAATCTTGAGGTAAATTTAGATCGGAGGCTTTGAAAGAGTCGAAGGTCTATTGGAAGAGTAGTATAGTGAAGTGTGTTATAGAGATCAAAATTGAGGTGTGTTGATGATAATTTCCTTTCGTGCAGGCAGTGTTTCGACAATAGGGAAGTTTTGACATGATCCTTCAAAGGTAACTTGTTAAAGATAAACCATAAAACAGAATCAGGCAAGTCACAGTCCATTGTTGCTGCAATATAAAGAACACACAAGCAGAATAATCGATCAAACAGAAGTATATTTCAAGATTTGAAGTAGAAGCTAGAAAAGAAGTTAGGGTTGCATGAAGGAATATCATGATGTTTACCTGAAGGAGACGACGCAGTTAGCATAGATTTTGGAGAAGACGCGGCAGCTGAGAAGCGCAGTATCATATCAGGTTCACTGTTATAACTAGGGTTTTATCTCTGAATCTCAAATATTTATATTCTACAATCAAAATTCTATAATCCAATCCGATGAGGGTATTTTTTTTCCGTATATTTATACATATATTTTTTTTATTAACAAGTAGACTTGTTAAAACGGGTCCGCCTCGTCGGATCGGCTATGCAAATCTTGAGATTAATCTATTTAATAATTAAAATAAAAAAATAAAATTTGTTTTTGATAAAAATAATCAAAAAATTATTAAACAAGTTAGAGAAGACTAACTTGTTCCTCAAGCTATTCTAAAATAGTTAGAAGTAGTTAGCTCACAAAATTAGTTGGAGGTTGTTAGTTAGTTATAATAGTTAGAAGAATATATTGTATAGAGACGAATTACCATAACTATCATGCAACTATAGCATATTCTATAAATACTTTTTGTAAATCTCTTGATGAATAATGGAAAACTTCAACTCATTACATTGTGTCAGAGCTCTCTCTTTGGAGAGATTCTTTGAATCTTCATTCTTCTTCTTTCTCGAGTTTCTTGAGTATTGTTCTTCTTCCAAGTTTCATTCTGAAGTCTATGATTTCTTTTGTTTTTTTCAATGTCCAAGTTTCGCCCTAGATTTTGTGTTTTTTCTTTCGATCCATCTGCTGCATTTCATCATCTTCTTTGAGCTGTTGTTCTGCATTTTCTCGATTCACCATGGCCACCAAATGCTCAACAACCAGCACAAACTGATTCACCCTATTATGCGCATCCAAGTGATGGCCCAAATTCAATTACTATGCAGTTTGGAGCAGTTCCATGCGTATAACACTAGGTGCAAAGAACAAGCTCCCGATCATTGATGGATCATTAGAGATTTCAAATGATGATGATTTTAATCGAGCTGCATGTGAACAATGCAGCCATTTGGTACATTCTTGGCTTATCAATTGTGTTCCTAATTCCATCGCACATATTATTATATTTCATCAAAATTCTATAGACGTTTGAAATGGTCTTAAAGAAAGATCTTCTAAGATTAATAGAGTTTGTGTAGCTCACCTGCTTCTTTAATTAAACAATCTAAAACAAGGTGCAAAATCTATTCTTGAATTCTTCACTGAGGTGAAATCTCTTTGGGATGAAGTTAATGCTTATAGACCAATTCAATCGTACACATGTCCTTACCCTTGTAGTTGTGAGGCTATGAGATCAACCAGGAATTATATTCTTGAGGACCAAGTCATTCAGTTCCTTACTGGACTAAATGATCAACTTTCAATGTCAAGACTCAAGTTTTACTAATGGATTGTTTTCCATCGATTAACAAAGTGTATTCCCTAGTGGCACAAGAAGAAAGTAACAAAAACTATGCACCTATTATTGATGATCATATTCTTGCTAATGCATATGACTCCAAAAAGAGTTATGATCGAGGTAGAGGTAATAATCATGGAAAATGTAACCTAAGGTATTGCACTCATTACCACATATATGGCCATACAATGGAATTTTGCTACCAGAAGTATGGCCATCCAACTATCAAACAAACCTAACACTTATGCAAATGCATTCAACTGTCATGCCAATGATTCTAATCAGTTGTGTCGTACCTCGAAAAATAAGAATGACCTCGCGAAGCACAATCACACGCTTGCGGGATGGACTTAACATAGTTGCCACGATCTTTATTTATTCCCATAGAGGGAAAGGGAAAATATCGAATAAAACCCCTAAAAGAAAGACAAGATATGGCCATCGCAACCAATATCTGAGTTCAGGAGTCGGTTACGCAAAGATAAGGTATTAGCACCCTCACGTCCGTTGTAATCAACGGGAACTGTTTAGTTAGGGTCGAATGAATGTTAGCTTATGTTAGTTTCTAATCTTCTACTTATTGAGTGGGAAAAGAAATGGAAAAGAGAAATGTTTTTTTTATTAAAGAGACAGGGGACTTAAGGGTTTTATTACTAGGGGGATCGACAAGACTTCGCAATCCCGTGCCTACGTATCCTCATAGTGCAATGAGAAACTCAGAGCCTTCGTAGTTTGGGGACTACGGTGAAAAAGGGAAAAGGTGGCTCGCCAAGGATTAGGGCCCTTGTGCCTACATATTCTCATTGATAAATTAGAAATTAGAGCGTCCGTAGTTCTGGGTAAGAAGATTTGGTTGTTTGTCGATTTTAGCGAAAGATATTTAGTCGCATTCGACAGAAAACATTGCTTTACCCAAAACGGGTGAAGAGCGGGTGTTTGCATCATAACACATTAGATTTACAAATCAACATTCACGGGAAACGCCTCTTATCTCAACTCAAATAGTTTGTGGACGAAGCAATGATTTGCGTCGTCTCAAGACACAATATCTTAAATTTATGAAAAAAATTTAAGGTTATCCCCACGGCGGAAAAAATATAGTTTTGTTGGTTGGATGTATTTTAAGTGAATGACGAACATTTGATGAGGATCAATTATTCAAAGAGTTATACTAGAATGCTAGATTCTAACGTCCCTTTTTTTCAGTCGAGTTGTTGTGAAATTATTTTGATGGACAACGAGCTCTTGATGATAATCAATTTCTCAAAGAGTTACGCCAAGATGCTAGATCTTAACGGCCCTTATTTTCCAAGTTGATATTAAGTGTTTTAAGGACGAAAGAAAAGAATGAATGGTTATCCCAAAGTGCGAGACTCAAGACCAATCATTCGAGGGTTCTGCTAGAATGTTAGATTCCAACAGTCCTCTTCTTTCGTATTTATTAAAAAAAGAGTTTTAACATTGCAATGAGGTAGGTCAATGTTTTAATTAAGAAAATGCACTCGATGTTGATCGAGGTTTTTTCATAATTAAGGTTTAAAGTGATCGGACACGTTGATGGGAATGCGTGAAGCAATTGACTTACAAGTTTGGTGTTTTAAAATGGGCTTGATGTTGAATCAAGAATAAGTTTGAAAAGGTTTTGTTAATGGAGTGAAGTTGGTTGATGATTAATTGGAATTGGACCAATGTTTTTGAAAATGGATCTTGGTGTTGGCCAAGTCCTTTTTTTATTTTGAAAAGTTGATTTTAATACTTTGTTGGTTTTAGGTTAATGTATTAATTCCTATCCTAACATGAATAATATGAACAAGATTACAGATAAGGGTGGGGGATACATCAAGGTATACAAGGGACATACACAAAATTAACCCTAGTCTTTTTCTTTGAACTTAAACACAAGTATCATGGAAGTAGCAAATCAATGGTCACAAGTATGGATCAAACAAGACATGCATTATAAAGATAATCACTTAAGCATAAGGTAAGCATCAAGACATGGTATTAACATATGACAAAGATCATCAATCAAGTAAAGAAACTCAAGTCATTTAGGGTTTCAAATCATGTGAATGTTCATTTCTAAACAAACCCTAAAGTCCACCTAAACATGGTAAGAACTTCAACATCAAGATAAACACAACAACATTAAAGTCAAATATCAAATGATAAGGTCATATTCATCATGGCAAGAACCCTAAAAAAACCTAACCAAAGTTCAATATTCAACCACATGCCATCACTAATGGTTCAAGAATCATTTTATAATATTTAGTCAAGACATGACATTTGGCAAAACATAACACCAACATGATTTTTAAACATTAAAGCATGGCAAAGGAAAACAAAACATGAACTCAATCAAAACATAAAGCAAGGAAAAATTAATTAACATGATAAAACAAAATAAACATCATAGAAATAAAAAAAATATATTTTTTAGGTCTTTTTAATATGAAAAATAAAATGATAAAAATAAAAATAAATACAATGGAAATAAAATATTTTTTGGTTTTTAAATATTTAAACTAAAATAAAATAGGAACAATAAAATAATGAAAAGAAAAAGAAAAAAGAAATAAAAGGAAAATGAAAAAACAGAAAGGAAAGGAAGAAGGAAAGAAGAAAAGAAAGAAGAAACAAGTGATAAAAATATAAAGGGGAGGTCGCTGGGTGTTGAACCCGTGCCCCCCAAATTACCAACAAAAAAACAAACCACTGCATCTGGCCCTTAGGCCTTATAATATTTTCGCTCAAAAAAATATATAATTAAATTAAATTTAAATATAAAAAGGAGACTTCGTCTTCTTCCTCGTATTGTTATTGTAACTATTTTATTTTTAAAAAAAATACGACTTCCTCATTTTTGTACCAAATAGGACAAGTAGGTACACTATTCTGCTTAGAATTTCACAAGGAATCCAAATATGCCCTTAATTTATATTTATTTTATCTCAAACTCACGAATTTCCGACAAAACCAGATGAACCCTAAAATTTCAAACAAAAATTAAATGACATACATCAACAATCAATGGACAATAGCTTAGGGGTTTCGTTCCTCATGTCAAAACTAACATAATGGTAACAAGAATAAGTGAAAATTATGCTTAAATGGTAGAGTTCGAAATATGAAAAAGTACCTCAAATGGTGAATTCGTGGACCTCCGAAAAGTGCTTCCAGCAATGCAAAAATGATCCTTCTAGCTTCCTTGAGTTCCCAGGAGTATGATGATGTGCTTAGAATGCCTTGAAACCCCTTGGATTGTTTTGTCCGAATCCACTTGCATATGAGAAAAAGTGAGTTATGGTTATGGTGTTTGGGGTGTTTCAGATGAGTTCCATTGCATACATAAGTTTTGGTGAGTTGTTTGGAGTGTTTTTGTGAAGGAAAAGTGGAAGGAATGTAAGGGAATAATGAAATTCGAAATTTCACTTTAATGGAGATTTTGAGTTTTTGATGAAATGCTCTCTCTTTGCTCTTGCTTGTTTGTTCATGTTCTGATGTTTGCCTTGCATTTTTAGAGGCTTTTGAAGTAGGTTTGGATAGAGGTTTTGTATAATCAAGGTTTGGAGTTTGTCTTGCAATGCTCTTGTTTCACAAAAATGGCAACTTTGGTTCTATGCACTAAGGCCTTGGTTCTTGGCCTTATGATCATTTTGAACATTCCTCTTAGGCTTGAACAAGTTGGTTTGGCCTCAGAAAATCAGTTGTATCAGAGTTCATCCTTGTCCAACAAGTTTTGACCAAGTTTGAAATGTCACTACAAGCCAAAATGTTAATCTTTAAGTGCTCGGTTTGTGGCTATTTTTGTCCTTATTGTAGGGGCCTAATTTGCACAAATTTGGTATCAATGTGAAGCTAGCTAGAAACGAAACAAGTTTCATGTTGAGTGCAAGTTGAGAAAATGCTTGGAAGATGCTCCAAAATTGCTCCAAATTCGTGTGGACCAAACTGAAATTGATACTTAGAAAAATTCAGGTTCATCATGCATTTCAATTCATGGTGAAACCCTAACTTTGATCCTTAATATCTCTCAATTGGTAAAAGGTTTTTGGACCAAAATTTCCACCATAATGAAGTAGGAAATATGATCTTCAAATGCAATTTGCAACCCTTAAGTGTTCCAAATGAATTCCTAGATTGATCACAAATTGGCCATAAAGTCATGCACTTGACAAGGTCAAAAACTTAGAAAAAATCTAAGTGTTTTGAATTTTGCAACAACTTAAAACCTCAATTTTGGACATCAATTTCTTCCACTTCAAGAAAGCTTTTGGCTCCAAATTTTCATCAACTTGTAGTATAGAATACCATCATTAAATGTAGCCCTCAAGTGTTTCAAGTGGATGTTTGAGGAAGAAGTTACAACGTTGAAAAATTGGTCATTTGATCATGGATTTTTGTACTTAGTGAAATTTCAAGAAACCCTAGTTTGGACAATTCTTGATCTTTTCTTGATTTTCTTGATTTAGCTTGATCAAAATCAACTGTTTTCCATATTTTTATAATTCTTGACTTGAGAAGTTCATGGTTTACCAAAAATGTCAAAAGTCAAACTTTGACTTTGAGCATCTATTGACTTTTCACCAGTTGATTCAAAATTCTTCAACCATCAATTACTCCAACTTATTGAGCCAATTTAACCACATGAATGGATCACAATGATGCATTTAAATCTGTGAACCACATTCTAAGCCATGGAATCATGTTTTGGTCAAAAAGTCAACATCAGGCTGGCTTTGACCAAAACCCTAGTTTGCAGCACATGCTGGATTGAAACTTGATGAACTTAAATTGATGCCAACTTAAACTTGATTATTGATGGAGGGAATCCCTTGATCATTAAGCTCGAGTTTAGGAGATTGATATGTTGAGGATCACACTAATCTTCTGATTGATCCAACACTTGAATTCCTTGATGCAAAACCATAACTTGTGGACAAGGCAAACAAAGGCCACATAAGAAATGATTAATGATATGCAAATTATGCAAATGAAGGAACTAAGGTGTAGAAAAATTTAGGGTATGGAAAGTTGCATTCAAATCCACAAGTTAATCACCAAGACACCATTACTCCTGGTCTCACTCAAGATAGGTATGATCAGTTCATGAGCTTATTGCAACAAGCAAACCTGATTTCTTCAGCACGATATGACATTGGTTCAAGCACAAACCACCTAAACACATATGTATCTGCTTATGTTGATCATTCCTCAAATGAGACTCACTAGTCAGGTATTCCCAGTGTCATTACTTGCTCTATAAGCAACACCAATAAGGGTTGGCTTCTTGACTTAGGAGCAAATGATCATATTTTCTCCTATCAATCATGTTTTACAACATTTTATCAAATTAAACCTAATAAGGTTCACTTGCAAAATGGCAACTCAGTTTTAGTTGAATATGCTGGTAATGTTCATATTTCACCCAGATTAAACATTACTCATGTATTATACTCGCCTAAATTTCGATTTAATCCCATATCCCTATCAAAATTGTGTTAGTCTCTACATTGTCAAGTCCAATTCACCAAAAATTCTTGTCATGTGCAGGATATGAAGACCTCGGAGATGCTTGGTTTGGCTGAGATAGTGAATGAATGGAACAATTGCAAGTTAACACTAGCTCTACCAACCAACTACATTATCATATCCCTCTAGACTTAAAAAATGTAAACACATTAGATGTTTCTCAATGTACCTTGTCTATTCCTTTATCTTCCTTATGGAATTTTAGAATTGGCCACATATCTAACAATAGATTGCACAATTCTACCCTGACATCTGTCATAATAAATCCAATATATGTCATTTTGTTAAGAAAAATAAATTACCCTTTTAAACTAGTAAATCTCATGCTCAATCCAATTATGATTTGTTGCATTTTGATACTTGGGGCCCCATATCCACATAATTTATCCATGGCCACAAATACTTTATAACAATCCTTGATGACCATAGCTGATTCACATGGATTATATGTCTAAATTCGAAAGGTGAAATTACTATACATGTCAAAGACTTCATAACCATGATTTAAACTCAATATCACATCACACCCTAAATTGTTAGGTCTCATAATAGACCTAAGCTTATAATGAACCAGTTCTATAACTCTAAGGGTATACAACACCAAAGATCATGTGTTGAAACACCACAGCAAAATGGTCGTGTCGAAAGAAAACACCAGCCCATACTAAACATAGGAAGAGCACTCTTATATCAATCCAAACACCCAAGTTAGTTTTGGTCATATGTTATTTGTCTCATCTCGAAAAATACGATCTCGCGAGCGCATCGCACGCTCGTATATGACTAACAGAGTTTTCGCCGTACTTTATTTATTTGTAAGGAAAGGGAAATAACAATAAACCCTTTAAGGGAACAAAGAGATAAAATGGCCATTGAAGATGGCTGGTTTACATCCTGAGTGAATCGCACACTCAAAGATAACATAGAGTCGCCACCGAACTTTATTTAGTCCCAAAGGACAGGTAAAATATCGATAAAACCCAAGGGGAAGAGAAATGGGAATGGGGGTCGGTTATGCGAAAGGAAGGTACTAGCACCTTACCCATCCGTCGTACTCGACGGGAACCATTTCGCTTGCTTCTAGACATGGATGGGTTATCTATCTATATGCTTCTAACTAAAAGAAAAGGAGAGAGAAGAGAAAGGGGAAAGAAAGAAAGAAAGGAGGGTGCTCGCGGAGGATTGGGGCCCTCATGCCTACGTACCCTCACAGTGCAATGAGGAAATCAGAGCGTCGTAGTTCATGGAACCAGGGGACAAAAAGGAAGGAAGAAGGAAAGAAGGGTGGAAGTGTGCTCACCAAGATCATCGCGATCTCGTGCCTACGTATCATACATTCAAAAGAATGCAGAATCAGAGCTTTCGTAGTTCGTGGAACCGAACGGAAAACAAAACAAGCAAGCGAGAAGGTGGTGTCAAAAAACAAGAGCAAGAGGGAAAGAAAACTCTACTGGGGGGAAAGCTGGACAGTAAGAGTAAGATTCCACTAAGGGAAAATTACCAATACCAGAAATAAAAGAGGGAAAACTCGTCCCAAAAGGGAAGTAAAAACCTCAGCTGGGGAAAATATCATCCACTACCAGGCATCCGGTAATAGCATGATCATAGAGAAAAATTACCAACTACCAACAAAGTGGCAGTTACAACAAAGCAATCAACCAAAAGGATATGAGAAATATTACCTACTACCAACAAAGGGCAAGACGACAAAGGTAACACTACTACGAAAAACCCATTTAACAACGGTTGGAAATGACATATAATGACGCGAGCGAAGGCGTTGTTATGTAGATTGTCGTTGTAAGTTAGTTGTTTCTACAACGGGCTGGAAACCGTTATTGAAAGGTAGGGTGCAAGCCATATATCACAACGGTTATGATAATAAACTGTTGTGATACATATACTTAGGTTCTGGGTTCGAAACCCATCAGTAGCGAAATTATATAAAACATAAATTACTTATGATATCGGTTACAATAGATAATCGTTGTTGTAAGTACCCTAAGTTTATTATATTAAATGTAGATTGCTTGTTTTCCAAACACCTCACTAAATAAATATACATGGATTCAATTTGATGAAGATGTCTATAATTTGCAAATTAAACTGTTCTTGAAAACCAACTTAAACAAACCAATGTTGTTTTCTGATTGCATTCGTCTCATCGTGCATTTCACGCTCGTTTACATATATTGTGTGAAGACATGGCTTCTCAAGATTATTTTGATGAAGACAACATTGCTATACTTGCTCAAAGGAATTTGATCAAATGTATACAAGCAAGAACTTAAAGTTTCTCAACATATTACAAGACTTGAGAAATTCTCAAGAAACATTCAAGGTTAAACTTTCACTTATTAATTGATGCATACAAGTGTTCAATACATTTTTTAAATATTACATTTATCATATAAAAAGGTTTTGATTCATATTCATGAAGATTGCATTTCATAAAATTAAGTATTTTTCAAAACTGGACGCATGTAACCGGTTACAGCTTAACTGATAATCGGTTAACATGAAGAAAATTTGAATTCTTTGGTTACGTTACAACGTGATAACCGGTTAGCAGTTATGCTGTAACCGGTTACCACTGAACAGATTTCAAAAAATATTGCATCTCTTCATGCTTCTTTCACAAACCTTTTCCTTTTGAACCATGGCATCCCTTAATAAATTATATCTGTTTGTAGAGGTGTTTAAGCATTATATAAACATCAAATTTTCAGATTTCAAAGACACCTCCTTTTGCTATAATTTTCAATCATTCAATCACTTAAAAATTCTGCATTGTTACAAGAGTGTTCTTCAAATTTTTCAAACCGAAACTTCTGCACTTAAACCTTCATACTCCTTGCATTAGTTTCATTTTTATTGAGTCGAACACTTGTATAATATCATTAAGAGTGATTGTTACAAAAAGGAGAAGATCAATCTTTGGATTGATATATTGATGAATCAAAGTTTCATCTACTTACTCAAAATTCAGAACTATTGTAAAATCCTAAAGGTCCAACAAGTGTTTGGTTTTAGGTGTTGACTATAAGGGAAGGATTGTTTCTCTTATAGGGTTTTTTAGAATCCTTGTTATCCGGATTGTGGATACAAGAGGTCCATTGTAAGATTTGTTCTTGGTTGGACTTTAAAATTGTAAAATCCAAGAGGGTGTTATTGGTGGTTGATTGTGAGTGACTTGTATAGAAAGACTAGGAAGAGTTTTGTAAAGTCAAAACAATAGTAAACTCTCTTTCATGTTGAAAGGGGAGTGGAGTACTCTCGACCTGTGAGGGGAACCACTATACGTCTTGGTGTTCTTTACTTTCCGCATTTACCGCTTTCCTCACTTAGAAACTTTTAGGAAAGTAAAAACAAGAAAACGTCAAAAATCGGGAAAATCCACTAAGTGCCTAATTCACCCCCCCCCCCCCCCCTTCTTAGGCTCATTTATAACTTACAATTGGCATCAGAGCAGGTTAGGTAACATGCTCCGACAAGATCCAGCATGGCTTCCGCAAGCACGAACCCGGTTTTCAAAGACAGTGGAAGTAGTAACAAGCCCCCACTTTTCTCTGGAGAGTATTTTGATTTTTGGAAGATTCGTATGAGAGCACATCTTGAAGCACAAGGAGAAGGTATATGGGAAGCTATTGAGAATGGTCCACATAATCCTGTGAATGTAGTCAATGGTATTGATACTGCAAAATTAAAAAGTACATATGATGAAGAAGACAAGAGAAAAGTCCTAAATGAAAAGAAAGCTATTAATCTTCTTCAAAGTGCCTTAAGTATGGATGAGTTCTTTCGTGTTTGTCAATGTAAATCGGCTAAAGATATATGGGATACGTTGGTAGAAACACATGAAGGTACGACTGAAGTTAAAAGATCCAGACTAAACACTTTAAGTCAAGAATATGAAATGTTCCGAATGCAGCCCAGAGAATCCATTGTTGCATTACAGAAGGGATTTGTTCATTTGACTAACCACTTAATGGCACTTGGGAAAACATTCTCAAATGATGAATTAAATCTCAAAATTCTAAGATCATTGACTAGAGAATGGCAACCAAAAGTAACGGCAATATCGGAAAAGAAAAGCCTCTTTGCGATGACTTCCGCATCTCTATTTGGTAAACTTCAAGAGCATGAGTTAGAACTTGAAAGATTGGAGAAGCATGAAATACAAGTAAAAGATTCAAAAGACGTTGCCTTAAAGACAAAAGTAAAAAATTATGATAACAATCAAGAGGTGTTTAAGCATTATATGGTTGTCATAATCAAAAAGGGGGAGAATGTGAAGACATGGCTTCTCAAGATTATTTTGATGAAGACAACATTGCTATACTTGCTCAAAGGAAGTGGATCAAATGTATACAAGCAAGAACTTAAAGTTTCTCAACATATTACAAGACTTGAAGAAATTCTCAAGAAACAATCAAGGTTAAACTTTCACTTATTAATTGATGCATACAAGTGTTCAATACATTTTTTAAATATTGCATTTATCATATAAAAAGGTTTTGATTCATATTCATGAAGATTGCATTTCATAAAATTAAGTATTTTTCAAACAGGACGCATGTAACCGGTTACAGCTTAACTGATAACCGGTTAACATGAAGAAAATATGAATTATTTGGTTAAGTTACAACGTGATAACCGGTTAGCAGTTATGCTGTAACCGGTTACCACTGAACAGATTTCAGAAAATATTGCATCTCTTCATGCTTCTTTCACAAACCTTTTCCTTTTGAACTATGGCATCCCTTAATAAATTATATCTGTTTGTAGAGGTGTTTAAGCATTATATAAACATCAAATTGTCAGATTTTAAAGACACCTCCTTTTGCTATAATTTTCAATCATTCAATCACTTAAAATTTTTGCATTATTACAAGAGTGTTCTTCAAATTTTTCAAACAGAAACTTCTGCACTTAAACCTTCATACTCCTTGCATTAGTTTCATTTTTATTTAGTCGAACACTTATATAATAACATTAAGAGTGATTGTTACAAAAAGGAGAAGATCAATCTTTCGATTGATATATTGAAGAATCAAAGTTTCATCTACTTA
The DNA here is from genome assembly GCA_022829125.1 of Lathyrus tuberosus. Taxonomy (NCBI): domain Eukaryota; kingdom Viridiplantae; phylum Streptophyta; class Magnoliopsida; order Fabales; family Fabaceae; genus Lathyrus; species Lathyrus tuberosus. The sequence continues at coordinate 4,653,459 of JALAZF010000133.1, read as the reverse complement.
CTCAAAATTCAGAACTATTGTAAAATCCTAAAGGTCCAACAAGTGTTTGGTTTTAGGTGTTGACTATAAGGGAAGGATTGTTTCTCTTATAGGGTTTTTTAGAATCCTTGTTATCCGGATTGTGGATACAAGAGGTCCATTGTAATATTTGTTCTTGGTTGGACTTTAAAATTGTAAAATCCAAGAGGGTGTTCTTGGTGGTTGATTGTGAGTGACTTGTATAGAAAGACTAGGAAGAGTCTTGTAAAGTCAAAACAATAGTAAACTCTCTTTCATGTTGAAATGGGAGTGGAGTACTCTCGACTTGTGAGGGGAACCACTATACGTCTTGGTGTTCTTTACTTTCCGCATTTACCGCTTTCCTCACTTAGAAACTTTTAGGAAAGTAAAAACAAGAAAACGTCAAAAATCGGGAAAATCCACTAAGTGCCTAATTCACCCACCCCCCCCCCCCCCCCCCCTCTTAGGCTCATTTATAACTTACATTGTGGTTTATTGATCTGACTCCTTCGATATATCGCTATATTCGATTATAGTTAAATTTCCATAAGATGAACAAGATATTGGATAATCTACCTCATCTTTGATTTAACTATAATGGAAGATGGCGATGCATCTAAGGAGCCAGATCGTTATACCATAATCTATATATAAAAGAACGTGAGATAAATGATGAGAGGCATGCAATCAGAAAACAACATTGGTTTGTTTAAGTTGGTTTTCAAATACAACTTAATTTGCAGATTATAAGTATCTATGTCAAATTAACTGAATGTATTTTAAGTGAGGGTTAGTGAAACAAACAATCTACATAGAATATAATAAACTCAAACAACATTCTATACCAGATCCAGATATTATAAACTCATATAATACACTTGCTACCACTAACAAACTTTATGTGAGGGCTAGTTAAACAAACAATGTAAATAGAATATAATAAACTCAAACAACATTCTATACCAGATCCATAAATTATAAACTGATATAATACGCTTGCTTCCACCAGCATCATCACCCTGTATCATCCCCTTAACCTGAAAGTAAACAAAGCAAACTTAAAAAATGAGCATCCTCAGTTGAAAACAAACCCTAAAACCATAATCCAGTGAAGAGTAAAGAGAGGAACAGGAATAACGCACCTTTTAATGAAACTAATCGCGGAACAGGAATCAATTATGATGTTGAACTAGTTTGGGAAGCAATGAAAAAGAAATATAAGGAGGAAGAAGCTTACACAAAAACTTCATACTTCTTATACTTCTTTTCATTATTTCTAAAACTAGATAAAGTTTGCTTACACTGTTGTTTCTTCATTTACTAACATCTTGTTCGTGATGCTATGAAGTTTCCAAAGAATGGTATTTGTTAAGGTAGTGAAAACGAATCTGAAAAAATGAGAACAATCAACAAAAACAACATGCAACAAATGAGATAATGGAAAATATCTAACAATAGATGGAAGAAGAAGAATACCTTAATGTATGATTCACGACTAATGGTGAAAACGAAAAGAAAAAATGGGTTCTAGGGTTTCACTTTGAAGGCAACGACGTTACTGTCAATTAAGTGAAAGTTATTTTGCTTATATATGGGTAAACTATTTCACAACCGTTAGGAATAACAACCATATAGATAGGTATTTATTTATTATAAATATATCACTACGGTTAACTAGAATAACCGTAGTGATAACCCTTTTATCTGTGAATTTTAAAATAAATAAAAATCATATAGATATGTATTTATTTATTATAAATATATCACTACGGTTGACCAAGAGAACCGTAGTGATAATCCTTTTATTTGTGAATTTTAAAATAAATAAAAAAGAAAAGGTGTGCCTTAATTAACTTCTCACTTAATGCATCTGCAGTTTAAACATCAACAATGTAATTCACAATGGATCTGCAGTTTAAACATCAACAATGTAATTCAAACCCTAATTCAACTATTACATTTCATAACAAAGTAAACATTAAACATAAAGGAGACAAGAAAACATAACATCTTGATATTTCCAGAAAATATCTCTGATTTCAGTTTGTTCTTCAAATTCTTGTTCTTTTTCTTTAAATCCTCATACATAACCTTCAGATAGCCCACAGCTTCCAACTCTGACTTCATAATGCTCCCATCGTCATTTCTATCTCTTTCTCCCACGTCTTCATCCCATATGATCAAATTACATGTTTCATCGCTCCTCCAAAATGGACATCTCCAAAAAAAGCCTTCCTTTATTTTGTCCCTTCTTGCATTGATACGAAACCATATGACCATCACAACCACAAAAATTTCCAGATCGAGATTTTACACTGGAAGAAGACGTAGAAACACGTTTGGATGATTTTGTCGTCAAATGTGACATTGCAACACCTTAAAGTAGAACACTTTCTTGTTTTTGTTATCTTCTTCCCGACAATGGTGACGGCGTTGGTGTTAGGGTTGTTTCGTCTTGTTTCTTTTTTCAATGGATAAATTGATATATACTTAAAATACATAACAGTTTGTAACAACAGTTTAAAGAAAAAACCGTCGTGATATCATTATTATTTTTTAGTTAAATATTAATAAAACTTAAAAAGGGAGCATTTACGTCAAAGGGATAAACTATTTGAGGGCGATGAGGTTCGAACCCAGGATATCTAGATTGTATCACCACGGTTTTCATAACAACCGTTATTATACCCTTGAGATTTCTAATTAAAATAATGCGCACGCATCCAGTACGCACTATAAGAACGGTGTATAGGATGCCGTTGTAAACCTCGCGTTGTTGTTTGGGCGTTTTGTAGTTGTGTAATAATCTCAAAAGATGCGAGAAATATCACCTACTACCAACAAAGGGCAGAACGATAAAGGTGATAAACTCGAACAAGGAGAGATTACCAACCATCAACCAAGTGATAGCTACGACGAGGAAATCAACCAAAAGGATATGAGAAATATTACCTAATACCAACAAAGGGCAGGACGACAAAGGTAATAATCTCAAAAGATCCGAGAAATACCACCTACTACCAACAAAAGGGCAGGACGACGAAGGCGATAAACTCGATCAAGGGAAAGATTACCGACCATCAACCAAGTGATAGCTATGACAAGATAACCAAACCCGACCACATTACCTACTACCAACTAAATGGGCAGGACGACAAAGGTAATAAGCCAGCTATATCACCTACTACCAACTAAATGGGCAGGATGACAAAGGTGATAAGATCAAAATGAGGGATTATCAACTATCAACCAAGTGATAGTTACGACGAGGTAATCAACTAAAAAAGGGGTACAAGAAATATTACCTACTACCAACAAAGGGTAGGACGACAAAGGTAATAAATCTGAAAACAAATGAGAGATCACCAACTATCAAACAAATGATAGCTACAACGAGGTAATCAAATTCGGCTATATTACCTACTACCAACTAAATGGGCAGTACGACAAAGGTAATAAGCCAACTATATCACCTACTACCAACTAAATGGGCAGGACGACGAAGGTGATAAGCCAAAAAGAGGGATTACCAACTATCAACCAAGTGACGGTTAAAACAAAGTAATCCACCAAGGGTATGAGAAATATTACCTACTATCAACAAAGGGTAGGACAACAAAGGTAACGATTTCAAAAGATCCGAGAAATACCACCTACTACTAACAAAAGGGCAGGACAACGAAGACGATAAACTCGAATAAGGGAAAGATTACTGGCTATCAACCAAGTGACAGCTACAACAAGGTAATCGAACCAGGCTATATTACCTACTACCAACTAAATGGGCAGTACGACAAAGGTAATAAGCCAGCTATATCACCTACTACCAACTAAATGGGCTGGACGACAAAGGTGATAAGCTTCCATTGCCAAAGCAAGGGACCAAAATTCAATCTGGGAATAAACCATAGAGAAACGGTCAAACAAGACTCATCCCGAGGAGGAAATATCTCAACTGGGGATTAATTCCATCCAAACAAATGAACTAGGGAGGAAGGCTAAAACAAAATATCTTCCACGAGGCATAAACTCAGTGGGGAATTAGCAAAGATAGGCATTTTCTGCTTACGGGTCGAAACTCTAAATGGAGAGAGAACACACATGCTCTGCGGGGATAACAACACTAGAGCAAAGAAGCACCAACACAAATGCAAAATGCACAATGCACCAACGATATGCTATGCACAACGAAGAATGTGCATGCAATGCTCATGAGTATGAATATGCTGACAAAACAGACATAAGGATAAACAGAGGGCGGAATGAACATCATAACACCACTGAATACTCGGCTAATCTCATCAAGATGGAGATATCATTAGTAGTTCTGCTAGGGATCTAGCTGAAGAAATCCGGCAAGAGATAAACAAAAGCCATCAAAGGAAAATAAATCCGACTACAAGGCTCAAATCTTGCTGGAGAAAAGAAGATACTCTTTGGGGTTAAACCCAAATATCAATCTTCTAACATCGATGATCCACAGAGGGGATAACAACATAAACTCTGCTTTGAGGATGGCAGGAAAGCTGTTGGGGAATCATACAACCCAAATCTTTCTGAATCTTCCTGGGGATCATAAAAATTCACAGGAACTTCCATTTCACAAGGAATTAAAAAGATTTAAATGAATAATTATAAATTACTAAGCAATATAAAACATTCACTTACTAGTTTTTCCATATGTCCTAACACATTTTGAGGCACTTGATCTCTGGTTTACACAATGTCAATAAGGAGAACAATAGAGATTATAGAAACTAAACGAACACACATCAATTGTTAACCCAGTTCGTTATACTACAACACCTACGTCTGGGGGCTACCAAGCTAGGAATGAAATCCACTATAATAGTATTAATTCATAGCTAAACTCCCCCGTTTATAACTTCTCACTTAATCACTACCCGTGCAACTTCTATCTAAGACTCTCCTAGATATGAGACCCCTCTCAATTCCCTTTACAATCACCACGTGATAACAAATACTCAATGCTTAAAAGCTTAAGAGTGAACAATTTACAACAACCTATGTCGACCGCATAGTATCAAAAGATACATGGGTGACTTACAAACTACACAAGAGACTTTCAAATCCCTAAACCCTTATGTTGCACCAACGACTTGTTGTTGTTGTGCTATCTCTTTTAGGTCTAGCAAGTCCTTATTTATAGACTCTTGCAGTATGGGCTTGGACTCTTCAATCAGGTCCAATCTTCACGTTTTAAATCAGCTGCAAGATCTTCACATAAAAATAGGAACAAATCTTTTATAGTTTCCTAAAAACTATCAAAGATCCTTTTTATGAAATCCAATTAAATCTGGACTTAATCCTAATAAATCTCATTGACCTGCGCATAATGATGAGGTATATCTAAAAGATTCTCATCAAATCAAATCAAATCTGTCAAGAGATATAAAACAGCAGTGTCTGCTGTACCAGACAAAGATGTCATGACATTGTCTTCGACATCTGTCTGAAAATCACATAACAGCAGCACCTGCTGTACCAGATCAAGATGTCATGACATTGTCTTCGACATCTGTCTGGAAATCACATAACAGGAGCACCTGCTATTGTAATACCCCAAAATTTGCCCTCTCATTTTTCATATCATTTAGCATGTGCTTTCATTGCATTACATTACATTCAAGTCATAGAAAAATAAAGCATTCATCTTTGCATGTTGCATAGGGCATGTGATCAGTGGTTTTTAGAGTGTTGATCATCTAAGGCAAGAGAGCTAGAGTCAAGGGTCTCCCAATAAGCCTCAAAGGTCTCTTATATCATATATCATCTCATTTGATCCCACAAGTCATTGGAAGATGGGAATTCATCAAGAAGATTGAACAGTTCATCATCTCCTAACCAAAAACAGTCCAAATTAAGGTTTGTGATTCAAGCAGTCTCCTGTTTAATTTTTGGTTCAAACTTGATCTCAAGGTTTTCTACATGATGTCAAGTATCTAAGGATGGAAGATTGCCCATTGGTTCATTTCAGAAGAGGTTCAATTGGCCAGTTGCTTGAGAATTAAGAAATTGGGGAAAAAGTCAACTGTGCAGTGGAAAAAGTCAACTCCTGACTTTTAAGATCAAATTCATGAAGTTCAAGTCACATATGTTCATTGGACAAGATTTGATCAAGAAATGATGGAGGAATCATCAAAAATCAAGAATTCGACAAACTTTCCATTTTTAGAAACTTAGGGTTTCCAAAAATGACAAGTTTGGACCATTTGGTACTCCACTTCAAGGCATTCTTTCTCCATGATAAAAGCTTCAAACTTCATGCCCAAGTTAAGCCAATTAAATATCACATCTTAAGCTTTAAATCCATATAAATAACTCTTCTATTGGATCAAAATTGAGGGAGTTATGAGCAATTGATCGTACCTGGATCAGACAGTTACTGGTGGCCAACGACGTCCGTTGAGCTCCGGCTCCGGTGAGGTTGAAGGACGGCGGAGGGGGGGGGGGGTGTACCTGCAAGGTACTCCGACGCTCAATTTAGGGAGTGCACAGAGTAACAGCAAATACAAGAAGAGTGAGAAAAGTGACTTAACCTGACCCTCTCAAGTGAGAGGGTATTTATAGAGAACCCCCAGCGCGGGGCCAACGGTTACTTGCATTGGGCTGGATTGTCAGGCCCAATCCAAGTAACTGCCAGGGCTTACGTGGCGTAGTGAAGACCAGCGCGTGGTCTTCGCCCTGGGGTAACCGCTCCTAGATTTTCGGGACTAGGGCAGACCGAATGCTTCGGGAGTGGAGTGGTTACTTGGAACGTGTCTATGTGGTACGGACCGTTAGACACTCCTCGCTGGGGAGGAGCCTTCTGTGCCGAGGACCCGTCAAGCCGTACGACAGACATGGCCTCGCGGGGAGGAGCCATGTCTGTCGAGGAGTGATGTGCGGTATTCTCGCGGGGAGAAGCTGGTATGTCGGGGATGTACCTATCCGCCGGGGTGCGAGGTCCTCCTGCCCTGTTGGCCCAAGTGCCCGACACTATAAAGTGCTCGGGGGAAACGTTGGTATGCTTGCAGCAGTCAAGTGCCCCGCAGAGGGGTCTTATTGGGCCTCCCCATGCTATATGGGTTGGGCCTGCTCGACTTTGGGCAGCCTCGGCCCAGTCCAGAACAGGAGCCCCCCAAGTCGTTGCTCTGAGGTGTCAGAGTAATGACTTAAGGGTTATTGGCATGTCGAGGATACGCCAAGAGGGGAATCGAGGAGGTCGTTCATATGCGCGAAATTCCTTCGGCCGGGTGAGAGTCGGGCATCGATGCAGTTGTGTCTGATCGTATGGTCGGGGATATGAAGGTTTTTGGACTCAAAGCGTTGGGGAAAACCGAAGCGACACGCGTGGGGAGATGGGCGGCTGCATGCGTGCCACGTGTCGCCTGCCATAATTACCTAGGGAGGCTAGGGCGGCTGGCTAGGGTAGCACACTCGAGTGCCCTATGCCCCTCGAGTCTCGCGAGGACCGCTTATAAAAGCCGTTCCCCTCGCTCATTTTTCACTTTTCCACTTCTCTCTCAAGAATCCCCTCCTTCTCTCTCTACTCTCTTCTGCCGTAGCTGGCAGCCGTCATCCGCCGGACGTTCCTTGCCGGAGACCCTTTTCTCCTCAACAACCGTCGTTCACCGTCGTGAAACCGCCGGAGACTCCGTGCCGGAACCCTAATTCGTCGTTTAACAGGTACTTGTTCCAAACTTGACCTTTATTTTGCGTTTTTCTTCAATTTCAACTAATGTAGGACGTTTCCTTGGTGAATTGATGATATTCCCATGAGAAACGAGAGGATTCCTGGCGAATACGGTGGGAATCTTTAGTTGTTGAGGGAGAGAGTGTGGAGAACTTCGCTCTCTTTTGATGAATATCTCGGGGATCAGGGACGAACACGTCGGGGACCCGTTGAATGTCTCGGGGTCCCCAATAATCAGTATATCTGCTAGTGCCGCGGGGACACGGGGCAGAACCTTTCGGGGAGGCGATGAATTCCCCGGTGGACAAGTTGATCCTCGGACGATCGTGTCGGGGAGTGAAAAAGTCTCGCCCCTTCTTTGCCCGTTCGCTTGAACAGCGGTGGAGGGGTGAATTTGATACGACCAATCGAATTCACCGTTTCCTTCTGCTTTTCAGGTAAATGGACGATTTGGCTGCGGAGGTGGCCGTAGGATATTTCGAGGAAAACGACGACCAGCCCGACTCCCCCATGGCTCACATGGCCTTTGCGCAAGAGAGGCCGCTCGAGGATTGGGTCTGCGACGAGGCCTTAGAGATGTCGTCCATCTTCGTCTACCCAGATGAGGACGACGCTTTCTGTACTGTCGAGCACAGATTAATCGAATCTGGCAAGTCTTGGAAGGTTTTTCGTCCCGAGGAGAGTCATCGGATATGCTCCTCTTACCGGGGAATGCGCATCCCCTTGTACGAGTTTATGTTTGAGAAGGCGGGGTGGAGGCTGCCCTTCACGGATTTACAAGAGGGGATCTTCGACTGGTTGAAGTTGGCCCCTTCACAGATTCACCCGAACTCGTTGGCCTTCATCCGGGCCTTCGAGCTCGTATGCAAGTATTTGAAAATCGTGCCGACCGTTCGCCTCTTCTTCCGTATATTCCATCTCCAAAGGTCGTCGGCCGGTGGACGACATGGCTGGGTGTCTTTCAAGCAAAGCAAGGCACTGTTCCACACTTACTTGGATTCCATCCGGGATTTCAAGTTCCGCTATTACTTCGTGAAACCGGTCACCATCGAGGCTATCTATTCGCTGTACCGGAAAGTCACCCGCGAGGTCGACGGTCGTTCCGAGGAGGTGCTGGAGCCAAAGTTCCCTCTGTACTGGACGGAGGAACACTTTAAGAAGGGAGTCGACAAATACAAGACGAAGCATGTTCAGATGGAGGCCTTCGAGCGGGAAGCTTACGATAAAATCGTCACTTTTGTTGAAAGTTTTTCCGAAGCTCAGCACGAGACGCTGGACGGCCGGCCTATAATGGGTGCAGACGGGCAGGTGAAGAAAGAACGTCGCCTGATAAATACCCGCATTCTGCTCGAGACCTTCTCCGACGAGGAAGTGATCGAGTTGTTAGGTGGTGAAAACGTCCACGCTTTAGGTCTTCCTCGCATCTGTGTTTCTCGCTTTACTAACGTTTTCTTTCCTTTTGCAGGAACAATGGCCGGAGCCGAGGAGAGGTTGAAGAAGCTGAAAGCGAAGAGGGCCCGGGAAGCGCAGGCCCGGGGGGAGACGTTGCGCTCCAAGGACCAAGAGGTTGCTCCTTCTGGGGTCCCGCCCGAGGGTGTTTCCTCGGCTGCCATGCCCGAAGGTTCAAGTCTGACTCAGCCTGCTGCCACCGTGTCGGGGACTGCAGGTGGGTGCACAACTCCTGTGGGCAGCCAGTCCCCGGCTACCCAAGGAACTCCGAAGCGACAACGGGTTGCGGAGGTCGTCGACCTGGGTGGTGAAGACAGCCCCCCGGTTCCTTCCAGCTTTGACCTTCCACCCTGTCACCAAAAACCTCGTTTCTTCTCCGAGGTCACTTATCCTCGCGTCCCTCCCACCGAGGTCCAAACTATGCTGGGGACTGCTACTGAAGTGAGGAGGAGGATGATTTTTGAGGATCTGTCGGCCGTCATGCGCCTCTGCTCGACTGCCATCATCCTCAATGACGAGACCCGCCCTGCTGCCGAGCTTGCCCGCTTGCAGGAAAAGCTGGAGACCTTGGGCGCTGAGATGGTCGGTATGCGCAAGGAATTGAAAGAGTGCCGAGACCTGAACAAGGAACAAAGCGAGCAGCAGCATCGGGTCGAGGACAAGCTTAAGAAAGTCGAGGAAAGGGAGACAGGTCACCTTGCCCGAATCGCCGAGCTGGAGGCGGAGGAGAAGCGGCTTAAGGAAAGGATTGCTGAGCTGGAAGATGCTGTGTGGCCAGCCGAAGGGGAAACTGAGGAGGACAAGCTCCTAACCACTCGTGCGGCGTTTGTGGCGCAGCTCCGAAAGCTTGAGCAGGATCTCCGGGTGTCCGAGGATGATTCTATTGAAACCGCGGGTATAGGGTTCCGCAGTGCCGTGGCGCAGCTTCGGGTTCTCAACCCCGACCTCGTCACTGAAGGGATTGACCCCGACGCTGAGGTGGTGGATAGCCAGATCGTGCATCCTCTGCGGGAGAATGACATTCATGTGCACGAGGATCCTGACGGGACCGCAGCCGAGTAGGTTTTTTTATCGTTGTTTTGGCCGGCCTGCGAGCCATTTTATTTGTAATTATTTGTGCCCAGCCTGTGCGCCAGGGGCTTTTTTGATGTACTATTTGCACAATGGTTATTTTTGCCCGGCTTGTGGGCTTATATTTGTAACTTTTTGTACTAAGGGTTTTGCCCGATATTCGTACTTTGAAATACCCCTTTATTAATTTTGCTTGTGTGTGATGTGGTATTTTCTATACTTTATTTTTGCCTAAGTAGTAGGGCTTTGGGATTTGCTCGACTTCGATAGACCCTGACCGCGTGGAGAGCTGGTCGGGCGGCCGGAGGAGTACTCCGACCTTCAACGAGGCTAAGAGCTCGGTCGAGGTCCTAGTCTCGTGGCATGAACTTCCCATCGCGAGCTGGGTGTTATGCCCGGTTGGCACGACGACGGTGGGCCTCGATCGAGGTATCCCCGCCGGATCAAATGTCCTCGCGCACACACAACGCGGTCTCTGATCATCGTGTTCTTATAGGGGTGTCGCGCTTGTACCCTAGGGCATCCCCGTAATCGCGGTGCTAGTGAGCCGCGGGCAGTGTTTAACTGTAATATTGTTTTAGCTTTTCAGAGTTCCATGGTCGAGCAAGTTCTTCCCCGTGCAGATTTTCGAGGAAATAGGCTCCTGTCCCCGTTTTCGCGCGGACGCGGTACGGGCCCTCCCAGTTCGCGGCGAGTTTGCCTTCTCGTGAGTCTTTCTGGTTCCTTCGTAGGACGAGGGTGCCCACCTGAAAATCGCGTTTAATGACTTTGTCGTTATAACGTAGTGTTATTTTTTGTTTAAGTGACGCCTCTCGGAGAGAAGCGCCCGAGCGTGTTTCCTCGACTAAGTCGAGTTCTTCCCTCAAGGCTTCATCGTTCGCGTTCCCGTCGAGGGGGGCTTCCGTCCTCCTCGAGGGTTCCCTGATCTCCGCGGGGATCACTGCCTCCGTTCCATAGGTCAAACGGAAGGGGGTCTCCCCGGTCGTGGAGTATGGGGTTGTTCGGTAGGACCAGAGGACGCTGTGTAGCTCTTCAACCCACCGTTGTTTGGCGTCGCCCAGTCGTCATCTTAATCCTCGAAGGATCACTCTGTTCGCGGCCTCAGCCTGTCCGTTCGTTTGAGGGTGCTCGACCGACGTGAAGTGCTGCTTCGTGCCTAGTTTTGTGACGAAGTCTTGGAAGTTCCTGTCGGTGAACTGGGTACCGTTGTCGATGACGATGGCTTAAGGCACTCCGAACCGGGCGAGTATATTCCTTTTGTAGAAGCGCAGTATGTTGAAGGCAGTGATTTTGGCCAATGCTTCTGCTTCAATCCACTTCGTGAAGTAATCTACCCCGACGATGAGGTATTTGTTTTGATACGACCCCTGGACGAAAGGTCCGAGGATATCCATCCCCCACCATGCGAACGGCCACGGGGAGGATAGCGACGTGAGCTCGCTGGGAGGAGCGAGGTGCATGTCCCCGTGCCGTTGGCATTTATCACACTTCTTAACGTGCTCCTTGGCGTCTTGTTGCATGGTGGGCCAGTAATATCCTGCCCGGAGTGCTTTACGAGCTAGCGACCGTCCGCCGAGGTGCTGCGCGTTGATTCCCTCATGAATCTCCTGGAGTATGCCGGGAACCTTGGTCTCCTCGACACATCTGAGGAGGGGAATAGAGAACCCTCGGCGGTATAGCTTGTCCTCGACTATGGTATGCGAGCTTGCCCGTCTCTTTACCATTCCTGCCTCTTTGGGATCTTCGGGCAGTTTGCCTATCATGAGGTATTCGTATACCGGGGTCATCCAGCAGCTGCTATCCCCTATGGCGTTGATGTCCGAACCCGTGACCGGTTTGTCGATACTTGGGTGGGAAAGCACTTCTTGTATGACGGACTTGTTCCCGCCTTTCTTTTTCATGCTCGCCAATTTTGACAAGACGTCCGCTCGGGCATTATGCTCCCGGGGGATGTGAGTTACTTCCGCCGAGGTGAACTTTTTCATCTTCTCTTTTACCAAGGTTAAGTATTCTATGAGACTGTCGTTCTTGGCTTGGTATTCTCCTCGGACTTGCGAGGCCACGAGCTGAGAATCGGTGAAAAGTTTGACCTCTTTGGCGCCAAGGTCCTCGGCCAGCCTGAGTCCCGCGAGGAAAGCCTCGTATTCGGCTTGGTTGTTCGAAGTCGGGAAGGAAAATTCGAGGGACACCTCGATGAGGATGCCTTCCTCGTTTTCGAGGACGATTCCCGCCCTGCTTCCCTTCGGGCTGAATGCTCCGTCGACATAGATTGTCCATTTCTGTGACCCGTTGGTCGAGGGTTCCGGGACGGTCATCTCTGCTACAAAGTCGGCCAGTACCTGTGCCTTCAAGGCTTTCCTCCCTTCATACCGGATGTCAAACTCGGCGAGCTCCAGCGACCACCTGAGCATCCTCCCCGCCATGTCCGGTCGCCTGAGGAGCTGCCTGATAAGCTGTTCAGTCCTTACGGTGACGGTATGGGCGAGGAAGTAGTGGCGTAGTCTTCTGGCCGCGGTGACGAGGCCCAGTGCGACTTTCTCGATCTGCTGATACCTGAGCTCGGGGCCTTGGAGAGCTTTTCTTGTGAAGTAAACTGGCATCTGTCCGTCCGAGGTTTCCCGAATGAGGACGACGCTGACCGCTTCGCTCGTGATCGCAAGGTACAAGAAGAGTGTTTCCCCGTTCTCAGGTCGCGAGAGTACCGGGGGTTGCGATAGGACTTGTTTCAAGTGTGCGAGTGCTCGTTCACACTCCTCGCTCCACTCGAACTCCGCTTTTTGCCGGAGAAGTTTGAAAAAGGGGAGTGCGTACTGTGCGGATTTGGCGACGAACCGGGAAAGAGCGGTGAGCATCCCGTTCAATGATTGTATTGACTTCTTTGAGCCCGGAGTAGGGAGCTCGGAAAAGGCTCTACACTTGTCGGGGTTTGCCTCGATTCCTCGTTCCGTGAGGTAAAATCCGAGGAACTTTCCCGCCCGAACACTGAAGGTGCATTTGTCGGGGTTAAACCTCATGCGGCACCTCCTCGCCGTGTCGAACACCTTCTTGAGGTGTGCGGTGTGGTTGACTTCTTCTGCAGACTTGACGATCATGTCGTCCATGTAGACTTCGAGCATGTCGCCGATTTCAGTCTGGAAGACCTTGTTCATCATCCGTTGATAGGCCGCACCGGCATTCTTCAGGCCGAAGGGCATTACGTTGTAATAGTAGTTGCCCGACGTGGTCATGAAGGCCGCGAGTTGCTTGTCGACCTTGTCCATGGGAATTTGGTTGTATCCTGAATAGGCGTCCATGAAAGATAGTAGTTTGTACCCTGCAGAATTGTCGACCAGTTGGTCGATGTTAGGCAAGGGATAACAGTCTTTCGGGCAAGCCCGGTTGAGATCAGTATAATCAACGCACATTCTCCATTTTCCATTATTTTTCTTAACAAGTACAACGTTGGATAGCCATGTCGTGTATTTGGCTTCCGAAATAAAATTTGCCTCTAGGAGGTCTTTTATAGCTTTCTCAGCAGCCTCCGCTTTCTCGGGAGACTGCTTGCGCCTACGTTGTGCTACGGCCCTAGCAACCGGATCTACCGCCAGCTGGTGGCAGGCTACTTCAGGGTCGAGACCAGGCGTCTCGGATGCGCTCCACGCGAAGAGGTCAGCATTCTCCCGCAGACACGCTTTCAGCTGTTCTTTCGCCAGGTCGGGGATCCTGGTGCCGATCTTCACGTTGCGATCAGGATCGTCCCCGAGGGCCACGAGCTCGAAGTCTCCATCTGGGATGGGGCGCGCTGGGTGGAGAGGCTGCCCGTTGTTCTCCGCCTGGTGGTTGGGGTCTTCGACTCTGTCTTCGTCGGGCTCGTCGGAGAACCTGCTGTCGAGGTCGACCGCGTTGACGGGCGGGAAAGGTACCTGTTCGGCGTCTCGGGGTGGCTTGGCCACGGCCTTAGGTTTGGGACCAATAGAACTTAGGCCCTTGACGGCGGCATCGAAGCATCTTCTGGCCGCGTCGATGTCCCCGTGCATCGTCACTACTCGTCCCCTCCTCGTGTAGTACTTCATTTTGAGGTGGACCGTCGAGGGGACCGCCGTGAGTTCAGCAAGGGTGGTCCTCCCGAGGATGCAGTTGTACAGGGATGGGCATTCAACCACCAGGAAACGGATCTTCACCTGCCGGGCGGTGTCTTCGGCCCCGAACGTAACCATCAGCTCCACATAACCCCATGGTCTGGTGGTGGTTCCATTGAACCCCTGTAGGTCTGACCCGACGTACGGGGTCAAATGCCTCTCGTCCAGCTGAAGGGTCCCGAACAAATGAGAATACATAATGTCGACCGAGCTCCCCTGGTCGACTAGGATTCTTCGGACGTCAAAGTTCGCCATTTGTGCCCTGACCAGGATGGGAATAGTGGCGTTTGGTGCTCCCCCTGGGAGTTCCTCAAGGTAGAAGGTGATGGGATTGGAGTCTCCCCGCACTTTCTCGAGGGTGGTCGCCTTCGACGACGTCGCGGATTCCAGTTCGTCAAACTTCCGTTTGATCGACCCCACCGATACTTTCCCGGGATCGCCTCCGGAGATAACCATTGCTTTGGGGAATCCTTCCCAGGTACTGCGGGCCATGACAGGGCCCTCGTCGGGGAAAGTCGCCCACATGTTGCGGATTGCCTCTTCGCCCTCGATGATTGGGGGGACGCAGAAGTCCTCGGGTCGAGTGACACAGAGGGCGACCTGAAGCTGGCTGTCGCCGGGAGGAGGTGTTGTCTCCTCCAAGTTCTGTGCTTCCTTTGAGCTGGGACGAGGAGGGTCATTCTGTTGGGCATACTTCTTCAAGTGCCCTTCTTTGATGAGAATCTCAATGGCATCCTTGAGGTGGATGCAATCTTCGGTCACGTGCCCGTGGCTTCGGTGGAACCTGCAGTACTTAGATTTGTCAACGTTTGGTTTGGGAGCAGCGGGCTTCGGGAAGCGAACTCCTCCTTTCACAAACTCGGAATTCTGGCAGTCTGAGGATCCGAGACCGGGTAGTGTTGAGCGGCGTGTACTCCGTGAATCGGCCACCTGGCCCGCGCTGTTCCCGGGGATCTCGATTGCGGTTTTCTTTCTTCTTTTCTCCTCCCCGTCGGGGAGAAGCGTCATCGTCTTTGTGGCCGCGGGGGCCTTCCCTACGTCTCGTCTCAAGAGCGATCTGGGCTGCTTCCGTCTCTTCGAGTTCGATGTACTTCTGGGCTCGAGCGAGAAGGTCCTCGAGACGCCGGGGTCTTCGGAGGCCAATGGATTTGGCAAAGTCCGACCCGACACGTAGTCCGTGGATAATTAAGTATTTCTTCATGCCGTCGGTCGTATGGACCTCGACGACTTCCTTGTTAAACCTCTCGATGTAGTTTCGGAGGGATTCTTTCCTCCCTTGGAAGATCTTTTCTAGGGCAGCCTCTGTCTTCGGGTGTCGACGAGACGCGGTGAAGTGTTTGGTGAAGCATTGCTTCAGTTGTTTCCATGACGTGATCGAACCAGGTTCCAGACCCTTGTACCATGTCATGGCTCCCTTCCGCAAGGTGGTGGGGAATAGCCTGCACCTGATGGCTCCCCTGACGTTTCGAAAGTCAAGCATCGCTTCGAAACTCTCCACGTGATCGTCGGGGTCGGTCAGCCCGTCGTAGGTCCCCAATGGTGGAGGTTTCTCCATGCCTGGAGGGATTGGGGCATCCATGATTTCCCACGACAAAGGGGTCCTCTGGTCCTCGTCGTCGCTACCAGCCGGGGATCTCGAAGGTGATCGATGGTGCCATGGAGGGGAGTTCCTCGAACGATTCTTTGGTCTCTCTTCAGTCTGCTTGGACTTCTTGGAGGTGGTGGAGGCCCTGGGTTCCTTCCGAGGTGGGGAACGAGGGCGTTTCTGGGTGATCGCCGGCTGGGGGCGCTCGAGACGCGGTCATCGACCATGGCGTACGGGCGCCGGGGTCCGGGAATCTTCGGAAGGGGTCCTTCGCGGGGAAGGAGAGCGGCGAGGTGACGACGATGTCTTCGCGGGGAAGATCGTTGTGCCCGTCCTTGCTCCAAGGCTTCGATTCTGGTGTTCTGCTGCGCGATCAGCTGATTGGTCTGGTTGATCAATGCAAACAGGGCCACGGTGCTTGGGTCCGCGTTGGGCGGCGGAGCAACTGGCTGGAGAGTGGTTTGCTGGTCGTCCATGCGGACGACGTGGTTGGTCGCATCCTGGGAGTCCGGGGAGGCGGTATGTCCGTCTCTTATGTCGCCTTCGCCGCCGTGGAGGATGATGGCGTCCTCACGGTGGCTCCCGTTCTCCAATTGCGTGAGCACGGTGTCCAGAGCCTGGTTGACGGTCAGATTGGCCATGTTGGTGATGAATAGAGGAAGCTTTGGTTTATCGAGGAGAAAACGGGGAAGCTTATAAGGTTTCCCACAGACGGCGCCACTGATCGTACCTGGATCAGACAGTTACTGGTGGCCAACGATGTCCGTTGAGCTCCGGCTCCGGTGAGGTTGAAGGACGGCCGGGGGGGGTGTACCTGCAAGGTACTCCGACGCTCAAGTTAGGGAGTGCACAGAGTAACAACAAATACAAGAAGAGTGAGAAAAGTGACTTAACCTGACCCTCTCAAGTGAGAGGGTATTTATAGAGAACCCCCAGCGCGGGGCCAACGGTTACTTGCATTGGGCTGGATTGTCAGGCCTAATCCAAGTAACTGTCAGGGCTTATGTGGCGTAGTGAAGACCAGCGCGTGGTCTTCGCCCTGGGGTAACCGCTCCTAGATTTCCGGGACTAGGGCAGACCGAATCCTTCGGGAGTTGAGTGGTTACTTGGAACATGTCTATGTGGTACGGACCGTTAGACACTCCTCGCTGGGGAGGAGCCTTCTGTGTCGAGGACCCGTCAAGCCGTACGACGGACATGGCCTCGCGGGGAGGAGCCATGTCTGTCGAGGAGTGATGTGCGGTATTCTCGCGGGGAGATGCTGGTATGTCGGGGATGTACCTATCCGCCGGGGTGCGAGGTCCTCCTGCCCTGTTGGCCCAAGTGCCCGACACTGTAAAGTGCTCGGGGGAAACATTGGTATGCTTGCAGCAGTCAAGTGCCCCGCAGAGGGGTCTTATTGGGCCTCCCCATGCTATATGGGTTGGGCCTGCTCGACTGTTGGGCAGCCTCGGCCCAGTCCAGAACAATATAAAAGTTTGGACCATTTGGCACTCCACTTCAAGGCATTCTTTCTCCATGATAAAAGCTTCAAACTTCATGCCCAAGTTGAGCCAATTAAAGATCACATCTTAAGCTTTAAATCCATATAAATAACTCTTCTATTGGATCAAAATTGAGGGAGTTATGAGCAATCAAAATGGAGCAAAATCAAGGCAAATTCCAAGTCATGGCAAGGCAAGTTCAGGCCTACAGGTCATAATTTCATCAAACAGGTGGTGTACCAAATGTCAAGCCAATTTTCTCCATCAAGGATACTTCAAATGAAAAAAATTTTGAACATCAAAGTTGTTCATCTCCATGTCCTCTTCAACTTTGATGTTAAACATTTTTTCATTTGAACAAGTCATAAGGGTCATATGAGGGTTCAAAGAGGGGTGCTCACAACTGAAAACATGCCCAAGAATGCTTGCCCCATGGGCGAATTTTCTTGCCCACCAAAGTCAGTTTGGATCCCTTGAGTTTCAAGCCATTTTCAAGTGTGTTAAAGGTCTCCATTCAATTTGATTTCCATACCAAACATGTTCCATTATGCATCCTCTTTTCATAGACATCAAGAACTCATAATTTCATGCAATATACATAGAGAATTCCTTCCACAAACTTCCTTGTTTCATGGATATCATGCTGCCAAAGTTGGAATGTTATGACATTGTTGTTGTTGATGCACATCAGTTCACACGCATACACACTACACACTACACACCATCCACCTTTTGCTTCTTTTGGACAAACACAATCCTTATACATACATGACATGCCATGCTATCATGCACCAAAGAGGAAAATACCAAGCTTGTTCACCAAGTTTCTGCTGCCACACACCATAACATCACCATTATCCTTCATCATCCTTACCATGAGCTACATAAACCTCTCCACACTCTAATAAAACTCACCAACTCGTGCCAATAACCAACCCAACTCATTCTGTTAACTCAACTCAGCTAAACCAACTCATTTAACCAACTTCCAACTGTTAACTCTTGTGGTTAACAAGTTAACTAGAGATATAAATAAAGCTTCAAGAGATTTCGAAGCCGAGCTTCATCATTTTTCTCACATTCCAAAAACACTCTCTGAAATTCTCTCTGAACTCTCTCTCTCTCATTGCACGAATTCATCAATTTTCTTCGTCAATCTTCATCATCAAGCAACATTGCAGTGTAGAAGCATGGAATACGTGAATCATCTTCAATTTCAGATCCATTTCCTCTTCATTCTCAAGTGTCTACGAGCATTTATTTTGCTCAAACAAGTTCAAGAGTTCAAGTTCTCATCTCTGGTTTTCTGAAGATCCAAAGTTTCTTCAAGTTTCAGGTTCTTATTTCTCAACTTGTTCTTGCACTAATTCACTGTTTAAGCTTGTTTTATTCTGATTATAGCTTAATAGAAGCAATGTGATTGATCTGGCTAGTGATAGGCCTTAAGTGCTTAGATCCAAATTTTAGGGCAAAATTTTTGTGATCGTTTCTTGTTGTGTGTGCATTGTTTGGTGATTTCAATGTTAGATTCGTGATGTGCGTGAGTTCAGCTTTCTTTTGATATATGGCTTGTGAATTTCTGGAGAATTTGAAGGTTGCAGGTGGTGGCGTTTCGCCGGAGAAGATGACCGGAGGTCCTTCTCCGGCCGGTGGACATTTTCAGTTAGGGTTTTGGATTTTAAAACGTGGTCATCTGATCTTGTTTGATCCAATGCTTATTAGCTTGCCAGCGCATTAGTGATCATGTGCATCACGCGTGCCTCTTTTTTCTCTCTGAATGATTGCATGTGTGTGTGTGCTTGTTAACTACCATGTGCATGTTTTATAATTCATTGGATCTGTGTACTTTCCTTATCATCTCATCTTGACTTGATCTATTGGCTGTGAATGAGTCACATGTTTGACTGAGGTGCACCACTCCACACACACGCACGCGCTTGTATTGGATTGGACCTAAAATGTTTTTCACACCCCCACGCGTTGAGCTCAATTCATTTTTAAACTGCATTTTTGCTTTCGCCACACCCCCTAACTCCTTTGCTTGCATTTTTAATTTCTTTTTTTATATTGTTTAATTTTCTCTTATTAAAAATAATAATTCAACTCTAAAAATTCTAAATAAATTCATATGTTATCTTGATACTTAAAAATAGTTTTCTATTATTTTTAATTCTGGTTTTATTAATTTTTGCTTATATTTTCAGAATTTCTTGTTAATTTCCTTTTAAATGATGTCCTTCATTGATACTTGATCTTTCCCATTTTATTTCTCTTAACTCACATACTCTTTTGCATTCATTCTTTTTTCACTTGTTAAATAACATCTGAAAGCATATAAAAACATTTTCATTTTATTTTTAAATTCATTTTATCTTAGGTTTTGATGTGCATATGTGAGCTTTCTTTTGATGTGTCTCAATGAGACTTTGTGAGACCTTTTGATTTTTGACATGAGTTTTGATACATGTTTAGCCCCTGACTTAGGTTAGTTGAGACCTATGTTCATTATTTTTCTCATGTGATTTGGTAATTGTGTGATACCTTGTATTTGAAGCAACATTTGTGCATGTTCTTTTACTTCCATCTAACATGATTTTGATGAGGCACTTGTGCCACCTTATTATGCTTGCTTTTGTGTGAGATTATATGGTTTTTCTAGAGGATTATAGGTCCTTCTTGGTTCACTTATAGGTCATTTTGGTTAGTGTTTACTTTGGATGGGTGTTTATGCATTTTAACTTGTATTTTTGACCTAATTCCACATCTAATTCCTTCTTGTGCTCTACATGACTTGTGTTTGCATTGTGTATGCCATTTCACTCATGTCACTTGCATATCATCAATTGTATGCTACTGGTCTATATGAATTCATACTCATCTCATATGTCATGTATCTTTAACATGCAAATTTGTGCATCTAATTGAAACTTGTTTCTCTCCTTTTCATTTCTTCTTCATCCATTTTCTTCTACTTGAATCATTTCATCCATGACTTGTATGATTGTTCATATGCATTATAAGACATTTATAAATGATGTATACTTCTGACCTTGCCATTTCATTAAGCATAAATACATGTTCATTTTGCATTTTTATTCATCTTTCATCATCTACTTTCATAGTGCTTTTCTTTGATGTTTAAGACATTGTTTGTGCAAAGTTTGCTTGTGTTTGGTACCTTAACCTTAGAGGACTTTCTTAGAGTATAAGTTCTGACTTTGAGTACTTATCAACCTTTAGGACCTTTCACTTTTAGTTCTTAACTTGTTTGATCTTTACTTGTTATCCTCTCTTTATTTCTTTACTTGCAAATTGTTCTTGCTAACATTTTCAGGGGCTAATGGTAAGTCAAATGTGTGGGTGTGCACCCACATACAACCTCTTCTTTCATCTCTTTTAAGCTTTCAAGTTGTGATGGTGATAAGTATCTAATGTTTTCTTTGGTCAACTTCTTTCATCCCCTTTGAGTTCTTAACTTAACTTCCATCTTAGAAGTAAGTTAGAACTCACTCTTCTTCTCTTTTCTTTTAGAGTTAGGTTTCTAAACCACACTTAACCATTAGGAACATCCATGTATGATAACTTTAGGGTTTGAGTCTTAGTCTCCCTCATTAGATTTTACCTTTCTTAACCTTTGAGTCTCTCTTCTTCTCATCTCAAAACAAAAGCAAAAAACACTTAATGAGAGATTAACGCATATTGCATGCGAGCCTTGCATGTGGGAAATGGAAGGATGAGGGTTTCCCTCCGCCTTTCTAGAGTGTTTAGCATACGTCCTGTTAGGACGACCATGCGACGCATTCGATCCTATTTCATAGACTTAAATGCAATACGTGTTACTAACACAAAGATAATCAAAACACTTCTTCTTAAAATACAAAAACAAACAAACAAATTCTCTTCTCATCTCCTTAATTCCATTCCTTAAGGATTCGTCACGTCCGTTCTACCGCAAACAGGTAACGCCTAAGTCTCCATACAGCGAGCTGCAACACCTAACTGCTGGGACGCGCACTCTGACGTTTCCATTAAAAAAATACAAACCAAGCAACCCTTGTTGAGGCGAAATTCATTTGCTCTGATTCTTATTTCTCGTCTGATTGAAGATACGTAGGCACGAGATGCGACATCTCGACGAGCAACCTTTCCCCGTAGTCCGTCGAACTACGTTGACTCTGACTTTCCCATTGCACCGAGGGAATACGTAGGCCTAGGACAACGATAACGTCCTATCGAGTCACTTCTTTCTTCTTTTCTTCCCCGTTTCCTCGTTCATTTTCGTTCCTATTCCTTTTCCTTTCCAGTAGTAGCAGAGCTCCAGACGACGACACCCTTTGATCGAACAGCAAGCGTGGATCCCATCGGGTACGATGGACGCGTGGGGGTGCTAATACCTTCCCCTCGCGTAACTTACTCCCAAACCCAGTTCTCTTGGTCGCGAGACCATGATCTTTCCTTCCCTCAGGTTTACGCAGTGTTTCCTTTCCCTCTCTTGGGATAAATACACATTGTCGGCGACTCTGTTTCCGTGCCACTTTCGCATTTGTAATTAGATGAAAATCCCGGGAGCGACAGCTGGCGACTCTGCTGGGGAACTAAGAGACCAGAATCTCTGGTTTCCTAAGCGAGTCAATCCTAGCGCTTGTCTGTTTTTCTTTCATTGGGTGTTTACTGTGGTGCTGTGTTTTGCTGTTTTACTATTTTACTGCTTATTGTATATTGTTGTATTACTGTTTTTACTGCATTTACTGCATTACATATCATTATTATATTGGATTGTGCTGTGCTGTGCTGGATTTTTCTGTTTGGTGGGCAGGGTGTCCTGAGAGATAAGCCCACTACCCAGGCTTTAGTATACACATAGGTATTAGAGTGGATAGTCATGACGCTTGCGTGGTGGTGACCACGTATTATTGTTCATGAGACCCACAACCAGACGAGGTTCTATCAGGAGCTATATGCTATTGTATGTTTATACAGGCCAATAGTTATTCTCTTGAGGAACTGTCGACTCTGGTGACCATTCCCGAGGACTCAGTTGCGGCACTCCTCCCGAGATGTGATAATGGCAGACCAGAAATGGCAAACCCATTACATATTCTTGATCCATGGACCCAATACTGGGAACTTGCTATAGGATATCCTTTGGGAAAGGGAATCAGTGGAGGCACTCCTCGATTGGTGATAGTAGTGTACCCCGAGGGATGAATGTACTATTGCTTCTCGACATCAGTGCCAGAAGCTGAGGACCTTTCGTTTTGGTGAATCAGTTGGGGCCTCCTCGATTGATGATGATGCCAAACCAGAAATGGTGAACGTATCATCATTTCTCGACCTGAGAGCCTGGGATACTGAGGATCTTAGTACCCACACGTGAGAAGGGAGGGTTGTTTACAGGTTTGCAGGTAACCATGACCTCCTACATACCCGATTTTCTATTGACGTTACACAAAAGAAGAATTCATCCTATTGTATTCAGATGGTTCCTATCTATGGTTTTATATTGTTCTCAGAGCTACACTGACACCGTTCACAGTCCAGCACAGACACTTGGCACCTTGATGCCATGCCCTTTGCATTGCATTTACATATGCTAACTGTTGCAGTGAAAATCGAATAACAAACTATTAATTAACTTGCATCATGTTTCTTTTACAACCGGCTTTGATTTATCCAAAGGAAAGGTTTAAGATCGAAGAAAACCTAAAGGGGGGAGATCTAAGGTTCGGGGGTTGGTTACGCCTAGGGAAGGTATTAGCACCCTAAACGTCCATAGTACTCTACGGGAGCCTCTTGTTTTAACTTGTTATATCTCACTCGCTTGCTAAGGGTGCTATGCTAAAGGTTGAAAACCCTAGGGGTTTATTTCTAAGTATACTCGACAAAGCATCGCACTTTGCGCCTACGTATCCATACGGGAGTGGAATCAGAGTATCTGTAGTTCACCGATCTAAGGGTGAAGGAATAGGAACCATTGACTATGGCCAAAGTTCCAAGGGGAAAATGAGTATGACTCATTTTTAGAGATCACGATAATTCTCTAAGTCTACGTTATAGGGGAAAGTGAGTTCTCATGATGATGAGAATCACATGGAGTGTAAGAACTTCAACCTACTTCTAGTTATGATTTCATTGACTCACGATAGCCAAGAAATAAGGGTGAACCTAGAAGGATAAGGTATGATGACTTTGAAAGTCAATTTAAGGTGATCTCCCTTTGGAATGGGGGGAAGGATAACAATTATAAAGATTCTAAAAGATAAGAAGATTATAATGCAAATAAGATGATGCAACAATATATGAAATAGATAATGATATGTAATAAAGTTTATGAAATCATACAAAGTAGAATCACATATGTTAGACAAAGATCAAGCATGATAGATGGAGATAATATGGCAAGATTCATCAAGAAGTGCAATAAAGACCTAATAAACATTCATAAACCAAACATGCATAAAGGTCTTAAAAATTAATATTTTTGTCAATTTCTATTTATATATGAAAAATAGGTTCAATTAGGAGTAATTAGCAAAAAGAAGGGAAGAAAAATGATAAAAGGTGAGCAAGTTGTGATATTTTAAAGATTAAGTATAAACTTAAAAAAAAGATAACCAACAACAAGTGATTAAAAAAGAAGAAATGACAAATCTAGGGCTTGAACCCAAGACACTTCACTCACAACCTAAAACCAAAGCCAACTGAGCCAGTGCGCGCGTTTGGCAAATAATGGAAACACAAATACATATTGTAAAACAAGCGAAAGAAAAAAAAACGCAAAATGGGTTGATCCGCAGGATCGAACCCAGGCATGGTGTGTGAAAGGGAAAGGCATGGCAAGTGTGCTACCGTTGGGACGGCTGTTTCATCCAAACAATATACGCTTCCAATAATACATAAAGCAAAATTTTTCATAAATGCCCAAACAAGTCCATACGCGTATCATGCTACGCATACGCTCAAAATCCAACTAACTGTCTCTCGCGCCCAGCCAAACTCATGCATCCATAACTCAATCAAAACTCAACCAAAATCAACAAGATAAAATTCTAAAATGCTCAGTAAAGAACAAGGAATACAATGATGTATTTTATTTAACCTAAAACCTTATACACAAAACACACACATGCTACAAAAGAGGTGCCACAAAGGTTCTCACACAAACATAAGGAGATATTGCAGTACCAAAGCAGACAAAGACCAAGGATTGAAAACATTTCTGACTTAAACATGTTCTCAGAATATTCACCAAGCATTAAGGTTCAAGTTAACACATGATAAGGATTTCAAACCAAGACCAAACTATCACGGATTGGTAAACATAGATACATTGTGCACAAAGTGAAACCACAAAGCAATGAATAAGTCATGACATCACAAATCAGGTTTAACAGAGAAACAAAACATTGCCAAGTTAGCATTAAAGAGAAAAAATCAAGTACATAATCAAACAAGTCAAAGACACATCAGTTGCCATGTATACTAGCAAAGGCATAGTCATAAATTCATTCAAAAATAATTGTCAAACAAAGAAGCATGACCAAAGAATCAGATGCAAACCAAACACAGATTTGCAGCATGAAAACAAATCTCTAATTGGTGCAAGTGTGTGGTCAGTGGAAAGGATCATTGGCCAAAGTGATTGTAGTGGCAGTCAACAAACTTAACACAAAAAGGAAATCACCAAGTCATGAACATTGTGTGTGTATATCAAGATGTGTACAAGCATGAATAGATAAACAAAGGCATAAGTTCATGGTATAGCAGGGACACATCAAGAAAACATGGTCATAGAAAGGATTAAAGTTTATCAAGGTACAAGGTTGGGTTATGATTCTCAGCAGAGTTAGAAAATAGGTGTTGTACCCTAAATTTTTCCCTTAGATTCATTGATTCGTTTGCATAACATCCTAAGTCAATCATTCGCACATGACTAACTACTTTATCTAGTTTTTGTCTGCTTGCTTCATTTATGAGCACAGGTGCTGATGCAGAAGATCCAAGGTCATGAAGGCCGTGTGTATGCCCATTTGAGGCCATTCTTGTTCTCAAGAGTTCTCAGAGGCATCCCCCGAGGAAGACTAGGATTTTCTGTCTTTTGATTTTGGGCATGATCATTTGAAATCGGGTTGGAATTTTGTAGCGTGTTGCATTGCAAGTGATATCCATGTCAAGTTCAAGTCCTTATCTTCATAACAAGGCCACAAGCTTAAGTGGAACTGGTGTACCAAGAATGATTTCTAGTGTCAAAAGATGAAGTTTTATCCGAGAATTCAAAATACGACAAAGTTTGAAATTTAAGTGCACCCCAACGTAAGCCTTTCAAAGTGGAGAATTTCAAAGGTGCAAGATTTCAAGCCAAGGTGGTACAAAGTTAAAAGTTTTCCCTTTTTAAGCCCACACGAGGATTTCAAGTTCATAAGAGAAGTTTGGCTCAATTCAAGTTGGAGTTCAATTTGATTTGCTTTGTGATTCAATAACCTATCCTTTAAAATGTGAGAATGTTAGTCCAAGGGGGATCCCATTCGCTTTTGGTTGGGAGGAGGAAAAGGATGCTTTTTGAATATGAGGGTTAACTGTTTAATGGGAGGAAGTACGTCACTTGTTGCTACAGCTATATTTGGTTGCGGTGAAAGAAATATAACAGATTACATACTCCGACTGACAAACTTGTATTTCTTATGCACATAGATGATCGGATCACCATCAGTTTGTTGCGTGCGATACTATTAGCTCATTTTAATGTTGGAAAGTGGAACGTTATATCCAAATCTGAGCAACACTAAAAGGGTAAACTTATATTTTCAGAGTAATCATTTAGGGTTTGTCTCTTTGATTATTCATGAGAATCAAGTGGATAAGAATATTAAATTCCATACGGTGGCTACATTCTTGTGTACTTGTTTCATCACTCAACACTGAAACTCCACAATTCATACAATTCACAATCCTTTCTAAAACACCAACTAAGTTCAAGACTGATACAAGATGCCGATTACAATGGACAAAACTATTCACATTCTAAATACATGTCTTTGCCTAGCTCACTCCAAAATGGCAGCGTACAAGAACCTGTGTAAGTGAGTCCAAAAGAAATAAAGCCCCACCCGTGGAAAGCCTGGCGCCCTGCTAAATGTGCATTCATAACATGTTGGAGAAGAATCAGACCTAGAGATTGATCTAGAATACTCGCATCCATCAACTCAAAGTTCAGCAAGTTAATAACTTTCAAAAGAGATTTTTAATGAGCTCGTTGACTCGAAAGCGGCAGCCTCAACTTTAGCATCATCGCCTGAACTAATCCAAGATACCAACAGGCCAGTTATTCGTTTTCGCCGTGGAGAACTATCAAACCAGCTTGGAAGCTCTACCAAATTTGTGTTAATGAAATGGTTGCCATTGAAGACGGAAGCTGCAGCAACAAACCATACATTTTTGGCAGCATCAATCACATCTAAACGATAATAGATGAGGCACATAAGTTTTAAGCATTCAGTAGAACTCCTCATTGAAGATGGCTACATCATTCAGTAAAAGGAAATGTTGCATAAATAAAGGACATTCTCAAAGTACAAAATAAAATCATGGAGGAATACAAGTGAAACGGAAGGTCTGTCAGTTCATTCAAAGGGCATGGTTACAATGAATTTCAAGACGAATAAACAAGCCACAATACAGTTGGAAAGTTCACAATATAAGTTCAAAAGACAAGTTATCATGATATTTGAAATTTAAAGTTTACAAGTTGATTTGAAGCTAAAAATTCAGGACTGTTCAACCTCATGCTAAAACCAGCAAAGCCTGATATCATAACTTTTCAACGACACAGATCAGTACAATGGACCATAACCAAAATCTCGGCATACACGTTTCTCTCTTGAAGAAGAGAAAGGTTTTAAATTTCTTTGCTGATAATCAACAAAGATCAAGAATGGCATACCTCTTTGGTCTCCACCGGAATCACGATTTTGTGTCAAGTTTCCTCGTTGTATCTCTTTCAAATTTCGAGCACACGCACTGGGGAAACAAATGAACGATTGATTAGAAACACTCTAAGCGCATAAGAAGCAATAACGAGCAATTAATCACATCAATCCAACATAGAAGTTTTCAAAGACATTGAAGAACAATTTTGAGAAATCGCAAGAGTTAGCAAACAACAATCTCCGTTCATCGATGCAAGTCAGCGGATTGAAAGGTTGGGATTAATCAGCAAGAAGAGTGGAGATTTTACCTTTAGCAAATACATGGTTGTCCTAATTCATGCTCCGAACCTAACAAGGTAAATTGAAAGCGATTAAAACTCAGTTCATCATATTTGAGTTAGCCAACGTTTTTTTCCAAATATAACCAGACAGGATTCATTGATTTCCTTAACAACCATAAACATACTGAATTCAAAAAAAAAAAAGAGAAACCAATATCAATGTGTTCCACTGGCCTTCCAAAAGAATTATCAAACGATCGAAATCTAGAAAGGAAGGGATCACGTTAGCAATCACGTTATCTAACGGAGATGGAAATATGTTCAGACTTTTTTAAACTTCCCAAAACAAGCTATTGAGAATATTTCCAAGCACAATTAGAAGAATCATTAATGCCTCAGAATTTTCGATTCAGAATCGTTCATCATTATCAAATAATTTTGAAATAACGTCACAGTGATTACCGAAATCTCTTTCATAAACCAAAAAGGACATTATTTCAAGGAAAACAGATTTATTCCCAAAACGGAATTGGACAAGAATCAGAAGCATCAAGTTCAAAATCCGTTCAGACATCATGAAAATTTAAAAAAGCTTCCAAATTGAGAAACAATATCAGACAGCAATTAGGCATGCCCAAAACAAATTCTAAACTTTCCAAAATCATTCAGACAACATATCAATAACGTTTAAGTCCTTCCAAAACAATTTCATACAGCATTTACTCATCCTTGGCCTATATAAGAGGGCATACTTCATCAAAAAAGAAACTACATCATACGCAGCAACCAAATCACCAATCCCATAACCCAATCAAGAGAAACGCAGAGACTCAGAAGTCGCGGCTCATCATCATCCCCCAAAGTCATCAACTCAAACAGCAGACACATCGAAGAAAGGAGGAAGTGCAAACAACACAAAGTTCTCACAAATCGCAACCAAAGGTAAAATAGAGAAAGGAGATCTTCCTTGAACGAGACTCACGGAGTCACCACCATCGCCGGCCTTTGTTTTCCTTTTTCTTTCTCGTTTTGCTTCAAGTTGCAACATCTTGTAAATGTAACTAAATCATAGTGGAAATCGGGTTATGGGCTGTGTTGGGGTGGGGTTTTGTTGCGTGATTTTGTTTGATCGGAGAGGATGAGAGGTTGGCGGCGGCGCCGTTGGGGTTTCATAAACCCTAACTTTTCCACTTGAGAGAAGGAGAAAACGAGAGAGCATCTGAGAGAGGAGATGATTCGTTTTTTCTTTTTATGCTAACGTTTTATCATGTACACATACACCCACTATACACCATTTTGTACCCTCACTTATCATCCGTTTGATCACGCGCACACGCATCAGGAAGGGTGAGATTTGAGGGTCCATGATGAACCCTCTCTCCCTAGATGCACCGTATCCCTCCGTTTTTTTTTCTGATATAACTTTTTTTTTTAATATAATTAATTAATTTAATTAAGTTAAACTTTTTTAAGGTAGTAAGTTTATATTCACTTTTAAATAAAAAAATCTTTCCCAACTAATAAAACTTCTTAAATAATCTTTTTGGTACCAATTAAAACTAAATTAAATAAAACCTCTTTTTTTTTTAAATATTAAAATTAATTTTCTTTTAGTAATAAAAACCCTTAATAAGATTTTTCTTAATAACTCTTAATAATTAAACCTCCCTTTTTTATAAAAATAATTAACCTTTTAGAATAATCTTTAATAAATTGTAAAATAAATATGAAAACCTTTTACTAAAGATATTAAAATTAAAATCTTTTTTTTATGAGGAATTTTATTAACGTTTAATGAAACGTTAAAATTAAATAATAATAAAAGCTTTAAAATAATTAAAACATAATTTTTTTTAATAAATATAATCTATCTTCTAAAATGTCACCTTCTATTGGATTAAAAAAAAACTTTTGTTAACAACCTTTTAAAAAATTAGTAAAATCTTTTAAAATAATAATAACTTCTTTTAATAAAATATGACAATAAATTTTAATTAATTTTATTCTTTGTTAAGAACCTTTTTTTTATTAGTAAACCTTTATAAAACTTTTATTAATCTTTTAATTAATAAGAAGATACTTTAACTTCTTAAATTAACAAATCATCTTTAAGTTAACACTAATCTAATTCTAAATAATTTTTACCAATAAACCTTAAAATCAACTTTTTCTCAATAAACCTTAAGAATAAATCAAAACTCGTTAGATCCCTCGCGCTTGAGTGAATCGTTTACTTGTATGCTTGTCTCTGCTTGTTATCACTCCTTATATGCTTACCTTGTTTACTTGTGCTTGATCTCAAAACCTTTCAAAAATATAAAAACTCTCGATCCAACGTCGAGCCCATTTTCTACCCATGTAAGTCGATCGCCTTCGGGCATCGCATTCAACCTTTCTGGTCACCATACACTATACTAGCCCACTTTGCTAGTGCGCACAAATATCCATTAAGTTAGCCCCCTCGACATTCCAAAGGAAAGGTACCCTAATATTGACTGCCATGTCATAGGACTAACTCTTAGAACCCTTGGCCTTAGGATTCGGAGTCGCCGTACACCACGTCTCGCCGTAGACACTTAGAATCTTAGCCTTAGGATCGGAGTCGCCACACTCCAAGTAAATGCTCCGCCGCGAACATTTACAATCCTACCCCTCTTGAACCATCCTACAACTTTAGAGTCGCCGTACTCTATGTAAGGTCTTGCCCAGGACTTTACCTCCCCTTGGAACCTTGACCCCGTCAAGAAGTTCCTCTTTTCAGAACTACGCATACTCTGATTCTACTCCCGAGGATACGTAGGCGCAAGGTGCGATGCCTTGTCGAGTATACTTAGATACTAACCCCTAGGGTTTTTCATCCTTTAGCATAGCACCCTTAGCAAGCGAGTAAGAGATAACATAAATATTAACAAGAGGTTCCCGTAGAGTACTACGGACGTTTAGGATGCTAATACCTTCCCTAGGCGTAACCAACCCCCGAACCTTAGATCTTTAGGTTTTTTTCGCTTTTGAACCTTTCCTTTGGATAAATCAAAGTCGGTGGCGAACATTTAAAGAAATGTGATCTTAATTCATTAATAACTATGGTATCCAATTCTCACCGCAACAGAAATGGCAACTTCACTGTGGATCGTCGAGGGTTTCCCCCATCTTGTTTTTTTTACTTATGTTATCTTTCTTTATTTGCTTGCTTATTTGCTTATTATCTATTGTGCTGGGTTACTACTTGTGTGGTGAGACAAAGTCCTACACCCGGACTAGAGTGGAAATTATGATAGGAACGGTGAAAATTCAAGGATACTTTAAGGGAGTAGATTCCTGAAGAAGTTGAATTGAGACTTCACCACTCAATCTAGGCCCTCTCGAATATAATTTTGTTCAACGAGTTTATTCGTGAAGACGCTATTATTTCGAACTAAAGGCCATCGAGACTGGGGACCGTAGTTACCTTTAACCCAACTTGGCCTATTAGGATGTAGTGCGGGGACTATGCAGGAATTTATTTCTGCAATAGTCGCTACGCGATACTACACTCGGACGAGATTCTCTTGAGAATATTATTGACTACCAAGTGATTTGGAAAATCGATAATATCCGAAAGATGGATCGTAGACTCTGGGAATTTGTAGAACCCGTTCGGCAGGTACATTTGAAACCATAGTGCATACCTTATGGGAGGGTAGACCTTGGCTCCATGCTGTGACCTTTCAAACTTAGGGCCCTTGTTTTTCGTGTGTGTTTTGTGTTGTGTGCCTTGTGTTGCATTCATAAGCATCATTTCATAAAGATTCATGGAACTTGACTATATTTATAAACATTGTAGGGATACTATGGATACCGAAAGAAGGAACACAAAGAAGTACACTTTTCAGATTCCTAACTTGGATGATCTAAGGAGGTTAGAAGCATTGGTAACAAATGAGGAGAGTTTTAATAGAAAGTATGGAAGACTTTTTTATGTGATGAATACAAATGTTGATCAAGGGCTACTTTCTACCCTACTCCAGTTTTATGTTCCACTGTATCACTGCTTCACCTTTCCAGATTATCAACTTGTACCTACACTTGAAGAGTACTCTCAGATAATTGGGTTACCTATTCGGGACAATTATCCCTTTCCTGTCTTCGCAAACAAACCTGATGAAAAAGAAATCGCTAAGCATACACATTTGGATTTGGCTGACATTCGAACCAATATGACTACAAAAGGGGGAATTTCCGATTTTACTACAGATTTTCTGGTTGCCAAAGCCCGACATTATGCCACTCAACAGAATAAGGATGCTTTCGAATCAGTTTTCGCCTTACTCATCTATGGCGTTCTTTTATTCCCAAGTTTCAAAAATTTTGTGGACCTCAATGCCATTAAAATTTTCCTGAAGAAGAATCCAGTACCAACCTTGTTGGCTGAAGCTTATTATTCTGTTCACTCAAGGAGCGCTCGTGGAAAGGGAATGATTATTTGTTGTGTCCCTCTGTTGTACAAGTGGTTTATTTCACACTTGCCCAATGCACATGACTTCTGGGATCTCAAGAAAGGGTGGTGGTCACAGAAAATAATGTCTCTCACCCATTCCGACATCGACTGGTATAACCGTGCTTATGATAAGGTGGTCACTATAGACAGCTGTGGAAATTTCGGCAATGTACCTCTCTTTAGCATTAATGGATTAATCAGTTACAATCCGGTCTTGGCCCGCAGATAATTAGGGTTCCCCCTGAAAGACAAACCTGCCAGTGCTCACGTGGAAAGCATTTATTTTGAAGGAGAGAAATTAAGCAAGGAATTAAAAAAACTGGTTTTGGATGCTTGGTTTCCTTATATTATTGTTGATTACAGTTACATGATATAGGAAAAAAAAGATCGAGCAAAAGCGAGAAAAAGAAAAGGGTTGTCGGCGATGGTGGCGGCGATCGCGAACGGTGTTTTCCTCAGGGAAGATCTCCTTCCTTTTTTACCTGTTTATGAGCAGATTGCTTGTCGTTGCCCTTCTTTGTTGTCTGTTGCTTCCTCCGTGGGATAATGATGATGTTTTCTGAATCTTTGTTGCTGCGTTCCTGCTTCTTCTTTTTTCTGATTTTCGCCTGATTTTTCTACTAGGGTTTTCTTTCTCCCCTTCTTCTGATGCCAAGTGACCCTTTTTATAGTGGCTAATGATGAATTTCTTTGGGAAGTTTTTAATGTTGTATTGATGGTGTGATAAAGTGATTTTCTGCTGACGATATTGTGATGATTTGATTTGGTTTGCTGTCTGATACGATTTGATTCTCCAATTTGGGAAGTTTTGGAACTTGGCATCTTGAAATGTTTGGATACGATTTCTCGATTTGGAAATATTGGAATTTCAATGTTGTGCTGAAAACCCGATTTCTTTGATATAATTAGGAAAGAAATTATGCTGGTAGTATCTTTTTTGGGATATTGCCCATAATTTTCAATTTGAAAATGATGAAAAAGATTTATGATTCAAAGGATCTGAGGCCTAATTAGGAATGCTTTGAAATCGTCTAGACATGTCGTAATTGCTTTTCAATTTGGCGTGATCCATGCTTATGAACGTTTGATGCTGTTTTTGAATGCTTGCAATTCTGAAATCCATTCTAGCACATGACATTAACTCCCTATTATTTTCTTTTTTGGAAAAATTTAATGTCGCTCAAGAGACGAGAAACACTAGCTAAAAGTGCATTCTTGTGTTTAATACTCCTGAATATGTTTTGAAATAGTTAAGGAAATGTCTGATGCTACTTTTCTGATTCTTTCTCTTTCATTGTGACAGGTTTAGTAGCTTTGCCGTTGCGTTTCGTTGATTTACAGATTGACATAGGAGCTGAACCCCTGGTGGAGTCCTTCTAATGCAAGATCCTCCAGTTGTAAGATTTCCCAGTAGATTTCTCAAACACCAAAAGTTCCAAGGACAGTGTCCCATCAAAGACGAATTAAGGACCTGATGCATTGATCTACGATTCTGGTAAGGCGCAATTCTGTGAATTCTCGCTTCCACATCATAGATGAGGACAACTTTATCATCTTAACTATGCGGATTGGTTCTGAATGAGTATATATTTTTCAGGTTTGCAAACCTTTGCAGCCAATCAAAGTGTAGCTCTACAATATTTGAGGAAAGTTTGGTAATATGTTTATATTTGATGGCTTGGTAAGCGAGTTGGACTTGGTGGGTGGAGAGATCATGGTTTCTCTAAAGAAGGTGAACTGGTATGGATTTTCATCATTCGATAGATTTTGATGATAGCCATCCTTGGTGGGCTTTTAGATTTTGTGTATCATGGTAGGAGTTTTAAATGTATAATGATTTGTGGATCTTGTAATGTGGTGATGTAATGATGTGCGTCTGATTCTGAGTTTATGAGTTTCAAATCTTGTCTTTTGGAAACGTTAACAATTTGAATCTCCTTCAGGTTCAGGTGTAGAGTTTGCTGAATGAATCCTTGATGACAGTTGGAACTTATTCCTATTCGGTTTATTCTGGTGCTGGACCGACGATTATGTGGGAGTCGCATTCGATTGCTAGACTGTATGGAAAGACAGCAGAATTGAAAGGGCATCTTGGCAAGTGAAATATCCCTTCACAGTGAAGAAGAACATCATAGGTATTATCTCTCTTTTCAAAGGCTTCTTAAATGTTAAACATTAGCATCATGGTGAGAGCAAGAGGTGTATGTCTTGTCTGTTTCGCAAACTTGACATAATTTCTTTATAATGATTTCAAGGTTCTCATGCCCCTTGAATTAAACACATGATTAGTGGTTATTGATTCTTGATAAATCAGGACATGAAGTTTCTCATTTCGATTCGGTTTTGATTTGCAGGTGCGGTCATGGTTCTTTAATGTTTAGTATGTTTTGGAAATCTCTTGAATCATGTTTAATGACGCTAGGTACCGGTCATGGAAAGAAACATAGGTTGCTATAAACCTGATCACTACTTGGCAAACTTATCAAATTCCTTTCCATTTTCAATCACTTATGTTTAGAACAAACTCTGTTTGTGGATTAATCCTGCTGTTTGAAATATATCTGATGATCCTGTATGAGTTGTTGCTGTTCATGATGATCTTCTTTATTTGCAGGGGAAGTAGGAAACACGCTATTGTCCTTTGAAGCGTGGGTGACGACATAGGTAAACGAGCTTCCGTAAGTCCACAGTATATTTCAGCAAGTTCGTATGTTGTTATGGTAACCGGAATACCCCGTACTATTGCCATGAAGTTTGACATGTGAAGCTCCAAAACATTCAGCCTTTATAGAAGAATCCAAGTTTGAATTTAATGCACCAACGCTGTAACATCAAGGTTTCCGAATTTCCTTCGTCGTCGAGAAGTATCTCCAATAGCTTGAACACCACGTAATAGGAGAAGGCATTCAATTGCTTTGTCATGTTCAACGTGATTTTCTTTTTTTATTTTGAACTTTGTAAGAGCTTACGAGCTTTGTTCATTTGTAATGTTTCAATTCATAATTCGTAGCCTGGGATAATCTGCAGTGTACGGAGCCTCTTGAATGTGAGGATGTCTTACTACTGAATTAATGCTGGGACTTTTAATATATTAATATTTTCATGTCTGTTAACAAACTACTCCTAGAATCCAGCGGTTTGCGTGATGCCTTTTGAAGTCTGCCTGTTGCTTTTGAAAACAATAATTGATTTAATAATATCCTTTCTATAGATCGATGGAAAACAAGCAAGGTTGACAGCTTCATGTCCGTCATGCCCTTTACTCCATATGAAGCTTGGATAAACATGGAGACCATTGTAGGAAACCTCCTTTGAACATATTAGGCCAATCCTTCTTGATAATATGGTGATGGAAATGACTATGTAACCAAGACTTATAACTAGCTGAAGTTTAGCATTTGAAATTGATTTCTTTGTTATTTGATATTAACGTTGTAGTAGCACCTATGTTTATTTGCGAAAGTAATGAAATTCGAACCTAGCATTACTTGAGATTTGCACGACTTGGAGTTTTGATGCCAATAGCCACACTTGGTAATGACTTGGTCATACGTGAACTTTAAACTTCGGGACGACACATTAACCTTAAACATGGGAAGTTCTTGAAAAAACTTGGACGGATCTCATTATACTACGACTTTAGAAACCACCCTTGAATTAAAGTAGACCTCATAACTTGAATGATGATGAATAAAGACATAGTGATGTACGCCCTTAAATCACGAATGGCTTGAAATATGTAACCTTACTCTTCCAAGTGATTCACACGCACCTTCTTCCCAATGAAATGTTAATAATTTTAATCCATCGGTATGAGTTTTGAACGGTAGAGTTGCCTGGACTGATACCCCAAACAACTTTAATTCCTTAATCCCCACTAACTCGTAAGAATAAACGTTCCTTGAGTGAAATGAATTCCCACAACATGCTAACTCTCCTTAACAACTCGATCCACAAGTCCTTGGTTTTGCGAAGAATTGCTTTGCAATCATGAATAAATACGGCGAATGCTTTGCTTTGAAAACCCCCAAATGGTACATGCCATTGTAATTTTAAATTTAAAAGACCCATAGGGATGATCTAGAACTTTTTGCAGCAAACCTAATTTCACAAGCGAAACAAACGAACGAAGTATAAATAAGATGGTTAGTTATGCACGAATGATTGACCTAGGGTGTTATGCGGACGGTCAATGAATCTAAGGGAACAATTTGGGGTACAACAGTTGCCCCTATTTAAATATCTTCACCAGACGACATGAACGATGAAAATCTTCATTAGGTCATGGTGAAAGATATTTAAATACAGATAACCGAAAATTTTGCCCTTAGATGCAATGACATGCAATACTATGGACGGAACTAGACCTAATGCAGACATGCCATGAACTCTAGCATGATGAAAATGATGGGATGATAAAAATGCAAGAGATGCAGACAAAGGCAAAACAAACACAGAGAGAAAGCCAAAAACAACGAGCAACAAACTCACTGGGGACGACCAGACGCACTGGGGAAAAGAAGACAACACTGGGGACTCCGAAGGCGATGACCCAACAGGTTTAAGCGTGACCAGTTGATATATAAGCAAGCAAGAAGACAAAGCAGGATCCACGCGGCGGTAGGATCATACAGACAAAATGATGGAGTTTTCAATAAGAAATAACATCCAACGCCTGGAAATTCCTTTAAATGAAGAGATCAAACGGGATCTTCAGGAACCATCAGGAAAAAGTACAGGGTTATTAAATACTCTCCTGTATGCCAAGTAAATGGACTTCGTGCGGAAAACGCCCTGATAAACTTCTCAAAAGAGATTGCAGCTTATCAATTGTACGGGACTCACACATCATCAATAAAGGGATAAGTTTCTCCGAAGAGACTGCAACTTATCAGAAAAAAGCAGTGAATGATAAACTTCTCCGAAGAGACTGCAGTTTATCTGAAAAAAAGTAGGAAAATGATAAACTTCTCCGAAGAGACTGCAGTTTATCCGAAAAAAAAGCGGTAAAGTGATAAACTTCTCCGAAGAGACTGCAGTTTATCTGGAAAAAAAAGCAGGAAGATGATAAACTTCTCCGAAGAGACTGCAGTTTATCTGAAAAAAGCGGTAAAGTGATAAACTTCTCCGAAGAGACTGCAGTTTATCTAAAAAAGGCAGTAAAATGATAAACTTCTCCGAAGAGACTGCAGTTTGTCTGAAAAAGGCAGTAAAATGATAAACTTCTCCGAAGAGACTGCAGTTTATCTAAAAGAAAAAAAGGATTCTTCTTGCCAGACACAGTGTAACATAAATGCGACCAAAAAGTAAAGGTGGAATCCTCAGGGACCAAAAATCAATCTAGGATCGAACTAGAATGAAACTGTCAAACAAGACCCGCCATTGAGAAATGAACTCAAATAGAGATTTATCTTATCCAAGCACGGAAAGATAACTGAAATAACTATCATCCATGAGGGTTGAACTCTGTGGGGAAACTTGGAAATGATTAGCACTTTCTGCCTAAAGTTGACGACTCTATTTGGAGAGATCAGACAAACCCAAACTTGGCGTAAACACAACCAACGATCAAGATTAAGCGACAAGAAACAAACAGAAAGCGAACACGCACGGAGGCGAATGCAAATGATGTCATGCCATGCTTATGCTCATGCCGACAAAACAGACAAAAGAAAACCGGAGATGAAAGAAAACAAGGAGGAAGCCTGTCCATCCTCTGCACGAGAGATACATCTGTCAAGCTTGTATAGAAATCCAAAGGTGGAACAAAAGGTTAAAGCTTCAAAAGTTTCCTTCTCTAGGGGAATAGCAATCCACTTGGGGGTATAAAATCATGACTTCACTTAGGGGACCGTCAAGATTAATCTGATTATTCGGATGAGAAAGATCCACTGGGCACGGATCAAACTTGTATTCATAGAGACTTTGATGGGATAAAATAAATATCCACTGTAACTGAAGTAAGCTGAAGTGATGGTAGATGCCATAGATGAGGCGTCACGGGGATGAAATAAATATCCACCGCTTCGTTGGGGAAGCTTGTACTAGTATTAGTTGTAGACGTCAGAGTCTAGTCTTCAGTGGGGATGAAATAAACATCCATGGTTGAGAGAAATTGAAATCTTGAGAAAACACCGAGGAGTGAAATAAACATTTGCTTCATCGGGGAAGTTTGATGCCGAAGAGATTCACTGGGGGTCCTTAGGTCAACCAGATGCTGCATTCTTGTACTGATCCTGTCATAATTGCTTGAAATAATGATTCACTGGGGAATCGTCATGACTTCCTAGAGTCAAAACTTACTGGGGAAAATCATACTATTAGAATATCTTCGGGAAATTAGGTGGAGAGATGTTGCGAAGTTAATGTAGCATTGTCTTGCAGGGTAGTCGCCACTTTCAAATATCAACTGTTGGAAAAGTCTTTGATTCTCTAATGCCCCAGACTGCATGGTCTACGAAAATAAATCATCTCAAAAGGATATTAGAGGTGACTTGGCATCCCAACTGTTCCAATGTCTTCTAACTCTTGAGAGATTGGTAGAATCTCGACGTAACTGGCTCATATTGCCGGTATTCTATGTACTGAGTCTTCGATCCTGCCCCTCAGGGTTAATCTATTTACAACAACTGATGAATAACTTGCCCCAATTCAGCTGAGTCTTCAAGCAACATGCCCCAGATTAACTATCTCAGCAATGAAAGGTAATCTTCAACAGAGTTCCACTTCTCGTAGCTGTTTGCGAACTTCTATGACAACAAACAGTATTTACATGCAGAACAATGTAAATTCCAAAATTGCTAATACAACATCATGTTTGTTTTGAAGTTTTATTGAAAAGGCATATCGCAAACTTGTGACCGAATCACCAGCTAGGATATGACGTAATTCAATAATGCCAATACGAATTTTTGAGTGTAACTCATAGGAGCCAGGAAATATTATCTCATCGAATATGCTTTCAAAATAAACCCTACTTCAATGAGGTCTTTTGAGGGTTTTATAGTGGTTTTAGATCATAGTTGAAGAAACAAAGGATATGTGGCTCAAATTTTATTTGGTACCCACCCCCTTCTTCGGTATACTTACTCTTTTTTTTTTTTTTAAATTACCCTGCCCCTGGTACAACATGAGGGTTCTTTGAATTTTTTAGAGAAGAAAACTACTACTCCCAGGCTCAAAGGGGTTAACGAAGGTTTATCTCCGGTGTTTGGGATTTTGAAACAATGCCTTATATCCTTAGCAGAGTTTTGTTCAAAAGCATACAACAAGAAATGTTATGTTTTATTTCGTCATTCTCCATTCAGTATTGGCATTATAAAACAGTACACAGTTATAAAAATGAGCGAAGCGAATGGATTTCTTCGAAACAAACATTAAATTGCATTAACGTTCAAAATAACAAGTTCTTACATGTAAACATGTTTTAATAATCAAAGAAAAGCGATAACATGCAAATAAATAAACTACGGATACTCCTGGGAATGACTTTCTCCTTATTTACCATTTGAGCTAACCATCTTTAAAATCGGCTTTCTAGATCGGTCTGGGGATCATTTTCATACCTACTCTCGGTAACTTCCTCCATAACCAGGATTGATGAACTCGCCTGGTTCAGTGAAGGAATATTGATTTGAATTCCATGAAGCGTGAATGAGATCACTTTGGAGTCAAGCAGATTCTGAATCTTACTCGAAAGTACCTTACAATCATCAGTTGAATGCCCTGGTGCCCCAGCATGGTAGTTACATCGGGCGTTAACGTCAAAACCTGGCGGGTATGGGAAAGGTACCGGCTTTAATTCCTTTGGCATTATAAGTCCACCTTTGATTAAATCTGGCAAGAATTGACTATATGGCAACGGTAGCGGAGTGTAATGCTTCATTAGTTTTTGTCCAGCATGTTGGCGCGACCTACGGTGGTATGACTGCTGATTTAGAGGACGTCTTTGACTAACCCATAATTAACTGCGAATTTGATCCTGATTCAAAGTTACTTGAGTAGCTGGAGTAATATCAGTACGAGCTTTCTTATTGTTTGGTTGAGAGTCACCAAAAGACAGAATCTTCTGATTCATTAACTTCTTCACGATACCCTTAAAAGCATAACAATTGTCTAGATCGTGGTCAGGTGCCCCTTCATGAAACAGGAAATGAGCATCGGGATCATAGTTAAGTGGAAGTGGGTTAGGAGGCGGAACCAAAGCTTTGATAGTAATCAAACCTCGCTGCACCAAGGAGGGGTACAACTCAGTGTACGTCATTGGAATAAGAGAAACTGGAGGTTTATATGGTCTTTTATTATGAGCATTTGGACATGGTATCGGAGCCCTCTATATTTGATAGTTAAGAGCGTTGAGTACTCGTTGATAATTCTGCTGAGTTTGCGCTGGCTGATAAGCAGGAGCCGGCGGATAAACAAAAAGTTGATAGACGGGTGCCTGTTGCATAGGCTGATATGTAAGATCTTGTTGATATTGAGGAGGTCTCTGGTCAGAATGATAATATTTCTCCTTATGTTGTTTAACTTGGCTACGAGATCCTTTATACCTTCCTTGTAACATGGTCTTAACAGATTGTTCCTTACGGTTGGGAAACTCAGGAATGGGCAACGGTGTGATCCCAGAAATCACTGTCTCTTGAAGCGGGGTCTGGGAAGCAGATTGATTTGCAACCCGAGTTTCAACTAAAGAAGAGAGCCTTTCAATACCAACTTTCAGAGTAGTTACTTCCTTGAGGAGTTCCTGATTTCCTTGCTCCATGTTATTCATCTTCCTTCCTGAATAGTGACTTGACAACTCATCTCTCGGAACAGAGGATTCAGGGTGACAGAAACTGAAGAGACAACAGGAATAAGCAAAAGAGCAGACAATGCACATGCAAAGATGCAAATGACATGAGATGCAAAATGCAAGGCAATGCAACTATCAAGGAACTCAAATTCTATTGCAGTCATTGTAGATATTAAAAATAAAACATTTTATTAAAATTCTGAAAGTCCAGTACACCTCAAAGGTTTTATTACATATAACAAAAGGAACTAGGATTCTAATCCACTGGATAATGCCCCTTGTCTCCCATGGAGTTCTTCCATTAGCCTGTCGATCTGGTGTTGCATCCTGGCTTTATCCAGGGTAAGCTTCTCTATTTCAGCCTTCAACTTCGAAACTTCATCTGATTGGACAACGAGAGGTTTGGGACGGGGATAAGGCATCCTCAAGGTCAGAGCCCTTTCACGCGCCCATGCTAGACATTCTTCAGTAATTGAGCAATCAGGATTTGTTGTTACCGTCATTCCTTGTCGATTGATGCGACGCCAAGCAAACACAATTTCGGTTTCCAACTTCAGGTTCTCTCCTCGATAGAGAAAAAATTCTGGTCAGGTTTTCTGGATCGGGTACTTCTTTCATTGGGTGCCCCAGTTGACGACGGGCGAGCACAGGATTATAGCTGATACATCCCTTTGTACCAAGAAGAGGTACATTGGGAAAATCTCCACAGCTATGAATCATGGGGATTTCTCCATATATCGGTTCATGCCAAATGATACCCGAATGAGTAAGAGCCATGAGCTTCACGGGCCATTCTGAACCATCTTTCACGTCCCAAAAATCAGTAGACCTCGGTAGGTGAGAAATAAACCACCTATAGAGGATGGCGGTACAACAAATAATCCGACCTTCTCCCTTCAGAGCCCTTGAATGGATAGAGTGGTAGGCATCGACTAACAATGTGGGAACTGGATTTTTTTAGCATAAAAATCCTGATGGCATGGACGTCAACAAAATCTTCAACATTGGGAAATAAAAACAAACCATAGGTCAGCAGCGCAAAGAGGTGCTCGAACGCTCCAGTGTTCCCTACACTAGCAAAGTGTCGAGCCTTCTCGAACAAGAATTGGGCAGGCAAACCATCAATTCCTCCTCTGACCGTCATGTGAGTCCGGATCTCTAACAGCTTTATGCGGGTCGCTCTTGCGATGTCTTCCTGGCTGGGCCTTCCTTCTCCACCGGAGAACGGAGGTGAATCTTCGACAGGGATCCCCAACAAAGCGTAGTATTCTTTCAGCGTAGGCATCAGCTGGAAATCTTGGAAGATGAAACAATGATAGATCAAACTGTAAAGCTGAACCAAAGTTTCCAAAAGACCATCGGCTACTCGAGTCTGCAACAACGGGAGGATATTTCCATACTTCTCAGCGAATGCCTCAGGATCTTTGATCTGACCTCCTAGTTCCTTTAGTTGTTCAACATCCGAAACTTTAAATTTGTACGGCACAACTCCCTTCTTTCCATAATCCATCGGATAATGTCTGCAATACAAAAATTTCAAGTTCCTTGATAGAGAGAAATGCAAAATGCAAATGTTATGCAACCAGATTCATGGAAACTTGACTATTTATAATCATCGTGGGATATTGAAAAACGCATTTTATTAATAACAAAAGTCGGTTACAAAAAAAATTAATGTCTGGGATACCGAAAGATGAAACCGTTAATTAAACAAAATTTATTATAAAGCGACAACACACTTTTCAAGATTCGTAACGGAAAAGCTAAATGGAAGCTAATAAAGAAAGATCTAAGGAGATTCTCCAGAAAGCCTTGTCTTGAGCTTCTTGATTTCCTCTTCCTTCTGGCTATTCTCCAAGATGAGCCTGTTGACGACCGAATTCTGATGTGTTGACTGAGAGCTAGAAGAAGGTAACTCTTCTCGGTCTTTCCTCTTCTTGTAAGAAGTGATTTCTTCGTCTTTTGCTTTGAGTTGTTGTTGAAGCTCTGCATTCTCCTCCACAACTATCTGGTACTTGTTCTTCCAAGCCTCCTCCATCTGTTGAGACTTGTCCAAAGCAATTTTTCAATTTATCTGCATCAGACGAGAAGTAGAAGACCGGCTTTTCTTTTAGGACCATTGGCTCCTGGCGTTTATAAGGCATCTTCAACTCAATGGCTCTTTTTCGGACCCATTGGAGATAGGGTTCTAAAGAGACACAATTAGGTTTCCCTAAGCTACTCTTATCCTTCTTGATCTTTTGACTCCAAGCGTCCAAAACCTATTTTTTTAATTCCTTGCTTAATTTCTCTCCTTCAAAATAAATGCTTTCCACGTGAGCACTGACAAGTTTGTCTTTCAGGGGGAACCCTAATTGTCTGCGGGCCAAGACCGGATTGTAACTGATTAATCCATTAATGCTAAGGAGAGGTACATTGCCGAAATTTCCACAGCTGTCTATAATGACCGCCTTATCATAAGCACGGTTATACCAGTCGATGTCGGAATGGGTGAGAGACATTATTTTCTGTGACCACCACCCCTTCTTGAGATCCCAGAAGTCATGTGCTTTGGGCAAGTGTGAAATAAACCACTTGTACAACAGAGGGACACAACAAATAATCATTCCCTTTCCACGAGCGCTCCTTGAGTGAATAGAATAATAAGCTTCAGCCAACAAGGTCGGTACTGGATTCTTCTTCAGGAAAATTTTAATGGCATTGAGGTCCACAAAATTTTTGAAACTCGGGAATAAAAGAACGCTATAGATGAGTAAGGTGAAAACTGCTTCGAAAGCATCCTTATTCTGTTGAGTGGCATAATGTCGGGCTTTGGCAACCAGAAAATCTGTAGTAAAACCGAAAATTCCCCCTTTTGTAGTCATATTGGTTCGAAAGTCAGCCAAATCCAAATGTGTATGCTTAGCGATTTCTTTTTCATCAGGTTTATTTGCGAAGACAGGAAACGGATAATGGTCCCGAATAGGTAACCCAATTATCTGAGAGTACTCTTCAAGTGTAGGTACAAGTTGATAATCTGGAAAGGTGAAGCAGTGATACAGTGGATCATAAAACTGGAGTAGGGTAGAAAGTAGCCCTTGATCAACATTTGTATTCATCACATAAAAAAGTCTTCCATACTTTCTATTGAAACTCTCCTCATTTGTTACCAATGCTTCTAACCTCCTTAGATCATCCAAGTTAGGAATCTGAAAAGTGCACTTCTTTGTGTTCCTTCTTTCGGTATCCATAGTATCCCTACAATGTTTATAAATATAGTCAAGTTCCATGAATCTTTATGAAATAATGCTTATGAATGCAACACAAGGCACACAACACAAAGCACACACGAAAAACAAGGGCCCTAAGTTTGAAAGGTCACAGCATAGAGCCAAGGTCTACCCTCCCCTAAGGTATGCACTATGGTTTCAAATGTACCTGCCGAACGGGTTCTTCAAAGTTCCCAGAGTCTACGATCCATCTTTCGGATATTATCGATTTTCCAAATCACTTGGTAGTCAATAATATTCTCAAGAGAATCTCGTCCGAGTGTAGTATCGCGTAGCGACTATTGCAGAAATAAATTCCTGCATAGTCCCCGCACTACATCCTAATAGGCCAAGTTGGGTTAATGGTAACTACGGTCCCCAGTCTCGATGGCCTTTAGTTCGAAATAATAGCGTCTTCACGAATAGACTCGTTGAACAAAATTATATTCGAGAGGGCCTAGACTGAGTGGTGAAGTCTCAATTCAACTTCTTCAGGAATCGACTCCCTTAAAGTATCCTTGAATTCTCACCGTTCCTATCATAATTTCCACTCTAGTCCGGGTGTAGGACTTTGTCTCACCACACAAGTAGTAACCCAGCACAACAGATAATAAGCAAATAAGTA
Source organism: Lathyrus tuberosus (assembly GCA_022829125.1). Taxonomy (NCBI): domain Eukaryota; kingdom Viridiplantae; phylum Streptophyta; class Magnoliopsida; order Fabales; family Fabaceae; genus Lathyrus; species Lathyrus tuberosus. The sequence continues at coordinate 4,608,708 of JALAZF010000133.1, read as the reverse complement.
AGCAAATAAAGAAAGATAACATAAGTAAAAAAACAAGATGGGGGAAACCCTCGACGATCCACAGTGAAGTTGTTATTTCTGTTGCGGTGAGAATTGGATACCATAGTTATTAATGAACTAGGATCACATTTCTTTAAATGTTCGCCACCGACTTTGATTTATCCAAAGGAAAGGTTCAAAAGCGAAAAAAACCTAAAGATCTAAGGTTCGGGGGTTGGTTACGCCTAGGGAAGGTATTAGCATCCTAAACGTCCGTATTACTCTACGGGAACCTCTTGTTAGTATTTATGTTATCTCTCACTCGCTTGCTAAGGGTGCTATGCTAAAGGCTGAAAACCTTAGGGGTTAGTATCTAAGTATACTTGACAAGGTATTGCACCTTGTGCCTACGTATCCTCGGGAGTAGTATCAGAGTATGCGTAGTTCTGAAATGAGGAACTTCTTGACGGGGTCAAGGTTCCAAGGGGAGGTATAGTCTTGGGCAAGACCTTACATAGAGTGCGGCGACTCTAAAGTTGTAGGATGGTTCAAGAGGGGTAGGATTGTAAATTTTCGCGGCGGAGCATTTACTTGGAGTGCGGCGACTCCGATCCTAAGGCTAAGATTCTAAGTGTCTACGGCGAGACATGGAGTACGGCGACTCCGAATCCTAAGGCCAAGGGTTCTAAGAGTTAGTCCTATGACATGGCAGTCAATATTAGGGTACCTTTCCTTTGGAATGTCGAGGGGGACTAACTTAGATTAGTGTGCACTAGCAAAGTGAGCTAGTATAATTTATCGTCATCCACTTGTGTGGAACCAGAGGGGATAATCGGAACCCAGTTCCAAGTGCTTTCGCTACACAAGGACGATCAATCCGGAGGAGGAACTTCGATTTCCTCATACAAATATGCTATTAAAGCAGTCGAGAGTACCGATACAACAGGATGGGGACAACTTGTCATTCCTACTAGCAATACAACAAAGAAGGGTCTTGGTTTTTCTGCAACCTATACCCGGACAGCTGCTAACGATGAAAGTCTTCATCCCATTCAGGACTTCTTCCACAATGGAGGTTTCCTTCACCCAGTGTCTCAAATAGCCCATGCTATCAATGAGGAGGATCCCTCCGACACAGATGAAGAATGGAAGTCCTATCTTAACGAGGACGGTTATATGTCTCAGGAAGAGGTGCCTACGCCATTTTGCTATCCCGCACAGAGTCCGAGATTTATACCACGGTCAGATGTCGAAATGATATACGGAGGTTGTGATCCGGAAGGATGTCGTGCTCCGCCAAGTTCATTAGAGGAGGACACTCTGATGAAAGACAACTTTGACCACAATTACTATGGCCCGATGGACGGTCTGCCAATGTGGCAGCCTTACCTAGGAAACTTGGGGCAAGAAATTCAGCCGAGTAATGAAACTCAACTGAGCATCATTGAACAGAATACTTGTGTCCCCACCATGTCATGGGATCAACACTCAGGTCATTCAGAAACTACTCAACATGACGATGAATTTGCAACGTTTGCAGGACTTGAATTCATCAACTATGCTTTTCCAGAGGTCAACGTCATCGAGAAGGATGACTCATCCAGTTCCAAAGAAGTATGGGACACCTTGGGACAACCGAGTGGAAAATACGACTATATGGTCAAGTACACCGCTCCCGAAAGCTCTCATATCAGGCTCGAAGATATCCAGCCAACTAGATGGGGAAATCTGCCTGAGAGTACAAATGTTATGCAAAATGCAACAGAGGAATCCTCCTACGACAATTCTGCTTGGGAGACAGATTCCAATGATCCTGCTCCACCAGAAATCAGCGTTATTTCTAAAGACAAATCAAGGAAGGTGCCAGACTTTGTGATTCACCGAGGAGTTCGCCGCCAATGGGTTGCTGTCGATGTTCCAAGGATTGTTCATAAGTCAAAGTAATTGCCATCTTTAACCTTTCACCCTGCCCAGGTGAAACGAATGTTTTGATAGGGCTCACTTTCTGTAAATTTTCCCTCTTCGCTTCGCCCAAAGCGACAGAGTTTTGTTTTATAGGGCTGTAGTTTCAAGAATCGACTTGTTCATTAATAAAATAACGTCGTTCTGTAATTTCCACATTTATTGTTGTTTTCTCTTTTCGCTTTTCTCAGAAAATGGTAATCCTGAAAAAACAATTCAAATAGAAACAAGCAGTAATAAAAAAATACACTGCATACACTTTTGCATTCTCTCTATCTCTTCTAAACACGAATCATCACGTCATGCAGATTGCTTATTTTAAACCCCGTTGAAACATACGATCCGATGCCTTCTCCCAACTTTGAGTTCCCGGTATTTGGGGCTGAAGAAGAAGTTGACAACGAAATTCCAGAAGAGATCTCCCGACTACTCAGACAAGAGGAAAGGTCTATTGAACCTCACAAAGAGCCGTTAGAAATGGTAAACTTGGGTTCAGAAAAAGAGAGAAAAGAAATCAGGATTGGTGCACTGCTCAGTCCAACTGCCAAAGAGAGTTTGATAAAGCTTCTCAAAGAATTCCCCGATGTATTCGCTTAGTCCTATCAGGATATGCCAGGGTTGGATACCAGCATCGTGGAACATCACTTACCGTTAAGATCGGAATGTCCGCCTGTAAAACAGAGGTTGAGACGGACTCACCCGGACATGGCCATCAAAATCAAAGAGGAGGTACAGAAACAGATTGACGCGGGTTTCCTCGCCACATCAGAATATACTCAATGGTTAGCCAACATCGTACCCATTCCGAAAAAGGACGGAAAAGTCAGAATGTGTGTCGATTACAGGGATCTGAACAAGGCAAGTCGAAAGGACGACTTTCCTTTACTACATATTGACATGCTGGTTGACAGTACAACAAAGTTCAAAGTTTTCTCCTTCATGGATGGATTCTCGGGCTATAACCAGATCAAAATGGCGCCGAAAGACATGGAGAAAACTTCGTTCATCACCCCATGGGGTACCTTTTGTTACAAGGTAATTCCGTTCGGATTGAAGAACGTCGGGGCAACCTATCAAAGGGCCATGACTACTCTGTTTCATGACATGATACACAAGGAAATCGAGGTATATGTCGATGATATGATTGCAAAATCTAAGACAGAGGAGGAGCATGTGACCCACCTGTTAAAACTATTCGAGCGGTTGAGAAAGTACAAACTCCGCTTGAATCCCAACAAGTGCACCTTCGGTGTCCGTTCAGGGAAACTCTTAGGGTTCATCGTCAGCCAGAAAGGAATTGAGGTTGATCCTGACAAGGTCAAGGCCATTCAAGAAATGCCTTCTCTGAAAACTGAAAAACAAGTCAGAGGATTCCTGGGACGTTTGAACTACATCTCCAGATTCATATTCCTCATGACCGCCACATGTGCGCCGATTTTCAAATTACTTAAAAAGAACCAGGACTGCGTTTGGACAGAAGATTGCTAAACCGCCTTCGACAGTATTAAGGAATATCTGTTGAATCCTCTGATTCTATCACCTCCAGTGGAAGGAAGACCACTGATCATCTACCTCACAGTCTTGGAAGACTCAATGGGATGTGTACTTGGCCAACAGGACGAAACAAAACGGAAAGAGTCTGCCATTTACTATCTAAGCAAGAAGTTCACCGACTGTGAAACTCGGTACACGATGCTCGAGAAAACTTGTTGTGCTTTGGCTTGGGCAGCCAAACGTCTTCGACAGTACATGATTCATCACACTACTTGGTTGGTCTCCGAGATGGACCCAATCAAGTATGTATTTGAAAAACCTGCTCTCACGGGAAGGATTGCCCGTTGGCAGATGTTGCTATCAGAATATGACATAGAGTACCACGCTCAAAAAGCCGTTAAGGGGAGTATTTTAGCCGATCATTTGGCTCATCAACCGATTGACGATCAACAATCAATCGGGTTTGACTTCCCAGACGAAGATGTCATGTATTTGAAAATGAAAGATTGCGACGAACCGCTACCCAGTGAAGGGCCAGAACCAGGTTCCCAGTGGGGATTTATCTTTGACGGAGCGGTTAATCATTATGGAAACGGAATTGGGGCAATAATTGTTACCCCTCAGGGTACCCACATTCCTTTCACCGCTCGACTTACGTTCAAATGTACAAACAATGAGGCCGAATACGAAGCTTGTATTATGGGTCTCGAAGAAGCGATTGATTTAAGGATCAAAAACTTGGACGTATACGGCGACTCAGCCCTGGTTATCAATTAGATAAAAGGAGATTGGAACACATACCAATCAGGATTGATTCCTTACAAAGACTATGCAAGAAGGTTGTTGCCCTTCTTCAATAGAATCGAGTTTCATCACATCCCTCGTGATGAGAATCACATGGTTGATGCATTGGCCACTCTCTCTTCTACGATTAGTGTATGTCAATGGACTGACCTACCTAAGATCTACATAATGCGCCTAGAACGGCCCGCTTACATCTTCACGATTGAAGCAGTCATATATGGAAAACCTTGGTATCACGATATCAAATGCTTCATTCAAAAACAAGAGTACCCTCCTGGGGCATTCAGAAAGGATAGAAAGACCCTCAGAAGACTAGCAGGTAGTTTCTTCCTGAGCGGTGATACTCTCTATAAGAGAAATTTTGACATGGTCTTGCTCTGATGCATAGACAGACCAGAAGCAGACATGCTGATGAAAGAAATTCACGAAGGATCCTTTGGCACTCATGCCAACGGACACACAATGGCGAGAAAAATTCTAAGAGCAGGGTACCATTGGTTGACAATGGAATTCGACTGCTACAAGTACATGAGGAGGTGTCACAAGTGTCAGATATAATCTGACAAAATTCATGTACTGCCAACGCATCTCAAAGTTCTCTCTTCCCCGTGGCCTTTTTCCATATGGGGAATCGACATGATTGGTTTGATTGAGCCCAAAGCTTCAAACGGACATCGGTTCATCCTGGTAGCCATTGACTACTTCACCAAGTGGGTCGAAAAGCATCATACGCCAATGTAACCCGACAAGTGGTGGTCCGATTTATCAAAAACAGTATCATCTGCCGTTATAGTGTTCCGAGCCAGATCATTATTGATAATGGATCTAACTTGAACAATAAGATGATGAAAGAGTTGTACGCAGAGATCAAGATCGAACATCATAACTCATCTCCCTACCGACCCAAGATGAACGGAGCGGTAGAAGCGGCTAATAAGAACATCAAGAAGATTGTTCAAAAGATGGTTGTAACCTACAAAGACTGGCATGAGATGTTACCCTTTGCGCTTCACGGTTATCACACGTCTGTCCGCACTTCAACAGGGGCTACCCCTTTCTCTCTAGTATATGGCATGGAAGCAGTGCTCCCCATAGAAGTAGAGATCCCATCAATCCGGGTATTGATGGAAGCTAAGCTTACAGAGGCTGAATGGTGTCAAAGTCGACACGACGAACTGAATCTGATCGAAGAGAAACGGATAACGGCACTATGCCACGGTCAGTTGTATCAGGAGAGAATGAAGAAGGCGTTCGACAAAAGGTCCGACCTCGCGTCTTCAGGAAAGGAGACCTTGTGCTCAAGAAGATACAATCATTTCTCACTGATTCTCGGGGCAAATGGGCTCCGAACTATGACGGCCCCTATGTGGTCACGAAAGCTTTCTCAGGCGGCGCCTTGAGACTTGCAACCATGGACGGAGAGGAATTTTTCTACCCCACAAACGTTGATGTAGTCAAGAAATACTTTGCCTAAACTAAAAAAAAAAACGTCTCGGTGGATTGAAAACCCGAAAGGGCGGTCCAGGCAAAAGTTACAGACAAAATAAAAAAAAATATCATCCCGGAGGATTGGAAACATCACAGTACAATCCAGGAAAAAGTTAGGGATAATGGAAATTAACTATGTTCAACAGAGGCAAGTCCCTCAGCAGCAGTTACACCATCCATCAGAGGAAAACTCCAGTCAAGGTCATCTTCGACAAAAAGCTCGGGATGTCCCGAATTCAAAGTTGGTAGAAGGATAGTGGTCGTTATGTTTCAACGTAGCCCTTTTCCCTATAAATTACCATTTTCTAACTTTGTAAATACTCTTTGGAATCACGCGTTTGGCTGATCTCCATCTTATCAATAAAATTTGAGCCCTTGTGCTTTTGTTTGTAATTCTCATTTGTTTTAGCTCTACAGAACGACATTTTAATATGATCAACGGTTCTTGAAATAAAACAAAAATGAATTTACTTGTAAAACTTTTTCTGCTTTTAAAATAAAGATGGCAAATTCTTTTGACTGTTAAACATCAAAAGAACATCAACCGCTTCTCCAGAAGTAAGCGAACTTCAAAGTGCAGAATCAAAGTACTCCTTCTAACCCAGTACGCCTGAATGAAGGGATCAACTATGTCAGAGACCTTGTTTCGTCTGACACGCCTCGGCCGAGTTCTTATCTCCTAAGCCCGATCAACATAGTTCCCCGCGAGGACTACTTCTCCTAAGCAAGGTATAATTGCTACTTTTGGACCAACGGTACTTCTTCGCCCCGCGATGGCCGAGTATCCAGTCATGTTCATCTTTTAGTTTGTATGTCGCGTCAGTTTTGTCAGCATATACATATGTACATCATGTATTATTGATTTGCATTTGCATTCATATTGCATCACTATCACTCTAGTCGGTCTTGTCCCCTGGTGATAAAAAGTCCTCTCAATCGAGTTGTCAAGTTTTTTCCTCGTCAGGAAGTGCTGCGTCTGAACAATCTCTCTCCTCCAGTTTATTTCTGGAATGAAGTTGGCTCCTCGACCACTTTGATAACTTGAACCTCTGAAAGACCAAAGAACCTTCAACCGATGTCGCTCTTCGCCATTGAAGATGATATTTTCGCTTTCCCGGATTAAGGAAAATCCCTAGAGGAAGCCTCTTAAAGTAGAGATTCGGCAATACAGCAGTTTTTCTCTGGAAAAAAACCGCTGATGAAAAGGTCATCGGAACCTCAAATTGGATCCCATCATATGGCATTTCTCCGGGAAGATCCCGAGAAAAGTATGATGTAAGACCCCAAACGAAAACAGTCTCTCAAGAGACTCGTTTTACCCAGTAGAGTCGGCAAATGGCGTCTCCAAAAGAGAAGTTTGTGCACCTCTACAACTTAGACGATTGGGCTCCCCAGCAAGTCTGACGTCAACTTTTTCCGTCAAATGACATCTCCCCAGGAAAATTCGGCGAGAAGTTTGAGGAAAACCGCTACGAATAGCGTCCCTTGTCAATAAAGTTTATTGACAAAAGAAACTAAGACCAGTTCCTTGGTAGGAAACCAGGATCGAGGGGAAGTTTAAATCAAGAAACTAAGACCAGTTCCTTGGTAGGAAACTAGGATCGAGGGGAAGTTTACTTCAGAAACTAAGACCAGTTCCTTGGTAGGAAACCAGGATCGAGGGGAAGTTCACAAATCAGAAACTGAGACCAGTCCTTTGGCTGAAGACCAGTATCGAGGGGAAGTTTACCTTTTCTAAGCATCATTGCTTAGCGAAAGAAGATGAATGCGTGAATTACCATTCATAGACGCCGTCAAAATTTCGGATATTCCGATATTTAATCCTCTTGCACCCTGAATGCCCGAATACCTTCGCCATTCACACCTTCGTGTCCAAGAAGATTAAATAAGGGCATCTGTCATACCCCAAATTTTGACCACTAAGATTTCCCATCATTGTGCAAATCATCATCACAATATGGATGTACCTTTATGCCTCATCAATCTCCTTAAGGAATTGTTGAGCATTCACTACCATCAAACTTAGGGTTTCAAGCCCTCTCTGAGTGCTTAGACAAAGGATCAATCAAGAATTGACATGATCTTCAACTTGTCTAAACCTCTCAAACATCCACAATGGATCAAGAGGACTCCCACTTCAAGGATTAAGCACAAGGTTGCTCCCTTCTAGGTGGATCAAGCTTCAAGATCGCCAGTGCCGCCAAATTAGGGTTTGGTCGACCAGGGCCTCCAGATGGAAATTGTCCTCTGGGCATGAGCCAATGCTTCAAAGCATATCCTAATATACTCCATGGAACCTCATGGACCCAATCATCAAGTCAATTTGGCCTCAAGTGATGCATACATCAAAAATCAGGAATTAGGGTTTCTTGACCTAATTCACCCCTAAGTTGACTTTTGGGACAAATCATGAACCAATACCTCAAGAAATGATTTGAGGGTCTTTAATATACCATATTTATCCATTTGGAACAATGGATTTGTCCAAGAAGCTTGAGCAATAAGTTTCAATTTCATCTGAACCACAATTAGGGTTTTGCGAGAAAAGTCAACTGTAGCTTTGACTTTTGACCAGGACATGCTCCCAAACCCTAAGACATGATTCAATACACCCTATAACACCCATGTAACATGTCCATAAAGTTTGATTTAGGTCAAGGACATGATTTCCCAAAGGATCGCACAGTTTGGAATTCATCTGACAAAAAGTCAACTGTGCACAAAAGTCAACTTTGACTTTTTGAGATTTTTCACAAAAATGGATTTTTAACCCTAAAATGATGTTAATGTATGATTTGAATCATCATTCATCAAGAAAAATCAAAGAAAGTGGGATAACTTGTAAAAGGGGTAACCATAAAAACTTAGAAAATTTTTTAAGTTATGAAATAAAGTGACAAAGGTACCAACTTTGGAGGATCATAACTCCTAAACCACAAAGTCATTCTTCCCCATCCAAAGCTTGATTTGTAGATCTCATTGCCCTCTACAAAAGCTTCATACTGATCTATGTCCAAATTCCTCATGGATTTTGAGTTATGGAGTGATCAAAATCAAGAAAAGTCACTTTGTTCCAACACTTAGTGAAAATTTCACTAAGTCAGAATCTGCCATACTTTTTTCCAAATGTAGGGGGATTTTTCACTTGGATCCAAAAGGTATAAAAACCAAATATGATCAGACAGTTGTTGTATCATATAAGGGCTTTCCAAAATGGCCAAGAACATCACCAAATTCAATTTGAGCTTTGAGATATGGTAGTGGCAAGATGCCTTGCTGAAAGCTGCCAAGGCAAGGTAGATTTTTGCACTTTTGGTAGATTTGCAAAAATCAGCCAATTCCAAGCCTTGTCATCACTTTGGACACATCTGAGGTTTGAATCTAAAGGGGATAATCACTGAGCCAAACCTCCAAATTCCTTGGAACAAGAAATAGCATGCCAAACCTAGAATTGCCCAAAATAGGGACAAGACTCCAATTTTGGATTGGAGCATTCAATGGAAGCACCAAGGTGGCATGGACTGAGCTATTAGCAACTGAATTCAGTCAAGACTTATCCAAGACCAAGGGGACCAGCAGCCTGTGCCCTAACCTCTAGTCAATGGCTAGAGGAGACTTGGATTTTCATTTACCAACATTGGCCAACCCTACTCAGCAGTTGCCATTCACTATTCCTTGCAAAAAAAACTTGCTCTACTATAAATAGAGCTTAATTGTCATCAGTTTAAGTACACCAAAGGCCTACAACACTTGCCTTTCTCAAAATCCACTTCTCACTCTCAAAAATGCCTTTCTTAGCAAGTCACTATCGGGTTTTTCAGTAGAGAGCAATTCCACTCAAACCAATCACACACACACCTCACATACATCATATGGGAGATGATCAAACACTTAAACAACATATGGAACACTGATTTCTCAGAATCACCAGTCAATTGCTCAAGGTTTTAACCAAGTTGCAGTTGAGATGCCATGAAGTGATCCAGCCAATTTCCATCAAGTCCAAGCATTCAAACACACTCCATAGGGTGTAGGGAAGCTGTTCAGATCATCACAACTCATCTATAACACCTCCAACTCAGAAATCACTTTGAACTTGCTGCCACGACCTAGAGGTAAGCCTAAACTTGGTCATCTCTCAATCTATGCATATTTCCTCGCACAATACTTTTGCCAAATGTTCATAATCATGCATGGAATGTTTCCCCTTAATTAATTGCTTTGTTTGAATCGTGTATCAAAATTCTCAGCCTTCATACAGAAATTAGGGTTCTTGAGGTTTTGTCTTGATTTTTTATTCCATGTTTAATATAAATGAAATCAAATACCATAGATATGATCGTGAGGTTGAGACGAGCAGATTGGTATGTGGATTGCATGATATAATCAAGTATTCAGTGAGATTGGAGAGAAAATGCAAATCTGGGTAAAACCCAAAACACGCGCGTGTTCTTGGGGTGTTCTTGGCGCCCTTTTTGAAAATTCAAATATTTGAATTTTGTGATTTTATTTAATTGATTCAAAAATTAATTTCTCTCTGAGTTTTAATGATTTTGAGTTGATTCTTTTTTTGAAAATTCACAAAAATGTTAAAATATTTTATTTTCCCAAAAAATCCCAAAAATATTATTTATTTCATATAATTGATATTTTTGCAAAGAATTAATGTTTTAATTGTTTTTGACATTTAAAATATTTTTTCCTTATTGATTTTACAAATTTTAATGATTTCTAATCATTTTGTAGGGCAAAACTTGATTTATGAAGCATTAATCCAAGATCACAATTTGTTTTCCACATGTTAAACAATTTTGATCATTTTAATTGAATATTTTATTCAATTAAAACACATTTTAAAAACAAATTAGGGTTTTTGATTAATTCAACCCTCATAAATCATTTTCAAAACTCTTTGGGCCTCTAATAGAGTGTAAGACCCAAGCCTTTTTGTAAAATAACCTATTGTGGGCCTCACTTATTGTATAAGTCCCTCCGGGTATTTTCAAAAACCTCGGCGTAATCGTCATTTTGTACACAAATAACCTTGGGCCTACCCTCGAGTAGTAAGACCCATTCTTCTTTTTTAAAAAACACCATGGGACTCTTGAGAGAGTGTAAGACCCAAACCCCCTTGTACAAACAATTTTGGGCCTCACTTATTGTATAAGTCCCTCTGTACAAGTAAACGGCGCGATCGTCGCCTTTTAAAAAATCAATTGGGCCTCTCCTCGAGCTATAAGACCCATTCAAAACTTTTGGGCCTCTAATAGAGTGTAAGACCCAACCCCCTTTTAACCAAAACAACTTTGGGTCTCAGATATTGTATAAGCCCCTTTGCGTTAAAAGAAAATCTCGGCGCGATCGCCATTTCAAACGAAAAATCATCTGGGCCTACCCTCGTGTTATAAGCCCCACTCTTTTTCTTTAAACATTTTGGGCCTCTTGAGAGAGTGTAAGACCCATCCCTTTGTACAGCAAACAATTTTTGGGCCTCAGTCACTTGTATAAGTCCCTCTGTACAAATTCAACAGTGCAATCGCTGGTAAAACCCTGGGCCTCTCCTTGAGCTGTAAGCCCCAAATCTTTCAATTCAAAGCACTTTCTCCTTTGATTTTGAAATATACTGTTGTTTTCAATCTTTCTTTGTTGAACAACTAACCAAACAGCATGGAAGCTCTACAACCGAGTAAGTGTTTATAAGCTTTCATTTACCGCTTTCATATACATATAACTGTATTGTGGGGCTGCTCACTGTAAGTCTCCTTTCATAAACTCATATCGAACTTTCCTGGCTTGATCTATTCTCTGTGAATAGTCTGTCTTGAACTTCTCGGAGTTTGGGGACCCACGGGCTTCCTAAAAACATCCCCGCCTCCTCTTGGGCGTTGTACAAGGACCCTTCGGCTTCTTAGAAGTATTCACAGCCTCCTCTTAGGCTTCGTATAAATGATTTCTTCCTCCGGGAATGATAGCCTCCTCTTGGGCTTAGTACAAATTATCCATCGGCTTCTTAAAAGTTTCCAGCCTCCTCTTGGGCTTCGTACAAATTGTCCCGACGACCTCCTAGAGGTATGAACAGAAATCAGTCATCTTAATAGAACAGCCTTTCCAAGAGTCTACTACTGTTTCTCAAGGCATAGTACCAAAGATGAAACTCTAGACTTGGACAGTCTAATTTTCTTGAGTCTCAAAGACATTCTCAAGCATCCTTCAAGAATAGGAAGGAACCCCGTAGACTCGTACAGTCTCAATACCCTTTGGATTTCCCATTTCCTCAAAGAAAAGGAAATATCCTTGATCCTCGAATCAAAATCCCTGAGTACAGTGTTACTCATATAAGAACTGATTTTCTCTTTGAACCCATATATTGGTCACTCAACTGAAACAATACCTCCTTTCGCCTCTATCTCGGGCTTTGTACGAGATACAAAAAGGTTCTTATAGAATCAACACTTTAGCCTCCATCTCGGGCTTCGTACGAGATACAAAAAGACTCTCTTGTTGAGTCAAAACTTCCTTTTGCCTCTATCTCGGGCTTCGTACGAGATACAAAAACACTCTCTTGTTGAGTATAAAAGACTCACTTGTAGAGTCAACCCTCTTCAGCCTCCGGCTTGGGCTTTGTACAAAACACAAATCACCCCCTTGTTGAGTATAAAACTTTTAGCCTCCATCTCGGGCTTCGTACGAGATACCATAAAAGACTCTCTTGTTGAGTCAACTCCCTTTTAGCCTCCTCTTAGGCTTTGTATAAGGAAAACCTTTTAGTCACCTCTTAGGCTTTGTATAAGAAAACCACTGGTTGATGGAAATTAGGCTTTGTATGAGGATATGTAGGCACGAGATTGTAAAATCTTGGCGAGCCACCTTCTTCCTTCCTTCTCTTCCCTGGTTCCATGTAGGGGTGTTCATTGGTTCGGGCAAACCCGAACCAAATCGAAATCCAAACCAAACCAATGTGTTTGGGTTGGGCATTTTCCAGTTCGGGCAAAAACCGAACCGAACCAATTAAAACCGATGTTAATTGGTTCGGGCAACGGATTTCTAAATTGCTACCCGTAAACCCGAACCAAACCAATAACAATCAACATAATTAATTCATATAATAAATTATTAATTTTAATTGAGTTATTACTTATTTATTTGAATAAAGAGAATAATTTTTATAACAATGACCAAGTACAAGCCATAATGAAAGAAACAAAGAGACATATTCTATGGACATTTTCAATGAAAAACGGAACGACGTCTTTCAAATTATCACAAACATATCAATCAATGATGAAATATAGAGAAACGAAACATCATAACCATTATAAATCAAACTCACAAATTGCAAACTACAAGTATCCACAAGCCACATCCTTCTTCCCAAATCGCAAAACCTCAAATCACAAGTATCTGCAAACTACAAAACTTCAATTTTATGCTATGGAATAGAGTATGAGTATGCAGTAAAATTGTTTTAAGTTATTGAATATTTAAGTGAACTACAACAACTATATGATTATGGTGGTCATAACTTGTTTAAAAATATGGGTGTCCTGTGTTCAATATTTATTTTTCATATTTTAGTGTGTAAACAAATAATTTTAAAAAAATATTTTTATATATTTATTTTTAATATATCCGATCAATCCAATCCAAACCAATCCATTGTTCTTCGGATCGGTTTGGTTTGGGCTTTAATGAAAAAATATAGAAATCCAATTCAAACCAATCCATTTATTTTTCATTGGTTCGGGTATCGGATTCTCTTGAAACTGAACCAAACCGGCCCGCGAACACCCCTAGTTCCATGAACTACGAAGCTCTGAATTCCACATTGCACTATGAGGATACGTAGGCACGAGGGCCCCAATTCACCGCGAGCACTTTCTTTTTCCGTCCCTTTTCCTTCTCTCTTTATCTAGTAGCCTTTATATAGATAACCCATTCGAGCCTAGAACAAGCAAAACTGTTCCCGTCGAGTACGACGGATGTGTGGGGTGCTAGTACCTTCCTCTCGCATAACCGACCCCCTTACCTGTTTCTCTTTCCCTTGAGTTTTATCGATATTTTCCCTGTCCTTTGGGACTAAATAAAGTTCGGTGGCGACTCTGTTGTATCTTTGAGTGTGCGATTCACTCAGGTATAATCCCACTAGCTTCAAGTGTGAACATTTATAAACATGCCGATTTATTTTCTTCCTAACTAATTTTTTACTATGTGTTTTACCAGATTTGAACACTATTCCAGTTTTATTTAAGGAATGTATCTGACTTGATAATATTAAAGTCAAGGTTTTCTTCCCCCTTATTAAATTTACATAATTTTTCATGAAATTTTATTACTTCCTTTTTCATTGAGATACAAGTCTCACATGTTCCAGCTAGGTTTCAAATATTAGTTATTTTATGCTTAAGCTATTCATTACTCTTCTCTAGAAACTTGAGATAATCCTTAATGTCTCTTAATATTTTTATTTTCCTCGATTAACTTAGCACTTAATTTAAACATCTGCTTATATGATAACTTTGTTACCTCGTGGTTATCTTCTTCGTGAGATACTTTCAAGCAAACTTCGTCTTCTTCGTTGGACGAAGATTCTTCAAAGGTTATTCATGAGGTTGAGTCTTCATAATTTATAGATGCTTTTTCTCCTTTCTTCTCTTGAAGATTCCACTAGATGAAGCTTCACATTTCCTTTCATACGAGGTTGTTCAATCTTCGGAGGATCTTTTTCAAGCAAGATTATTCTTTTGAAAGAGATCACTGAAGTTGACTTGCATTCAATGGAATTTGTTAATGAGGTTGCTAAGGATTATTCAAGACTTGAGTGTGTGTCTTCATCTTTAAGTATTTAAACTAATTCATTCAACTTTTCTATAATTTCTTTCTTCTTCGTTTTTTTGTGAAAGTCATAAACAGTATCATTTGTTCATTTAAGGATTGGGTCAAATTCCTGATTCCAATTCTTAATTCATAGATATTTATTAGTGATAAATTTATAACATTATTTCCAATATTTCTAAATTTAGAGAAGCATTTATGAATAAAAGTTCATTTTCTTCGCCATGAATTTCAAGAGTTTCTCGCATTTTCTTGGAGGATTTACAATTATGAACATAAAAGCATTGATTATCATCTAAAGATATAACTAATAAATTATTTATTTTGAAATCAACTTCAAACTTTCTCTTCTCTTTTCTTCTTTTGTCCAAAGGAAATTATATTTATCTACTACCTCCCCATTTATATGGCGAGTAGGCATGGATAGACTGATAGTTATAATTTCCCACTATTCAAAACTAAAACTTTGAATGAAAGCTTTCCATAGTTTAAACCTAACACCATTAGATGATGGAGGTGTGTTTAGGAAAGATCTCTTGTTAAGAATGGTGTTGGAAGTTATCCTCCTCTTGAGATGATTAGTCTTTGAACATGAGTTAGGCTCTTATGGCACTTGTTAAAAATGTGACTCTACACACAAAAGAAGGTGAAATCTGTGGGTTTAAAAAATGATAGTTTAAAACAAAATTATTTTTAGAATCAGAATTTAAAATCATTTTTTAGAAAACATTTGAATAAGCAACAACAAGTTAGAGTAAACAAAATGTGCATAAAGTAAAGAGATAAGGGAAAAGAGATGATACAAGAGATTAATAAAGGTTTGTTCTAAATGGTGTGACATACTCCTATCATCAAGAATTGATTTTGAGAGTTTCCAATAACGCTTATGAGTTTTTAGAAGGTTAAGCTAATGAATCCCCTTATACAAGGAAAAATCAAATTTCAGGTTTACTTCCAACTAAAGAGTGAACAATGGAATGAAGCGGTTAGTCTTCAAGCTAAACACAAAGAAAGATTTGAGTGGTTAGTCTATAAGCCAAACGGAGTTTTTGTACAGACTTATCTCGAAACAAAATGGAGTTTTGAACCGAACTGAGATTTTACAGCGCGCTGATCCTGAACTTATCCCGAAATGAGATTTTACACCACGCTGATCTTGAATCAACTGAGCTCTTACACCGGACTGAGTTCAAGAACCAATAAGAAGATTTTTCACTGATTATCTTCGAAAACACAGAATGAGAGCTTTTCCTTAAGTGGATGAACTCACAAAGCAAACAGAAACTTAACACTAAATCCTCCAAACAAAGCTTTTAACGCGTTTAGCTTCAAAGCCAAACAAAAACTTCTTAAGGAAGAAAGGAAAAGATCCATAGAAAAACTTAATTACCTAATCGATTAGGTCTTTAATCTAATCGATTAGATGACATAAATAATCAATTATTTGTGCCTAATTTTAAAAGTTTTGATAGAGAGTCATTACCCTTCATTAAGACATTGTCACGATTTATTTTAAGCTTTTTTCCTTATCTAATTGATTAGGTACATGGTTTAATCGATTAAACAATTATAAAACTTGTCTTTATCCATCTGAGTGTTCCTAATTCATCTAACTAGGCTCCAAAGCAATTTTAGCTAATTTTAATTTTGTTTGAGAATTGAGGCTAAAAAAAGGAGTTTTAGTGAGTGTGAGATTTATCCATATTTCTTTACGAAAATTCCCTTATGTTTTTGTAAAACGCTAATCACTCAGACACGATCATGCGACCTTTCACACTTCCTCTCTTTCATACTTTGAAGCTTTATGTCTTTTGTCGGATACAAGAATCACATAAACACTTCAATTAATTTTCATCAGGGGTTATCACAATGATCATTAAACCCTGAATATTCGACTTTATTTGAAAGAGTAGTTTGACCAACCATCTTATGCATCTTTGGCCACTTAAAATAGCTTTAGGACTTGCTTCTCTTTATATGGTTTTGTCATCAAAGTCATGTTTCATTTTCATGAATTGTAAACTTCAAAATAATGATGTTTAAGGTCTTCTTGGCATGTTTTACTTATGTTTGATCACTTTGCGATTAATCTGCAAGCAGATAGTTTCACATAATTGTGTTCGATGATAGTGTTGAAAAGATAACCATAGATTGTTTCATATATCCACTACAAGACTACAACGTCAATACGAATCCATAATTACGTCAATACAAATTATAATTTAATACCATCATCAAATTCTTATTCACACAATTTTTTTTCAATCAAATAGGGTAAATTAAGGTTTACAAACTAGATCAGAAAGTGCTACTAGCTATTTCATCAACAATTTGAAATCTATATATACTCATGAGCTACCACCATGATCTCTCTCAACATGCTCCACAAGAGAATTCGGATCAAGAAAACCTTTACTACACTTAGGACATGCAGAAATCGACACCTTCTTCACCCCATTTCGCTTAATGCTACTTCCCTCATGAACTTTTTTTGCATGATCTACCAAACTAGTAACCGACGAAAACTTTGCATCACAAAGTGGACATTTCTCGTCTTGATTTTTTCCACTCAATTTTGAAACCAACTCAAGAAGTCTTGAAGTCCAATTCGAGGACGAATTGGATTTCGATTCTTCTTTACTACTACTACTTCCACTACTCAAATTTAAAAGACTCATAAATGAAAAACTAGTTTCCAATTTTTTTGGTCCTGGACATTTATGATCAGGTCCAAACCTGTGCTTCAAACAATGTTCTACCTCACAGTCTCTACACTTGATTGTGTTTGAGAAAACTAGTGTCTCTCTGCATCCTGGGGTAGGGCACTTTTTCTTTTTAGTGACTTTTTCGTAATTTGACGGGTCGCAATCTGTGTTGACATGATGTTCCCATAATATGTTTGGATCTTGGTCTGGAATTAATCGAACACTTTTGGCACAAAGTGGACATATAACAACAGTGACATCTTGTTTGTTCGGTTTTGTACAATGATGTTTGATATAACTTCGGTGCTCCAAACAATATACCTGCGGAATTTATCAATTCCAAATACTCAAATTTAAAAAAAATATATATTATACAGAAATAACAGACAAACTGACAACAATATAAGAAACCTGATTACAGCGATCGCAAGTGAAGGGTAAGAAATCGATGAGTCTGCAATCGGAAACTGTACAATGCTTGCCTAGATCTGGGAATTGTGGAGTCCCCATGATCCAAACAAAGCTGAAGCTGAAACCGAAATCAAGAAACGAAATTCTACAAGAAACCAAAATACAGAGGAAAGGATTTTGGGAAAAAACTGTTAAGAATTTTGAATAAAGGGGATATAGGGAGAAAAGAGATGTTCTAACTAACCAGAAATCCAGGAATGGGAGAGAATCGTCTGCTCCCTAATTCTACGCTCTAATCATAAAATTAGACAATCATTTTAGTTAATTAATTAGAATAATGTAAATTATTTGTTTTGGTTTGCCATATGAATTCAATAAGCTGTAAAGCTAACATGGCGAGCAAGAACATTTTATAAATCATAATGTATTTAATACGGTAAAGCTAACATGGGCACCTAGAACTAGAAGTAATAATAATGGATAAAAGAACATATACCTATTTTATTCTTTAGAATAGTTCTAAATTTTTACGAATAAACTAGTAAATTCTACTGCCTGCCTATACATAAATATGGGTGACAATTAGAGATGGCAAAATGGGTTGGGTCTGTCGGGTCCGTCTGTTTAACCCATTATTTTTGACAGATCGGGGCGAGATATTTAGCACGGTGTTTTAAGTTGGCCCGTCTGAGCTAACCCACTCTTAAAACGGGTCAAGGGCGGGGCGGAGTGGATTTTGCCTACGAGCTTTTTGTTTAAAGAATTTATTTGTTTTTATTTGGAATTAAAACAATATTAGCATGATATGTTGTAAACATACTTTTAAAACAACTTTCATTTCTTCAAATCCTAATGTTCATTTTTCACATAACCACAAACACCTCATTTTAAAGACATTAATTGGTCTCTGCTTTGTTTTTTATTTTCACTCGTAGTGGGAAAAGACTTTATTGCAAAACATAGAGAATACATTCTTTTCTATTTTCTATTACTCGATATCAATAGAGCCGGGTTCTAAAGCTATAAGGTTTTGCACATAGGGGTTTGTTTCTCATTATGATAATAAAGTTTTGATTTTTGGGGTTTTAGTGTGTTTGTTTAAAGTTTTTGGTATTATAGTTTGTTTATGTTGAAGAATATGTCATTTGCGTTAAAACTTGTTAAATTTTTATTGTGCATTGTTAAAATTTGTCGATCTCTTTTAGAATGATTAACAATTTTATAAATTATGTAGTAAATTAAATTGTAAACAAAATTGGCGGGCCGACCCGCCAACTCATTAGTAAATGGTGCAGGCTTGACTTTTGAGTTCGGACGCCTAAATTGGCCTTTCCACGCCCCGCTTTTAGACATGCTTAAATGGGACGAGTCTAAATGGAGCGGGTCGTCCGCTTTGCCACTCTTAGTGACAATGATATATGAAGGCTCTGCAGATTTGCGCAAATTTTTGGTAAAACAGGATGTTGTGCAAGATGTTCCAACATGAAGAAGTCTGGTGGAAGAAGACTTGTCAGACATAATGTCCTAACGTGTGTCTCAACATCTTGACCTGATATAGCAGATTGTTGCTAATCAGGTCCAAGATTTAAGGAGCAATCAGAACATGGATCAAGGAAGAAATAAACAGAAGATCTGAATCTCAAGACAGAAGACTATAAAAGGAAAACCAAGACCTAGGATAGAGAACTAATCTCTCGTAATACTTTTGTAAAGGAAAATAAGGGTTTAGAGTTTTGAGAGTCGTAGGCTTTCTTGTGTTGTAAGTCTCCCTTTGTATCGGTTTGATACATTGTGGACAATACTATTCACCATACGGACGTCACTATTCATCCGTACGGATATCACTATTCACCGACCGGTTTTTTTTCCTCGACATTTCATCTGACTTTCTAAAACTTCTGATTTTCGCGGTAAATGTAATCTCCAAAATATGTTTTCTTTCTCTTTATCAACAAAGGTTTTAAGGCACATTTACAATATATATATATATATATATATATATATATATATATATATATATATATATATATATTGTTCTGGACTGGACCAATGGCTAGACATAGCTGTCGCGGTGAGAATCGGGTACCATAGCTATTATGTTAACTAGGATCACAAATCTTAATGTTCACCATCGGTCTTTATTTTATCCAAAAGAAAGGATTAAAGATCGAAAATCCTAATAAGAGAATCTAGGTTCGGGGGTTGGTTACGCTTAGGGAAGGTATTAGCATCCTAAATGTCTGTATTACTCTACAGGAACCTCTTGTTATTATTTATGTTATGTTGTTTGCTTGCTAAGGGTATGACTTGATATATGGATCAAGGATGCTTGGGTTGATTGTTCAATTGGTGTTGACCAATATTTTTGAAAATGGAACTTGGTGTTGACCAAATTCTTTGATTTTTTTATGAAGGATTGATTTTATTTATTTTTTGTTCTTTTTATTTATTTATTAATTATCTATCTAAAGAAAAAGAGGCGGTGAAAACAAATAACAATTACACATGAGGGTGATGGATACATTTTATTAATGGGAAGTAAGAAAATGATTGAAATACTACACAACCAAACAAGCAAATGTGGGTCCGAAACCAACCGAAATCGAATGGCAACTAAATTTAGCTTTGCAGCTAACTAAGAGTGGATTCAAGTAGGAATTACTCTATGAGAAGCCGAGCAAATGACTATAACCACTCAAACGGTTCTCGAAAGTTAAATTAGATTTTAACTCCGAAATCGAAATGCAACGATAAACAAATATAGATCCGCATAAAAACCGATGAAAATCGAATTACCTTGCTACACTTAACGTGATCATCGCAATAGGGATTAAGAATGTGCGGATCTAAAAATTATAAAATAAAAAATGCATAGAAAAATAAATTAAAAAAAAAGTTTTAAAACAATAATGTTGCTGACGCAAGAATTGCGATCATCGCAACCGGATCAAATTAAATATTAATGCCACGCATCACGTACATAAATATACATACAACGTATCGACACAATTCAATCCGAAAAATCTAATAAAAAAAGAATTAACAAACAAAAAAAGCAAATTGCTATCGCGTAAGCGGTCATCGTAAGTCGAATCAAGAATCAACAAGATAAAAATATTAAATAAAATCACAAATTGCAAATCGCAACGCGAATAGGTAAGCGCATAAAAAGCGGATTTCCGCTAGGCTAAACCATCGGACGCGTGTAAAATAGAAATACAAGGATAATTAATTAAAAAGAGTAAAAATAAAAAACCGTACATAAACCGATGAAATTACTCAATAGCTTGCTACACTTAATGTTATCATCGTAATCCGGATCCAAATCGTGCAGATCTAAGTCTATCAACAAAATAAAAAAAATTAAATGTGGTAAACACTCAACAATGTTGCTAACGCGAAAGTGCGGTCATCGCAACCGGATCAAATCAACAAAAATGTCTCGCATTATACACGTCTATATGTAAATAGCGCATCAACACGATTCGATCCGAACAATCCAAAAAAAATGATATATATATATATATATATATATATATATATATATATATATATATATATATATATATATATATATATATATATATATATATTAAAACAAAACGTTAGATTATATATATTATATTAAAACAAAACGTTAGATTATATAATATATATTACTACCTCCGTCCCTAAATATAAGACCCCGTTGAGAAAATCACGGGAATTAAGAAAGTTGGTTAGACTATTAAATTTATTGACTATTTTGTATAATTTTACAAGTTTATCCTTAGGAGAGAGAAATAGTTAATGTGTATGTAACTGTATTTATTACAGAGTACAAAAAAAGATGTAATATAATTAGGGGTATGTGTGGAAAAAAATAATTAATGCATTTTGAAAGTTGAAGAGTGTCTTATAAAAAGGGACAAAAAAAAAACTCAACAGAGTCTTATAATTAGGGACAGAGGTAGTAAAACAGTACGTGTTAACATGTATTATATTATATGTTAAAACAACATAAGTACAATTCTATGCATCATATTTTAAATTAAAGAACCATTTGATAGGTCTGCAAATTAGTATGACGGCGAAAAAAATTATATATAACATGACAATCAAGTGTGTGTATATATATTGGTTGTATTAACCCCATCACCTGAACGAAGCAGTAGTACATGTATAGGTATAATACAAACGGGGTCGGAAAAATGCAGTCTCCTCCAATGAACAGCCGCCGTGTATCGGTTCTATCTTTTTTTCTTCCCCTCCCTGCAGCAATGATAACATGTGTATATATAAGGACCAAATTAGGGTTAACTTTTAGTTGTCAATAATGTCCTTAATATCCAATTTAAGGCCCGGGTTAAATAATATTAAAATTAAATAAAATTTAAACAACTTAATTAATTAAAATAAATTTAAGATAAAACAAAAATTCTATTTATTTATTCTAAACATTATTTAAATTAAAAATAAGAATAAAAATGAAAATAAATATTTAAAATAAAATTAAAATAAAATGCTAATTACTATAATTATTTATTCTAAATAATATTAGTTAAAAAAAATAAAATAAACAGACCCCAAATAAATAAAAATCGGATGCGCAAGTGATCGAAAAAAAAATCGAATACACTAAAATGATCGATACGAAATATACGACATGGAAAAGTACCAAATTTTAGGGTCAAAAATTAGGGTGTGACAGATGCCCCTATTTAAGTTTCTTCTATCCGGAGATATGAGATTAAAATCTTCATCTCGATTCGATTGGAGAGACTTAAATACAAACATGCACAATTTTTTGCCCTAAGATGCCTTATGATATGATACGATATGAAATGAAAGACAGAGATCCTGAAGATATACCCGAAACATTTAGAAAATTATTAAATGTACGGGTAAAGATTTAAAGACATATCTGGGAGAACGTCAGATAAGGAACATTATATCTGGGAAAACATCAGATAAACAAGGTCATATCTGGAAGAACATCAGATAGACACAAAAGGGGTTTTGGAAAAGCGTCAGAATGAAGTCACATATCCGGAAGAATATCGGATAAACAAGGTCATATATATGGAAGAGCATCAGATAGACATAAAGGGGCTCTGGAAAAACATCAGGAGCAGACACATCTAGGAAAACATCAGATGGTAAAAGCAAGGTCATTCCGGAAAAGCATCAGAATAAACAAGGGGCTATATCTGGAAGAACATCAGAAATAGAGACATATCCGGAAAAACATCAGATAGATTCCGGAAAAGCACCGGAATCGATATGAATGTTTGGAAAAATGTCAGACCGGTTCTGGAAGAACATCAAAATAAAAGTACATATCCGGAAGAACATCGGATAGATTCCAAAAAAGCATCAGAATCAAAGGGTAATATCTGGAAGAACATCAGATAAGTTCTGGAAGAACATTAGAACAAGAGACACATCTGGAAAATCATCAGATGCAAAGTCGTATCCGGAAGAACGTCAAATAGACACAAAGAAGGTTCTGGGAGAACATCAGAACAAAAGTACGTATCCGGAAGGACATCGGATAGATTCCAGAAAAGCATCAGAATCAAAGGTAATATCTGGAAGAACATCAGATAAGTTCTGGAAAAACATCAGAAACAAAGTCATATCTGGAAGAACGTTAGATAGACACAGAGGGAGTTCTGGAAGAACATCAGAACAAAAGTACATATTCGGAAGAACATTGGAAAGAGGGGCCCATCCGGAAGAACATCAGATGGTAAAGAAACCAGACATCCAATAATGGCTTTGAATGAAAGGTATAATCACAATATCTAATAATGGCTTTAGATGAAAGTGAACAAAGACTCGATCTGGAAGAACATCAGAAAGAGAGACACATCCGGAAGAGCATCAGATGGTAATGAAACCAGACATCCAATAATGGCTTTGAATGAAAGGTATAATCATAATATCTAATAATGGTTTTAGATGACTGTGAACAAAGTAAAGATCCAAGAAAACATTGGACAAAGAAACCATAGTATCCAAGAAAGCATTGGATGAGTGTGAACACAGATATACCTAATAAAGCATTGGATAAACCCGACAATATTTGTTTGGTAGGTGCCAAGTAAGTTGGACTTAGACGACAAGGTAAGACGTGGATGATAACACGACCTATGGAGAATGAAAATGAGTGCAAATGAGAATGACACTCTGGCTATGCATATGTATATGAATCATGTTAGAATTTAATGCAAATGCAAATGTAATGCAGATGTCGGCGACACGACTCGACTCTTTTGTGGAGAAAATAAGACTGGAAGACTGATTCCTCAACACGACTGTCACTGTCATTCTGCTTAGGGACTAAAGATGCTACTGAGCACAACTCTGCCACACTGGTAAACTGTATCAAGTTGGTGATCCCGGTAGGAAGGATGGAAAGCTGCAGGGGATTCTTCAAGTAAACTGCCACAGATTAGCTAACTGTTGTAGGTGAACTGATCATTGTTTCAGCTTGTCTGATTATGAAATGACTGAATTGCTGAGCTTTTGGAAAGCTTGCCCCAGTCTGAGTCGTGAAAAATCTTCTGTATAAACCAATTTTGAGAAGGACTTGCACTGAACCACAAATCTTGAACTGATTCTCAACAGGATATGGAAGAAACTTGCCCCTGATTGGATCACCGACCAAGTTTCTCAAGTGTTTGAAAATTCCTTAAGAGGAAGCCAGTTTGCAAACAAAAGTGTTCATACAAACATAGTAAATGCAAAGTTCATGCAACTTTTGAAATCAAAATCATTTTTGGAAAGATGCAAAAGCATATGAGTCGTTGGTTAGAACACGGCGGTTCAAGACATCAAAGTGAAAAGTTTAAGCAAAAGATATAATGCCAAAACAAATGATCTGCAAAGATCTTTTGGAGTCATTTTACGCAACCTTGTTGTAGTATGCTTTCAAAACAACCTTACTTCAATTAGGTCTTTTGAGGGTTATAACGTGGACTGGTTCACGGTTTAAGAAAAAAAGGATAAAGGCTCAAAGTTTATTTGTACCCACCCAATCTTCGTGATGATCTTCAGTCCTACTCTCAGTTAACTCATATTATGCACTCAAGTTCCCAAGAGGTTGGAAATTGCACTAATGATAATGATGATGGTTTAGAAACCAATGAACTTGAGATGGTGGTCACTGCTTCCTTACAACATTTGGTTGTCATACAAGCTTGTTCTTATTTCTCTTTGTATAAGGTAAGGTCATGAGCTTCCCATCTTCCTTAGCTTTTGCCTCGAAAGGGACTCGGCTCATTCTTTGAGTAAAGATTTATCCTTTTGGGAACAACTTTTACAATATTTATTTATTTAATTTGGAAGAGTTGAAAGGTTATGAATGCCTGGCTTAATGATTACAATGAACCATCATTGGTGTTTGACTTGAAATACATCTTCGACACTTGCTTGTTATGCGCGAAGGAAGATTTGTGAATGCAGACTTTTGTTGAAAGGCGTCTTAAATGCACAATCAAGTTAACTGAGAACTACCCTGCCCCAGGTTAAGATTGCTGGTTTTTATTTGTAAAGAAAAGTAACTCCTACTTCAAGGCTCAAATGGGTTGATGAGGGATTATCTTCCTTATGTCTCCAGTGTTTGGGAATTGAAACAATGCCTTACATCGTCAGCAAAGTTTTGATTTGAAAGCATACCAACAACAATTATGAGTAATTTGCGTTTTCATCCTCCTCCCTCCAATCTTTGCATAACCAGGAAGAAAGTGGAAAAGAGATAAAATATTATTTTTTTTATAATTTTTTGAAAAGAAAGCATAGCAAACACAAATGAATTGAATCCAAAAGTTGCAATGCTCATTTTATTAACTATGAAAGTACAAACATGATTTGAAAGTAAGCAGCTAATACAAACGAAAGGAAAATGCAAACAAGAAACATGGCCTAGTGACTAATCAGAAACAAAGATGAGATGTCCTGTCTGAAACACTGACTTTTAGAAAGGTAGTTGGGCTGAAGTCGACTGAAGCTTCATTTGCCGTGCTCTAGCAGCAGATGCAAGAGGTGGAGAGTAATTGGGAGGTAAACCAAACTCTGGCCAAGTTGAAGGTGGCACCTGAACAGGCTAAGGATCAGCATTTGAAACTTCCTGAATAGCAGTCCTTTGGGGTTGCTCTCCTCTAGCAATCAAGACTTGGAGCATTTCAGTGAGCTTTGCCATGCTTGACTTAAGGTCGTCGATCTCCATTCGGATCTCAGCATTGTGTGCTTCTTGCTCTGACATTATGCATCTGTAGTTATCTCTAGTCCGATATCTGTGTCGAGGAATCAGCTTGACGACTCACAGGTGACACTGGAACATATAGACGGCTGAAAATGAGTTGTCGGACAAACAGATGCATGCAAATGATATGCAATGCAATGCAATGGTTCCAAGGAACACAAAAGCAGGTTGCAAATATTTTGGAACGACTGAAAAAGTTTCATTTTATAATCCACGATTTTATTGATTTTGCAAAGGAAAAAACAATTGAGTTCCTTGAAACCAAAGGGTTATTCATGAATGCATGAATGGATGCATAAACACAGGTATACACATATACACATATACAGGCAAACAAGTCAAGGCTTAGGTTTGAAGATCACGAGCATGGAGCCATGGTCTACCCTTCCCAAGGTATGTACTAGAGGTTTATTTGTACCTGCCGAACGGGTTTTACAAAGTTCCCAGAGTCTACAACCCATCTTTCGGATATTATCGATTTCCCAATTACTTGGTAGTCAACAATATTCTCAAGAGAATCTCGTCTGAGTGTAGTATCGCGTATCAACCATTTCGGAATTACTCCCTCATAGTCATCGCACTACATCCTAAAAGGCCAAGTTGGGTTAAAGGTAACTACGGTTCTCAATATCCCGGGCTCCTAGGTCGAAAGTAGTAATGTATTCACGATAGCTCGTTCAACAAATACCACCTTCGAGAGGGCCTCAACTGAGTGTGGAATCAAATCGACTTCTTTGGAATTACTTCCTCGAAATCTCCTCGATTATATCCACGATCCTATCTTATATGTGCTCTCAAGTCCGGGTTAGGACTTATCTCACCACACAAAGTAGCAACCCTGCACACAGAAAACCCAAGCAGAATAGGTATATATACAGATATAAAGATATACAGGCAAACAAGCAAATAAATAACATAGATATAAACAAGTTAGGGGAAACCCTCAAAAAATCCCCAGTGAAGTCGCCATTTCTGTCCCGGTGAGAATCGGATATCATAGCTATTATGTTAATTAGGATCACAAATCTTAATGTTCACCACCGGTCTTTATTTTATCCAAAAGAAAGGGTTAAAGATCGAAAATCCTAATAAGAGAATCTAGGTTCGGGGGTTGGTTACGCTTAGGGAAGGTATTAGCATCCAAAACGTCTGTAGTACTCTACAGGAACCTCTTGTTATTATTTATGTTATGTTGTTTGCTTGCTAAGGGTATGACTTGATATATGGATCAAGGATGCTTGGGTTGATTGTTCAATTGGTGTTGACCAATATTTTTGAAAATGGAACTTGGTGTTGACCAAATTCTTTGATTTTTTTATGAAGGATTGATTTTATTTATTTTTTGTTCTTTTTATTTATTTATTAATTATCTATCTAAAGAAAAAGAGGCGGTGAAAACAAATAACAATTACACATGAGGGTGATGGATACATTTTATTAATGGGAAGTAAGAAAATGATTGAAATACTACACAACCAAACAAGCAAATGTGGGTCCGAAACCAACCGAAATCGAATGGCAACTAAATTTAGCTTTGCAGCTAACTAAGAGTGGATTCATGTAGGAATCACTCTATGAGAAGCCGAGCAAATGACTATAAGCACTCAAACGGTTCTCGAAAGTTAAATTAGATTTGAACTCCGAAATCGAAATGCAACGATAAACAAATATAGATCCGCATAAAAACCGATGAAAATCGAATTACCTTGCTACACTTAACGTGATCATCGCAATATGGATTAAGAATGTGCGGATTTAAAAATTATAAAATAAAAAATGCATAGAAAAATAAATTTTAAAAAAAAGTTTTAAAACAATAATGTTGCTAACGCAAGAATTGCGATCATCGCAACCGGATCAAATTAAACATAAATGTCACGCATCACGTACATAAATATACATACAACGTATCGACACAATTCAATCCGAAAAATCTAATAAAAAAAATTAACAAACAAAAAAAGCAAATTGCTACCGCGTAAGCGGTCATCGCAAGTCGAATCAAGAATCAACAAGATAAAAATATTAAATAAATCACAAATTGCAAATCGCAACGCGAATAGGTAAGCGCATAAAAAGCGGATTTCCGCTAGGCTAAACCATCAGACGAGTGTAAAATAGAAATACAAGGATAATTAATTAAAAAGAGTAAAAATAAAAAACCTTAAATAAACCGATGAAATTACTCAATAGATTGCTACACTTAATGTGATCATCGCAATCCGGATCCAAATCGTGCGGATCTAAGTCTATCAACAAGATAAAAAAATTAAATGTTGTAAAAACTCAACAATGTTGCTAACGCGAAAGTGTGGTCATCGCAACCAGATCAAATCAACAAAAATGTCTCGCATTATACACGTCTATATGTAAACAGCGCATCGACACGATTTGATCCGAACAATCCAAAAAAAATGATATATATATATATATATATTAAAACAAAACGTTAGAATATATATATTATATTAAAACAAAACGGTAGATTATATTATATATATTAAAACAGTACGTGTTAACATGTATTATATTATATGTTAAAACAACATAAGTACAATTCTATGCATCATATTTTAAATTAAAGAACCATTTGATAGGTCTGCAAATTAGTACGACGGCGGAAAAAATTATATATAACATGACAATCAAGTGTGTGCATATATATTGGTTGTATTAACCCCATCACCTGAACGAAGCAGTAGTACATGTATAGGTATAATACAAACGGGGTCGGAAAAATGCAGTCTCCTCCAATGAACAGCCGCCGTGTATCGGTTCTATCTTTTTTTCTTCCCCTCCCTGCAGCAATGATAACATGTGTATATAAGGACCAAATTAGGGTTAACTTTTAGTTGCCAATAATGTCCTTAATATCCAATTTAAGGCTCGAGTTAAATAATATTAAAATTAAATAAAATTTAAACAACTTAATTAATTAAAATAAATTTAAGCTAAAACAAAAATCCTATTTATTTATTCAAAACATTATTTAAATTAAAAATAAGAATAAAAATAAAAATAAATATTTAAAATAAAACTAAAATAAAATGCTAATTACTATAATTATTTATTTTAAATAATATTAGTTAAAAAAAGTAAAATAAACGGACCCCAAATAAATAAAAATCGGACGCCCAAGTGATCGAAAAAAATAAATCGAGTACACTAAAATGATCGATACGAAATATACGACATGGAAAAGTACCCAATTATAGGGTCAAAAATTAGGGTGTGACAATAGCCGAATCCACTTCTGCTCCAGAACAGCCCAAATTGCCTAAGTCCAATCCACAAAGGGGCAAAAGTTACCTTTCTGCCCGCTCCTCCTCAAAAACAATGCTGGTCCCGCACAGCTTATCCACTCTCCGAACAGTTGAGGGCATGTGCCCGACATAATGACTAGTTTCGGGCACCCTGCCCGACATAACTGCTAGTTTGGGTAGTTACCTATTCTTCGGGAAAACAGTTATTTCGCCCCGAAAATAGAATTGTTGGCCACGCGCTGGGGGCTCTATATAAACCCTCTCGCTTGAGAGGGTCAGGTATCCAATATTCACCCTACGAAATAATACTTTGTACTTGCCCCTTTTCTTTGACCCTTTCTTACTTGAGCGTCGGAGTGCCTTGCAGGTACATCCCCTTCCTCCTCTCTATACGACCAGCATCTCAGACGTACTTGGTGGCCTACTTCTACAGGATCTGATCCAGCCTTCATGATCAGTGGCGCCGTCTGTTGGAATCATTGTTTTCCCCATCTTTCTTTCCCCAGAAATCGAAGATCAAAGCAAATTTCAAGATCATCATCATGGCCTCTCAAGATCACGCCAAAGGTGCTCTCCAAACCGCTGTCCCCCCCCGTCAACAAGACTCACATTGACGGCCCAACATCTCTTCTCCGAGATGCTCGTTTTCTGAGGGACGGAGCCACAGGTTCTCCTTCCCCCACCCCTGTTGACCGCAACAACGATCAGCCTTCGCTGGACGTCCAGCTCATTCCTGT
Organism: Lathyrus tuberosus; assembly: GCA_022829125.1. Classification (NCBI taxonomy): domain Eukaryota; kingdom Viridiplantae; phylum Streptophyta; class Magnoliopsida; order Fabales; family Fabaceae; genus Lathyrus; species Lathyrus tuberosus. Next base: position 4,578,785 of record JALAZF010000133.1, on the reverse strand, counting down.
TCTGCCCAACGCCGACCCGACCGTGGCAGCCCTCCTGGAAGCGATCAACAAAACCAACACCCTGATCCTGCAGCAGAACGAAAGAATGGGGGCGTTAGAAGAATCAAACCGTCCAAGATCCCCTCCGAGGAGGAGGAACCAGCGACGATCTAGGAGCCCGCAGCCCCGGAGAGATTTTGACCGGAGACTGCGCCAAGAGCCTGACCCTCGCACCGCCCAGAAGCGTGACCAGGTTTCCCCGCGTGACCAGCACTCTCCCGGCCACAAGAGGACTCGAAGGAACGAGCAGTCTCCCTCGGTCAAGTCTAAAGGTCAGACCCGTTCACCTACTCCCTGAAGGAACCACTCACCTTCTCCCTGAAGGATCCGCTCACCTTCTCCCCGAAGGAACCGCCGCCGCGAGTGTACCCTTCGGTCCTCGTCATTCACCAGTTCCAGCAGCGATGATGAGCCTCGCGGCCCATTGTTCCAGAAAATCTTGGCTACCCGTCTCCCTAAGGGCCTGGAGAAGCCCCTGTCACTAGGCACGTACGACGGGACTACTGACTCCGACGAACACATCGAGAACATCGATGCGCTATTGGACTACCGTGTCGTACGGGGCGCCATCAAGTGCAGGTTATTTCCAACCACGCTCCGAAAAGGGGCAATGACATGGTACAAACAGCTGCCCGAAGAGTCCATTACCTCTTGGAGGTATTTGGGCAGAATGTTCTCGCGGCATTTCACAACTTCTCGCCGTCACCCCAAGATTGAGGCCTCCCTTGGAGCCATAATCCAAGGGAAGGACGAACCTCTCCACGCATATATCAAAAGGTTCAACAAAGAAGCAGTACAGGTCCCTACAACGGACGAGATGAAAAAGTTTCTGCTCGAGCAAGGGCTCCGCCCGGGCTCCGAGTTCTCTAAATCCGTCGGTCTCGCACCGCCGAGGAACCTAGGTGCCCTCCTCCTCAAAGCCCAATTGCATATTCAGTACGAAGAGAAGGTTGCGGCCAGCAACATCCGAACATCACGCCATCAGGAGAACGCTCGGGCCTCCAGAGGCGAGGAAGCCTCAACATCTCGTCGAGGCGAACGGAGGCGCGAGGACCGTCCTCGGGACTCCCGCGACAACAAGGGGTCCTCCAGGCGATTCCACGACTATACCCCCTGACCGTCTCCAGGGAGAAGATACTGTCCGAGTGTGCGAATTCAAAATTCAAGCAGGCAGGGGTCCGCTTCCCTAAACAACTGCCGGCCAGACCTAACGCGGACAAATCAAAGTACTGTCGTTTCCACAAGAGTCACGGCCACACTACTGAAGACTGCATCCATCTGAAGGATACTATTGAGATACTGATCAGGGAAGGCCACCTGAAACAATTCGCAAAGAAGAAGGACACTCCTCGGCAGGACGCCCAGGAGTCCAAGAAGATAGAGGAAGAAATACCCTCCTCAGAAGAAGCCAACATCCAGGTCGCTATGTCCATATCGCGACCAGAGGACTTCTACGTCCAGGACGGGCTCAGTACCCCTGCTAATTCCGCGGCCCACAGCCCATGGGAGACATTTCCCTCCACCATGGTTATCTCCGGCGGGGGCTTCAACAAAGTCACGGTGGGCTCCGTGAAACGAAAATTCGAGCATCTGATCAACACAAGCTCTAATAAGGTGACCACGCTCGATCAAGCCCATAAGGGCTCTATCCCCATCTCCTTCTATCGGGAAGAGCTCCTCGGTGGGTCCCCAAACTCGAGCATACCTTTGCTCGTCAGAGCCCGAATGGCGAACTTCGATGTTCGCAGAATCCTCGTCGACCAGGGCAGCTCGGTCGACACCATGTACTCCCAGCTGTTTTCAACACTTCAGCTGGACGAATCACACCTTACCCCCTATGTGGGGTCTGATTTGTAGGGATTCAACGGATCAGTGACCAAGCCATGGGGATACGTCGAACTGATCGTAACCTTCGGATCAGCTGAGATGGCCAGATCCGTCAAGGTATAATTTTTGGTAATCGACTGCCCATCGCTTTACCAGTGCATATTCGAAAGACCAACTCTGGCCGAGTTGGTAGCAATGCCTTCAACAGTCCACCTCAAGATGAAGTATTACACTTTAAAGGGGATGGTCGCCACCTTCCACGACGATATCGAGGCTGCGCGACGGTGTTTCGAAGCATCCACAAAGGGGCTCAACGCCATTGCATCCAAGCCAAAAGCATCGAGCAAGCCAGCATTGCCAAGCAGCTCCGAGGAAGCCAAGCCTCTGCCCCAGTTCGACTCCATCGACCTCGGCAGCCGCTTCCCCGAAGAAGACTAACAGGAGGAACGAGCAGCTTCAGCCAACTCGTCTACATCGTTCAGCAGCAGCTCCTATCCGATGCGCCCAATCTCGGGTGGCAACTTCGAGATCGTTCTGTTCGGCGACGACCCTTAGCGGGGAGTGAAGATTGGAGCAGACTTGCCTGACCTCGCGAGGAAGCAGCTCAAAGCATGCCTCCGTGAGAATGCCGACCTCTTTGCCTGGAGTGTCGCCGAGATGCCCGGCTTGGACCCATCCGTCGACCACTAGCTGACAATTGACCCGACCGTCAAGGTCGTAGCATAACGTAGGAGAAAGCAGTCTCCGGAGAAAACAGAGGCTGCAGAAAAAGCTGTAAAGGACCTCCTCGAGGCCAAATTTATTCCGGAGGCCAAGTACAACACTTGGTTGTCCAACATTGTACTTGTGAAAAAATCTAATGGAAAATGGCGAATATGCATTGATTACACCGATCTTAACAAGGCATACCCGAAGGATGCCTATCCCCTCCTCAATATTGATAAACTTATTGATAATTCTGCCAGTTTTAAACTTTTATCGTTCATGGACGTCTACTCAGGCTATAATCAAATTCCAATGGCGATGGCCGACAAAAAATACACGGCCTTCATGACCGAATCGGGCAATTATTACTACAACGTAATGCCCTTAGGCCTGAAGAACGCCGGAGCGACCTACCAAAGAATGATGAACAAGGTCTTTCGGGGAGAAATAGGCGACATGCTCGAAGTCTATATGGACGACATGATCGTAAAATCCCACGAGGAAACCGATCACACTGCCCATTTAAGGAAGGTCTTTGAACAGGCTTGAAAATACAAAATGCATTTCAACCCAGAGAAGTGCACGTTCGGTGTCCAGGCAGGGAAGTTCCTCGGCTTCTATCTAACAGAACGGGGAATCGAGGCCAATCCTGATAAATGTCGAGCATTCTCCAAATTTCCAACGCCCAAGTCAAAGAAATCAATCCAGTCCCTCAACGGGATGCTCGCGTCACTATCTCGTTTCGTGGCTAAATCCGCCCAGCACGCCCTGCCATTCTTCAAACTCCTCCGCAAAGAGGCAGTGTTCGAATGGACCAAGGAATGTGACAAGGCTCTTCTCTATATGAAACGGGCGCTTTCAGAGCCACCAATCCTTTCTCGCCCGGACAACGGCGAAACCTTGTACCTGTACCTCGTCGTAGCAACCGAAGCAGTGAGTGTCGCTCTCATCCGCGAGACTCCTGACGGACAGAAGCCTATATATTTCACGAGAAAAGAACTGCAAGGACCAGAGTTAAGATACCTACAGATAGAGAAAGTGGCTTTGGCCCTCATCAACGCACCCAGAAGATTAAGACACTACCTCCTGGCCCACACGATCGTGGTTCGAACAGATCAACCCATAAAACAGCTACTGGGACGACTAGACATGGCCGGTCGAATGCTCAAATGGTCGCTTGAACTATCCAAATTTGACATCCGGTATGAAGGCAGGAAAGCCCTCAAAGCCCAGGCTCTGGCCGACTTCGTCACAGAAATGACATTCGCAGACTCCCCCGCGAGCGAAGCGCGCAAATGGACCAATTTTGTGGACGGTGCCTCAAGCTCAACAGGGAGCGGCGCGGGCATCATACTGGAAAGTAAAGAAGGAATTGTCGTTGAAGTATCATTCACCTTGTCCTTCCCAACCTCTAACAACCAGGCTGAATACGAGGCCTTCCTCGTTGGGTTACGCCTGGCCGAGGGCCTGGGTGCAGAAGAAGTCGTCATTTGCACAGATTTGCAACTCGTGGCCCTTCAGGTCCGAGGAGAATATCAAGCCAAAAACCACAACCTGACCGAATACTTAGCCCTGTTCAAAAAGGAAATGGCGAAGTTCGCAACAGTAGAAGTGAAACATTTTCCCCGCGAACATAACATGCGAGCAGACGTTCTATCCAAACTAGCCAGCACAAAGAAGAAAGACGGAAACAAATCCGTCATACAGGAAGTACTTCCTCGACTCAGTATCGAGAAGGCCTCCCCAACCCTCGACGTATAGGTGATCGGCGACAACAACTGCTGGATGACCCCTGTTTACAACTATCTCGCCAAAGACGAACTCCCGTCCGACCCAAAAGAGGCCAGCGTAGTTAGGCGAAGAGCTTGCTTCTACGTCCTAGTCGAGGATAAGCTCTACAGGTGAGGATTCTCCATTCTGCTGCTCAAGTGCGTCGAGGAATAAATGGTTGCACACATCTTGCGTGAAATCCACGAGGGAATCAACGCCCAACATCTCGGTTAAAGATCCCTTGCCCGAAAGGCCCTCTGAGCAGGGTATTACTGGCCGACCATGCATCACGACGCTAAAGAACACGTGAAGAAATGCGACAAATGCCAACGGCACGGGGATATGCACCTGGCGCCACCTAACGAGCTCAAGGCAATGTCCTCCCCGTGGCCATTTGCCTGGTGGGGCCTGGACATCCTGGGACCCTTCGTAGTAGGATCAAATTAGAACAAATACCTAATAGTGGGCATAGACTACTTCACAAAATGGATAGAAGCAGAGGCTCTAGCCAAAATAACTGCCCTCAACATACTGCGTTTCTACAAACAAAACATCCTCGCACATTTTGGCGTCCCCCAGGTAATAGTCACGGACAATGAGACACAATTCACGGACAGGAAGTTCCAGGACTTCATCGCCCAGCTAGGTACGAAGCAACACTTCGCATCCGCTGAACATCCCCAGACAAACGAGCAAGCTGAAGCGGCGAACCGGGTCATCCTTCGAGGCCTCAAACGAAGGCTGGATGAAACAAAGAAGGCTTGGGTCGAGGAGCTGCACAGTGTGCTATGGGCATACCGCACAACTCCACACTCTACAACCGGGGAAACACCTTTCGGTCTAGCGTACGGGACCGAGGCTATAATCCCCATTGAAGTTCACGTACCCTCCAGGTGAACAGAGTCGTCCCTAGACGAGGAGTTGAACGACGAATCATTAAGAGAAGAACTCGACCTCGTCAAGGAAATCCGAACTGGGGTGGCCCTCCGCAAAGCCTCACTAAAACAAAAATTTACCATTAGGCACAACGCCAAGGTGATACGACGAGAGTTCGACGTGGGAAGCCTTGTTCTAAGGAGAAACCACAAAGACTCTCGCGAAGGCAAACTATCAGCCAACTAGGAAGGACCATATCGCGTCCGAGCAAAAACGGAGAATAGGGCCTACTACCTAAAACATCTCAGCGGGGAAGAACTTGCTCGACCATGGAACGCCAAAAAGCTAAAACAATACTATAGCTAAGGCCCTAATTCTCAGTTCGACCCGTCACGACGACGAACATCAGCTACCGACCACTATGCACGCCTAGGTACAAGTGTCGCATACCAATAAAGCAGAACCCCGCTCAGTAACGAGCCGAGTAACTGCTCGACGACGATCCTCAATCGACCATCGCTGTCGTCAAAGTACCATGACTGGCAGAACCCCAGCTCGCGATGGGACGTTCACGCCGCGAACTTATGCCTCAAACACAACCTAAGCTCTGCACCCCCACTAGGATATTCCCCGGCCGTTCGACCAGTACCCCCCACTGCCGAACACATCTACAACGAGCAATCCCCTATAACTTCACATAAGTCAAATACTCCCTATCACGGGCAGACATACATTCACAACAAGCATGAGTACAACACTTAGCAGAAAATAAAGGCAAGTAAAACCATGCAAATAACAGAACCGGCCACCAAAAATGGGCATATAATTTAAACATAATAAGTGGCCACTAGGACCATGATTGTGCTAGATTACATAAAGCGGGGGCCATGCCCCCAAAATAAGTTACAACAATTACGCGGCACGCAGGCCGGACAGATTACAACAACATAAAGAAAACCCCTCACTCGTCCATTTGGGCGGCGGGATCGAGCTGGGGATCCTGGTTCTCCACGGGCTGGTCCTCGGCATTCTCTTCAAGGAGGATAACACGCATGACGATCCGGCCACCCTCAATATGTGCCAGATAATGGGTACCCTCGACAGAGAAGTCAAGCTCGGGGTTCACCACCCGCAGTTGAGACACGGCATTTCTGAAGGATTCATCCGCGACGGCAATACTGTCATCCTCGACCATCAGCATACGGGCGACCAGCTCGGACCTTGTCTTTAATTCCTTCACATCTTCTGGTTCATCTTCACCCGGAGCATTGACCGCCCTCAGCTGCTGGACCAGCTCCTCATCCGCCTTCTTCTTCGCAGCCAGCGTAGAATTCTCCTTCTTCAATCTGGCCACCTCCTCTTCAGCCTTCTTCTGAGCATCGTCTGCACTCTTGACCTCTTCTTTGAGGGACGCCATGGTAGCCTGGGCAGCATTAAGTTCGGACTTAGTTGCAGAGTCCCCTTCAGCATAAACGGCTGCCATCTCCAACATCCTGACCAAAGCTGAAGCATCTTGAGCCACCAACGCCCTCTTGCTCGGGTGGTCCATGCTTTCCAAACGAAGAGATTCCGCCCGAGGCACGACCAAGGAATTTCCCTCTAAGAATCTCCTATCAAGTATGCAAGGAGGAAGCTCGAACTTCCCTTTCTCTGGGGCCCGGTTGAGATCCACAACGTCAGTAACCCTTGGCCGCTTGGACCGTCCAGTCAAAGGCAGGGGAGATCCCCGGGGAGCGGGAGTGGGAGAAGAAGTCCCCGCAGCAGACTGAACCGGAGTGGGAGCGCGCGCACCAGCGAATCGAGACTTGAAAGGGACCGATCCGACCTTGTTCCTCGCAAGAGCATTCTTCACAACCCTCTCATGGGCCTGAGGCATCTCACCTGCACAAACAAAAGTCAAGCACGTTAGATACGAGGAAAAGAAATAATGCGAACAAATATAAAATAACTAAGACTACCAAGCAGCTTCTCGACTTCTGCAGGAGTCTTGCACTCCAGGAGTGCCTTGGTGTTAATAAATCGGTATTCAACCCTCTGACTACCGTCCTCCTCGAAGACCGGGTTACCCTTATTTGTCCAGCATTCTGCAAGCCGGAAGGAGTTAACGTACTTCACCAATGCCTCGTACGCCACGGCATCCTGCCCGTGTAGCTCATGCGATTGGAGAACGTAGTCATCGGGCCTCTTGGCGAAATGGTCAGATGCCCTATGGATAGGGAACTTGTAGATTCTCTGCCCAATAAATTTCCTCGTCTCGTCGCACAGATCATTTTCATCCTCATCAACTTCGATCTCCCAGATATATGTACTATCCTGGGCAGCTTCAGACACGGGCTCGATAACATAGTACCGCTCCTTAAACGTCTGTATCGACTCCGAAAAAGGTTTAAACAATTTGCGAGGCTGCTTTAAACAGACCCAACCATACTGCCTCCCCGACAGCTGCCTTTGAATATGGAAGACGGTGAAAAATAGAGGAAAAGTAGCCCCTATGGCGAGGTACTCGCACACCAGCTCGAATGCCCGGATGAAGGCCAACGAGTTAGGGTACAGTTGCGCGGGGGCCAACTTCAAGTGCACGAACACCGACTGCTAAAAATCGGTGAACGACAACCTTAGACCCAACTCCTTGAAGGCGTACTCATACATAGCAAAGCGGTCCCCGTAATTCGTGCAGACCCTGTCATCCTCAGAGGGAAAGTGCACCTTCCACTCCCCCTCTGGCCCGACCTCCGTAAAGACATCCCCTAAGTACTTTGCAAAAGTAGACACATGTTCAGCAGGTTCGGCCACCTCCCATTCCTCCACGGAACCCTCAACGACATCCTCGTCCATATCATTCAACTCTTCTTCCATCCCCAACCTCACTGGGGGTACTCGAAGCCGTCGAACTACTACTATCCGAGGAACTTATTTCTTCCTCGGACGAATCTAGGATAATCTCTCCATCAGGCCCCGTCGCCATATCGATCACCTGAAAAGCAGAGAAAAAAGTGAATTTGACAATAAATCAAATCCACCCTTCCACCGCTAGTCAAGTGAAAGGGCGCGCAGAGGGCCGAGGACAACGTCCCCGGCCTAAGCCCTAACATCAGAAGAAAAACTGAAACCTCCCTGCGAGGAGACGCTCTAAACAAATCATCCACAAGCGAGGAGCTTCCTCGCACTCATACAAAGTTTCTGTTTGAAGCTTCGCCGGAAACCGCAAAGCTTTACCGAAATCTGGGAGTATTCGACTGGAAAATTCACCACCTACTCAGAAGATGAACAATCACGGAGGTTACACATGCATCTCCGTCGAAACGACGCCGTGAACTGCCCTCCTCAACAAAACATACTAACACATCCGGCGACATGTCAGAAGTGGAAAAATGGCACGACCACCGTCCACCACAAACAATCACCGGAAACTAATCTATTTCATCCTCTAAACCTAGCCTTAACCGCATGCAATCTACCATTGGCCACCCAAAAAGAGTTAAAACAAGCACATAATCGGAAACTTACTTAATTTAGGAAGACAAAAAGCGGTTGCTCGAAGCTTGGTGCGGTGGTCGGAATAGCAGACGACGGTGACAGACAAACGCTCTGAAGAAAACAAAGAGAAATCAGAGTGAAAAGTTCAAAATGAAGTGAGTTTCCCCATTTTATACAGAGGGGCACGTGCAGTGGCACGCGCTCGTAGGTCATGATGGCTATTAACTAGCCATCATTGCCTAGTAACTACTACACGGGGCTCTAGGCACACGTGGCGCCCTAACGTTTCCAATTCTGACTAACCGTTAGTCTCCCCGGACACCGGGCAACACGGTCACAGTCACGAATTCCACGGACACCAGGGATCACGAACACCATCAGTCACGGGCGCCCCGATGCGGCCTTCCTCATCACCAAACGACGACTTCACGATAGCTCCCCAGAGCAACGAGCTGTCCTTAAGTCATCACTCCCATGCTCAAGAGGAACGACTTGGGGGGACTCCTGTTCTGGACTGGACCAATGGCTAGACATGGCCCAATCCACTTCTGCTCCAGAACAGCCCAAATTGCCTAAGTCCAATCCACAAAGGGGCAAAAGTTACCTTTCTGCCCCTTTAACCGGGCAGGGACTGCATCACTCCTCCCCGGAAACAATGCTCGTCCCGCACGGCTTATCCACTCTCCGAACAGTTGAGGGCATGCGCCCGGAACCACGCTTGTGCCCGACATAACGGCTAGTTTCGGACACCTTGTCCGACATAACGGTTAGTTTGGGTAGTTACCTAATCTTCGGGAAAACGGTTATTTCACCCCGAAAATAGGACCGTTGGCCACGCGTTGGGAGCTCTATATAAACCCTCTCGCTTGAGAGGGTCAGGTATCCAATATTCACCCTACGAAATAATACTTTGTACTTGCCCCTTTTCTCTGACCCTTTCTTACTTGAGCGTCGGAGTGCCTTGCAGGTATACCCCCCCTCCTCCTCTCCATACAACCAGCATCGCAGACGTACTTGGTGGTCCACTTCTACAGGATTTGATCCAGCCTTCACGATCATATATATATATATATAATTGTTAATTTATAACTTGTTTAAATTAAACATAAATGTGAATAAATGTCAAGATTGAACTTTACAACAATAATTTACTTCCGTTTAATTCAACTAAGACATATCTTTTGAGTTATCTCATACACTCTTTTTGAAAACTATTATCCATATAACTTACAAATTATTGAAATAAAATTGTAATCTAATTTCGGCGTTAGGTAATTGGATGAATTAGTGAAACTACAATACTTTTTATTCACTAAAATTAACAATTGAAATATGCTTTAGAAGCCTTAAGTGATGAAGAGAAATAAAACATATTTTGAAATTGTAGAAATTAAAAGTCGTAAAAACCTTTAGGATGTCATAAAAAAATAGTGGAACCGCTTGGAGGCATTTCAGCGAAAGTGACATGCAGCGACGGGAGATAGCTTTGCAAAATCGTCAAGCGTCGCCGATGTCAATGACACGACAGCGACAGGCACCGCCAGAGCCGCGGGTATGATGGTGACATTACAGTAGACGCGACGTAAGAGTTGCGAGTGTGGTGTCAGAATTGGCAGGACAGTGGAACACAACTGTGCTCCAGTGACCGGGGTTTCGGACAACGACAGTTGACCGATCGACCGAGATTCAACAATATGGTCGATTGGGCTGCGAAGGTGGAAGGTCGGTCAGTACACGGTTCAAGTTTTTCTGACATATTGTCAAGCTTTCACAATTTGTGTGTTTGGGCATCATCGTCTTGGTTCATTGATCTTTTTTTAAATGAGTTGTGTTTTGGATTTTTTGTTATGGATTTGTTAGGTTTCAACAATTATAAATATGTATATCTTGCATTATTATCTTCACAACCTTCAAAACTTTACACTGAAGACAAAGAGAATGGTTAAGAATCCTTAGTAAACTTAGAGAGACAATGGTTTTTGGTAAACCCTTGGAGGTATCTAAAGGGATTGAGAAACACTTCTAAACACCTTGAACTTGTGTGATTCTTATATTGATATTTGGAGATATTAGAAAACATTTAGGCAGAAATAGGATTTTGTTTGTGGAAACTCAAAAAGATTTTTTTTAGTTCATTTGTAATATCTTGTAATAACTTTAGAAAGTATAGTTAATCGGAGAGTTGCTCTCTCCCCTAGAGTAGTTTTTTTTATCGGAGTGGGTAAACAAGTTATTGTATTTTTGTCTTTTATCTTCTTCTGGCTTGTTGTGATTTTGCTTTCAATTTTGGTAAGTTATTGTATTGTTTTAAACTATTTATTTTGGTTGTTATTGTTCTTTTTTCCACACATCAAATTTCAAGATGTATTTGAATTCTGAATAATTCTTATTCTTAATTGCTTTTAGCTATCTACCAATTTTTTACAACATTAACATAAAAAATTAAAATAGGTGATTGTTTTATAAAATTAAGATGATATTAAAGTAACTAATGTTTACGTAATTAGTGACATAAATTGCTATGAAAATATTTTTACTAATCAACAATTTATAAGTGACATATATTTTTTTTAATTTAACCAAAAATAATTTTTTCCTTCGTATTTACATCAATAAAATATATTTATTCAATTAGTATACTACTACAAAAAGTATATACAACAGCGTCCATCTTACCATGGTTCTTTGAAGAACCGTGGTGACATCTCTAAATTCAGACGCCAAAATTTTCTTTAATTTTTTAATTAAAAATTATTAACATATTACCATGGTTAGTTATACCAATTGTGGTGATATAATCAATCTTTTACGAGTTCGAATCTCAATGCAAATAATTTATTACTTTAACATTTTAGTCACGCATTTCTGTTTTATTTATTTTAAATAAAAATTAAATGCGATACCATTACAGTTGTTTAAATCAACCGTTTTGATAGATTTTTCATTTTGATTTAAAATTTTTAAAAGGTTAAAAACTAACAATTCTTTATAAATTTTCATTAAGTAAATTATATTACCACATTTGTGGTAAGTGACCGTGGTGGTATCCCTTATTTATTTTCGAGTAACACAACTAATTAGTTTGTCTCTTCAGTTGCCATTTTTTCCACAAAGAAACGAAACGAGACGATTTCAACCTTAACATTCATCTTTCATCGTTCATCTATCATTAACGAAGCGACACACGATTTCAACCCTAACATTCATCGTTCTTCGTTCATTTTGATTTCAAACAAACAAATCAACCATCTGCATCCTCGTCGTTCATCGTTCACCAGTTTTGCTCACGAATCGTCGAAGAGGAAGACAACACCATTATTTTTGCTCAAGAACTGTCGAGAAAGAGGACGAAAAATCTCACAACATGATCTCCTTTACTTATTCATCACGTTTCTGGTACGTACTTTTTCCCCATACATCTACAGTAATTTCAGTTGCCACTGTTGTTGATATTTATGTTTAGGTTGTGATGTTGAGTGTTTAAGGTTGTTGTTGTTGTTAAATGTGTATGATCATATTTGATTAATATTTTGTTGTTGTTGTTGTTGTTATTTGTTGAATATGTATTAGAGACATTTGTTTAATATTTTGTTGTTGTTGAATGTGTATGATCACATTTGATTAATATTTTGTTGTTGTTGTTGTTATTTGTTGAATGTGTATTAGAGACATTTGTTTAATCTTTTGTTGTTGTTGTTGTTGTTGTGTGTTGTTTTGTTATTGTTGAATGTGTATGATCACATTTGTCTAGTTAAGACTAGTTTAATATTTTATTATTGTATTTGAACATATAGATGTTGTCTTCTTCATCTAGTAGCGACAAAACTTATACAGATGAAACTCGTACAAATGATTCTCAAGACAAAAAGGAAAGAAAACAAAGAGGTTCCACAATGATTGCTTAATTAACAAAAGTCCATAACTCTGGTCACAAATTTATGATCGCGTTTGATGTGTATTATAAAGTAGTTGATGGTGATTATTCTTCACTTTTTAGGAGTTATGTTGTGTTCCTTGGAGGTAGTAAAGTCAATATATTAATAGATTATTGGAAAGAAGCACCAACGGATGTCAAAGATAGCATATGGACAAACGTTATGGTATTGATTTAATTTTCATCTATTCGATATTTATAGAATTTTGGATCGAACTCTGGTCTCAACGGGGATAACGTCATGGTTCGAAGAAGGTTTAGCATGTAGTTAAAGTCTGTTCACATGCATTTCCTGTATGCTGTAGTCGAAGTATGCTCAAGCATACACAATAGTCAAAATGCTAAGATTGTTAGCATGTCGAATTGGGCCTTGCTTGTAAGCCCAATTGTTAAGTTAGCTTGTAGTCTAAGTTAGCTTAGTAGTCTATAAATAGACTAGTTCTCTCGGGTTGTTGAGAGAGATTTTTGTTGTTGTTATTCACTTTTAATATTTAAACCCTTATTGAGTAAGTGAATAGTAAAGCAATTTTAACTAATTCAAGTTCTTTTTCTCTCTCTTTTGTAAAACCTAATAGAGTTTCTAGTGTTTGTTAAAGAAACTCAATATTTCTCATATTTTAATTTGTTTTTGGTGACATCGATTCACAACAAACTGGTACGGTGAGCGCGGAGAAGAAGACGACGTCAACAAAATATGAGATTAAGAAATTCACCGGTATGAATGATTTTGGTTTATGGCGCTTGAATATTAAAGCCCTGCTAGTTGAGCAGGGCTTATTAGAAGCGTTGAAAGGATCAAAGAAGATGGATGTTGCCCTAATGGAGAAGGATAAGACAATAATGATCAAGAATGCTCATAGTGCTATCATATTGAGCCTTGGTGATCAGGTTCTCCGGCAGGTCTCGAAGGAGAAGATGGCAGCGGGTGTGTGGAGCAAACTTGATGGTTTGTATATGAAAAAATATTTGGTCAATCTCCTGTACCTAAAGAAAGCTTTGTATTCATTCAGGAAGAGTGAAGACAAAGTCTTGGCTGAGCAGCTGAATATGTTCAACAATTTGATTCTTTATCTTGAAAATATTGAGGTCAAGATTGATGATGAAGATCAAGCATTAATGTTGTTGTGTGCTTTACCTAAGTCTATTACTCATTTCAAAGAAACTCTCTTGTATGGGAGAGATTCATTAACCTTTGAAGAAGTTCAATCATCCTTATACTCCAAGGATTTGAACAAATGAAAGAAGCATAATCCATCTTCTGTTGGTGAAGGTTTGTGCGTTAAGGGAAAATTCTCGAAGAAAAATGGTAGGTTTGAGAAGAAGATGAGTAAAGTTCTATAGAATTCTTATGGTGGTAATGCTCATGCAATTAGGTGTTATTATTGTAAGAGGAGGGTCATACAAGAAAGATGTGCCCTGAACGTATGAATAATCACGGTGGAAAGGATAATGGTAATGCAGACATTGTACAAGATGATTATGAATCATCTTATGTTCTGGTGGTTTCAAGCAACGACTCTAACAAGGAGTGGATTATGGATTCAGGTTATACTTGTCACATTAATCCAAACAAGGAAGTGTTTGAGGAATTATGTGATCAAGATGGTGGATCAATGCTACTGGGAAATAATAAAGCCTGTAAGATTGCAGGAATTAGATTGTCAGGTTCAAGCTCCATGATGAGTTTATAAGGTTATTGACTGATGTTAGGTATTTACTTGATCTTAAGAGGAATTTGATTTCTTTTGGTGAATTCGACAAGAAAGGATATGTTTTCAAAGGAAAGAAAAGTATCCTAAAGGTATTGAAGGGGTCAAAGGAACAAGGCTTGTATACCATTGAGGCCAAGGTTTTAAGTGGTTCAGCAAATGTGACATTTACAAAACCTGTGTCGAGTGAGCTATGGCACAAGAGACTTGAACATGTCAGTGAAAGAGGCTTGGTTGAATTTTCGAAACAAAATTTGTAGTATGGTGACAAGGTTGAAAATTGGGAGTTTTATGAACCTTGTGTATTTGCTAAATCCTGTAGAGTGAATTTTAACAAAGGTAAACAAAGAACACATGGATCCCTTGATTGCATTCATGTTGGTCTTTAGGGGCCTGCGAGGAATCTTTCACACTCATGTGGAAAGTATTTCCTATCCGTAGTTGATGATTATTTCAGAAATTTATGGGTATTCATCCATAAGACTAAGGATGAAACTTTTGAAAATTTCAAAAGTTGGAAGGCTCTGATTGAAAACCAAACTAGCGGGAAGGTCAAGAGGTTGTGGACCGATAATGGTATTGAATTTTTCGATGAGGCTTTCGACAACTATTGTGTTGCGTCTGGTATTGCAAGGCACAAAACTACTACAGGTACTCCCCAAAAAAATGGTTTGGATGAAATGTTTAATTGAACCATTATGGAAAAAGGTGAGATGCATGTTGGTAAGTGCAGGATTGAAGAAGGTGTTTTGGGCAGAAGCTGTTGTGACTGCAACATACCTGATAAATAGGTGTCTCTGGACTGCCTTGGGAATGAAGACGCCTGAAGAAGTCTGGTCGAGACATCCACCTAATCTCGACAGACTTAGAATATTTGGTTTTTTAGCCTATGGTCACATTAGGCAAGATAAGGTCGAACCTAGAGCTCTGAGATGTATGTTCCTTGGATACCCTTAAGGAGTCAAAGCTTATAGGTTGTGGTGCCTAGAGCCATGTCACATGAGGTGTATCACAAGTAGAGATGTAAGAAAATTGATGACGTTGGTCGAAGTACCAAGATATCTGGAGAAGAGTTAGAATAGGAAGAGATTCCTGTATATGTGGAGCGTAGTGATGCTCAATTGAATAACCCGGATGAAGTCGAAGAAGATGCTCAAATTGCTGATGAAGATGAGGAGAATGATAGTGACTACATGTTGACAAGAAAATGATCAAAAAGAGTCATCAAGCCACCTCAAAGACTTGGTTATGCAGATCTCATAGCTTATGCCTTAATCTCTGCAAGTGAGGTTCTGGATTAAAAACCTAGAGACTATAAGGAAGTTATAAGGAGTCGAAATAAGACTGAGTGGTTGATAGCCATGGATGATTAGATAAAATATCTTCATGATAATAACACTTGGGAATTGATCGAGAAACCTGTTGGAGCCAGGTTAGTCAATTGTAAGTGGATTTTCAAGGTTAAAGAAGGAATCAAAGAAGTGATGTCGAAGTGATTCAAGGCAAGATTGACTGCTAAGGGGTTCACTCAGAAAGAAGGTGTCGACTTCAATGATGTATTATCACCTGTTATAAAGCATAGATCCATTAGAATGTTGTTAGCCATGGTGGCAAAGTTAGACCTAGAACTAGAACATATCGATGTGAAGACCGCCTTCTTGTATGGTGATCTAGATGAAACAATCCTGACGAGGCAACTTGAAGGGTATGCAGAAAAGGGAAAGAAAGATTATGTTTGCAAGTTGAATAGGTCTTTATATGACCTAAAACAATCTCCTCGGCAATGGAATAAGAGATTTGACAAGTTCATGACACGCATAGGTTTCACTAGGAACTAGTTCGACCAATGTGTTTACTTTAAAATTTGACCTAGAAATTCATTTGTTATTTTGTTGCTTTATGTGGATGATGTAACACCCCTAATCTATACCCCCAACTAGATAAAGCGGTAAAAAAAATCATCAGAGTATAATTAAACATTCATGGCATAGACGGAGGCATCACATCAATTGAGACAAAACACAATAAACCTGCTCTTAAAGATATGCAACAATCAGGTAGCACATAACAGAGGAACTCAGTTCCTAACACCCACACATTTCAGATACAGAATAAAAACGGAAAATCTGCAACTGAATCTCATATATATATAACATGAAAAGTTTGTCTGTCATTCACAGATTCATACATATACAATCCAAAAGATATATATATATATATATACATATACACATAAATCACAATGATCTCTCCGACTACCCGGTGCTACATATCAGAGCCGACCGACAAAAGAATAAAGACCTAAGCTTCACAAAAAGACCTCCAGCATCTAATATGCAATGCCTCATAGAGCATTCAAAACAACAGAAGGGTGAGAAACACAATCATAATATAATTGCATACAATTATATAATAACACCAACAATACACATGTAAAATATTCTCACCACAACTTACATCAGAATTCAAACACAAAACAACACAATGCATATCTCATATATCCATCACCAAGGCATATATAATCAAGCTTAATGCATTTATCAACAATATATATATATATCTCAACTCATCAATTCCATTCACAATTCCACACAAAATCAATCCATTCATGATTTATGCATATGCACAGAGACCGACACAACGACTCTATGAAATGCAATGCGGTACCATCCATCCATCAATCTCATCACTAGTTCACTCAGGAACTATTGGAACCATCGCTTGTTACTTAGTGTAACTCCCCCTCGGGCAAACGATGTTCCCCGTCGCTCATACCTCTTTGTATAAGGCACACGACGTTTATGGATCGCTCACACCTCTTTGTATAAGGCACACGACCCGATCGCTCACACCTCTTTGTATAAGGCACACAATCGTCTATAATCATCGCTCACACCTCTTTGTATAAGGCACACGATGTTATAGCGGATTCCCTCTAGAATCGTTTCGTCGCTCACACCCACTAGGGCACACGACATCACAAGAATGCATATCATGATGCTGGGCATACAATGACTCGTGACATTCAAATGCACACATATATGCAACCATAATCATGCATATATAATCAAATACCACACAATGCATTTTCTTGCCCTTAGGCCACAAACCATCATCAGAACATTTCATCACATGCATTTTCATCACACAACAGCACACCAGTCATACGATATCCATATCAAAAGCACATTGCATAATACACATCAATTACATACCATTACGATAGTAAAAGTCGACAAAACAACACTATTTTAAATTCCCGACATAATTAAATCGGCCAACAATCTCAAAACCATTATAATAAGAAAGAACAGCTCAATAGCTTTCCAACGATACCAAGAATGTTCAAAATGGATAATCGGAACACAAGTTACGGAATCAAAACGAAAAGGAATCGCAAAAACACAACATTTTGCACCCTTGCTGGCCATACGCGTATTGCCCTGAGCCATACGCGTATTGCCAAGACTCATACGTGTACCATTACGCGTTTCAGCAGATGGCCGAGAAAAATGGTTTTCATTACGCGTATTGCCCTGAAATGCACCGGCCATACGCGTATTGCCCAACCCAATACGCGTATTGCCTTGCCTGATACGCGTAACGGCAGCGTCAACCCAGAATTTTTCTGCAGAATTTTTTCTGCGAAATTCATCCCAAAATCACTCCAATTTTCACCTAAACACCAGAAAATTACCAATAGATTGCACGACAACATATATCTCCCATGTATCAATAATAAGGAATCTGAAAACATGATTTCCGACACAATTTAATCGAATTCTAACAATCTCAACATATTATGGTTTTTGCTCTACATCCAATTTCAACTCAAAAACAACCAAATACATACATACATAATCATACACAAGTATAAGATAATCGAGTTTCGCACCCTTACCCGATTTAATCGTGTTTTCAATAGTCGGTTGATCGATTTCTTCTTTTCCAAGTTTTCTCCCTTTTTCTTCTCTTCGTTTCCGTCTTTCTCTTTTTCTTCTTCTCTTTTTCTTTCTCTCTATTTTTCTCTCTTTCTATTTCTATTTTTACTAACTTAAGAAGAAAAAAGTGAAATGACCAAATTACCCCTACACTCAAATATCTCGCAAACGCTCTCAAAACGCGATAAAACATAACAACAATGAAAAATAATATATTATCAAATAAAAGTCAAAAATAAAATAATATAATAATAAAATAATTAAATCGACTCGATTAAATAAATCTAACAAAAACTGGGGCGTTACAGATGACATCCTCATAGAAAGCAACAATGTCGAAGATGTTATGAAGGTGAAGGTTGACCTCAATAAGGAGTACGACATGAATGATCTTGAAGCTTCCTCCAGGATTCTTGGGATTGACATCCGAAAAGATAGAAAGTAGTCGAGATTATGCCTATCTTAAGAGATATGCCTGAAGAAGATTCTCATCAAGTTTGGTATGTCGAATTCAAAGCTTTTTCTAACACCGACTAATCCTCAATTCAAGTTAAGTTTGACTCAAAGTACTAGTACTGAAGTCGAAAGAGCTTATATGAATAGCATTCCATATGCTAGTATGGTAGGTTCTTTGATGTATGTTATGGTATGTACGAGGCGAGACATAGCGTATGGAGTGAGCCTTGTAATCAAGTATATGGTCAATCTTGGGAAGGCACACTCATAAGATCTGAAGTGGATTCTAAGGAACATAAATGGGTCTCTGAGAAGAGTCGTGATTTATGGTGGAGCTTGTGGTGATGATAGCAAAGTAAAAATCGAAGAATTTGTCGACTCTGATTATGCAAGTTGTATGGATTCCAAAAAATTTATTTATGGATATGTGTTCATTATGTTTGGCACAACAATCAGTTGGAAAGCAAAACTTCAGGAAGGTTGTTGCCTTATCAACCACTAAAGATGAATATATTGCCCTCACTAAAGTTGTGAAAGAAGCATTATGGCTTGAAGTTTTTGCTAAGGAGCTGAAACTTCAAGGTCTAGTTATCACTGTTAAATGTGATAGTCAAAGTGCAATACACCTTTCGAAGAATTCAACCTATCATGAGTAAACCAAGCACATTGATATGAGGCTGCAATTCGTTAGAGAGATAATTGAGTATGGAGAAGTCCAAGCGCTGAAGGTTTTGACTAATGACAATGCTACTAATATGATCACCATGATATTGCTAAGTAGAAAGTTTTTCCACTGTATGCAATTGATAAAGTTATATAATGAAAGCTGGTTTGTTCCCTTGTTAGTGTAGAGTTTGTTCTAAGGTGGAGATTTTGGTATTTTGGATCAAACTCTAGTCTCGACGGGGATTGCTTCATGGTTTGACAAAGGTTTAACATGTAGTAGAAGTATTTTCACATGCTGATCATGTATGTTGTAGTCGAAGTATGCTCAAGCATGCAGTAGTCAAAATGATAGGATTGTTAGCATGTCGAATTAGGCCTTTCTTGTAAGCCCAATTGTTAAGTTAACTTGTAGTTTAAGTTAGCTTAGTAGTTTATAAATAAACTATTTCTCTCAGGTTGTTGAGAGAGAGTTTTGGTTGTTTTTATTCAGTTGTAATATTTGAACCCTTATTGAGTAAGTGAATAGTAAAGTAGTTTTTACCAATTCTAGTTCTTCTTCTTCCTTCTTCTCTCTCTTTTGTAAAAGCTAATAGGGTTTCTTGTCTTTGTTCAAGAAACTCAATATTTCTCATATTTTGATTTGTTCTTGGAGACATCGATTCACAACAATATCACTTTCTATAATTTCTAATACATACTTATTGATGTAAATGTAGCTGACTTTTGAGTTTACCGATGATTCGAAGTTGAAAAAATGTGGATCAGTTATGCTGATACGTGTTGGAGGGACTATAAGTCACGGCTTACGCGTGGCTATAATTGGAAGCCTAAGCCTGGTCTTGAACGTCCATGGGTGAGATATAGTTATATTTTGAAGAAGGTTTGAAAAAAGTTTATGAAGTCTCGTCGTTCTGAAAAATTCATGGTTAGTACTAATTTTATTTTTCTGATAATTTTATACTTATGATTTATAGATACTAATCATATTTTCACTATGTTTATAACAAGCTATTTTTGTAATATTCATGTACTAAACTGTTTTCAAAATGTACGGTGAAAGAATTAGAAAAAAGAACAAGAAAGAACAAAGATTAATTAACAATTTAAATCAATTCTGCAGGAGGTGTGAATCTAAATCAGGGAGTGTGGCCAGAAAGAGTGGCGTTGGGCCTAACATGGAAGCCTAATTTGTTGTGGTTGATGTGTTGCCAGAAAGGGCCTGTATTAGTGAAAATAGGGGTGTGGATAGTGGAATCCATGGGCTTTGTGCATCTGAAGCCCAACGCGAGAATGGCCTAGGGAGAGTGGTATCAGAATTGCATTCCTCATTTCATGTTTTCAACTTATCTCAGCACTCTCTCCCTTTCTCAAATGTTCCCCTCACTGGAGTTCGCTCCGCCGCACCGGAGGTGGCGGAGCACCCTGAACAACCATTAGCCACCACCTTACTTCCTTCTATTCTAGTATTGGTTTCTCCCAAAACGCAACAAAATCTCTGAATCGAACCAAAACCTCGACGAGCCCTAGATCCTAAGAAGTGAAATTAAATCAAAATAAACAGGAATCAAGCCACGCTACCTTGGGGCTTTAATTCTTCTCATCCTAAACTACATTGCGGTAACAAGATTGGGACGAGGAAATGAAGATAGGATGACCTACCTACAAAGCAAAGATTGGCCTTGGTGATTTGTTGAAGATGAACATGATGGATGTGCAGAGAAAAACCAGAGTATCCTCAAATTGATAAGCAACTTCAAACTCAACTCTTCCTTTGCAACAAAATCTTCTTCTTCTTGAGTTACTTAGTCTGTAGGTGAAATCTTCATGTCGTTGATGATGAGTGTGGAGAATAGGATGTAGTAGAGTGTAGGTTTAGCTTTGTTGTGGCAAGCTTCAAGATGAAGCTTACTCCAACAATGGTGGTGAGATTTGGTAGGTGAAGGAAAGATATGAATTGAGAGAGTGATGAAAGGAAAGTTGTAGAATGTGATCAAAGTTGAAGATGAATGAGGGATGAACTGTTTATATAGAGGAAATTTGCAACTGAATTAGGCAGTGATCCGGGCAGGGTTTGTTGAAAGTTAGGGCACTGTTAATGTTAGTTAGATTTATGAGGAAGGTTGTTAGAATTCTAACTCTGTTATGTTTCTGTTAGTAGCTTGAATTAGTGCAGTTAGATTGTTAGGTTATGACAGTTAGAAGGAAATAGGGATTGTTAAATCAGGTGTTAGTTTCGATGACAGTTAGTTGTTGAATTGGTTAATTGGCAGTTAGTGACTTTGTGTAGTTAGAATAGTTGACAGTTATCATTGTTGTTAATGAATTGGACTATTAGGATTAGTAGTTGAATTGTAACTGAGTTGTTTTGAATGAAATGTTAGTTATGGTTAGTAAAACAGTTAGATTGAAGTTGATGTGAAAAAATAGTTAAGAGTTTGTGTTAAATATGTTAGGGGTTAGTAGAAAATTCAGTTAGTTAAAAGTGTTAACTGTTAGTGGAAAATTCTTGTTAGTGGTTAATGAATTGGTTAGTTTAGTTAGTTAAGATGCTAACTGTTAGTGGTTATTGGATTGGTTAGGGGAAGAAATTAGTTAACTATTAGTTTGAATTGAATCAAAAAGGGCTATGTCAGTTAGCATGTTTTGTGATGTAGTATGTTTGAAATAAGTTAGAGTGTTAGTTCTAAATGGCACCTATTATGAAATAGTCAGAGTTACTATTGTTGATTACTTTAAGCTTGCTACGGCTACTAAACTGTTAGTGTAGTTGGTCTAAAAAAGTTAGTTGTCCCAAGTTATGAAAGCATACTAGTTGATATTTGTTTTGGATAGTTAGTAGATCATGTTTGTGATTTGAAATTATTGTTGGTTAGTGATGATATTTTGAAAAAGGCAATTAGGATAACTAACTAATTATGAAAAGAAAAACCTTGCTAACTGATTATGTTCACTTGAATTTCGAATTGGAGTTATATGTTGATTAGTCAAACTGCATTGTTAGCATTATGTTTATGGTAGTTAGATTGAAATTGGTATGGAAATCTGATGGAGTTTGAAGTTATGTTTATGGTTTATGGTTGCAGTTGAATCAATTAAGGACTACTTGAATTATGCTTGAACTTGTTATTATCAACCGAAAACAATTTGGATTGCTTGTCATGTTTGCTTGAATTGTGATATGAATGTCATGACATGCTTGTGTTGTTTTGATTTGTTAGAATCATGAGTTAAGGAAATGTTAAATGCCACTAATTATAGGATATTTATATGTATATGGATGAATTTGGTTGGTGTTTATGCAGGGATGGCGTTACATGCTTGTCATGAAGCATTATCCATGAAGATTTTGCCAGACATGTAGATTTGGCAAGGCATATAGGGTACTTGGCATGACATGATACACGAGGAGGTTTTTGGGGGTTTGGAGGCACAAGCAATGAAGTGTCTTGAGGATGAAGGAAAAGTGGGATTATGGTTTAGGATAGTTAGTTGACTTTGGTCAATTGTTTGACAAAAAAATCAACAGTTGACCAAAAGTCAACTCTAGGTCAAAATATGTAATTTTTGTGTAGTTTGATTCTTGACTTTGTGTAATGAAATTTTGAAGATTTTGTAATGAAATTGGTCTTTGAATGGCAGTATGTGTCTTGATGCTTAAGAAAAGTGATTTCCCTCCAAATCTTGATTTTGAATATTTAAATTTGAATGATCTTGAATTTGAACCTTTATTTCTTGAGTGAACTTTAAATTGCAATGCTACTTCTTGAATATAAACAAATAGCCAATGAACTAATGAATGAAAAAACCCATGAAAAAGTTGGTCAACAAGAGTTAACCTCTCCTAGATGGCGTTGACCAAAATCAAACTTACAAGTAACATCAAAGTTCAATGCCATGATGCAATCCATAATGATCCAAAAGTGTCATAAATCAATATTAGGATCCAAGAGAAAGATCAACCACTAGTTGTTGTGCCAACCTAGTCAAGACATATCATAGAGGGATCCACAGGCTTGATCTATATCCTTGTATCATAAATAACAAAACCCTTGAATCAATGATGTTTATTTAAGAAATTCAATTATGAATGAATGATCTAGATGACTAGGATTATGCAGATGAATCATAGACCAGAAGCCAGATAAATATTGGAAAGAAGTAGGGCAAATTTGGGGGTATGACATATGTTATCTCTTAAATTGTGTTTCAATTCTTATCTTAAATCACTTAGTTATCCTCTTTGATGAGCATTGGCCTAAGGGCGTGTTATTTAAGTTAAAATCATTGTGTGGGACTTTCTCTTATATTCACGAGATCATCAATATATAGGTACCAAGTATATTTATGAAAACGAATGGGAAGAAATCAAATTGATAACAAAAGGGATTTCATTATTGGCTATATAAGTAAAATAAGTGTAAGTGATTACTTCCTCCATCTTTCGTCCGTGAGGTAATATTGTTTCACTTCTTTCTTTGCGCGTAAGTTTATTTTAAACTAAATGTATTACTTGTATGCCATGTCTTATGTTATTGCTTGTTGTGCTCTAAATAATTCAAATTATTTCAAATGGACGTGAAAAGTGTTGTCCTTAATGGTTACATAAATGAGGAAGTGTATGTTTCTTAGCCTCCCGGCTTTGAAAACCATGAGTATCCTAATCATGTTTATAAACTAAAAAGAGGCTTTTATGGTCTCAAACAAACCCCTAGGGCTTGGTATGAGCGACTTAGTTAATTCTTGCTTGATCAAGGATACTCTAGGGGGGAGGTAGATACAACACTTTTCATTAAACGTCAAGGAAAACATCTTCTTCTAGTTCAAATATGTGTTGACCATATAATATTTGGTTATACTAATATGCAACTAGTCAAAGAGTTTTCTAAGCTTATGCAGGGTGAATTTGAGACGAGTCTAAAGGTGGATAAATTACTTTATCAGACTTTTAATCAAGCATCTCAAAGAAGGGACATTTTTATGTCAAACAAAGTATTGTCATGAGTTGCTTAAACACTTCAGAATGGCAAATGCTAAGTCAATTGACACTCCAATGGCCATAAATGAAAACTTGGATAGAGATGAAAATGGTAAGGATGTTGAAGTCAAAATGTGTAGAGGTATAATCAGATCTATTCTTTACCTTACCGCATCTAGTCCTGACATAATGTTTAGTGTGTGCATGTGCGCTCGATATTAATTCCCTTCGAAGGAATCACATTTAAAAGCTGTAAGGAGCATTCTTAGGTATCTTCATGGTACTTTTAAGTATAGGCTTTGGTTTTCCAAGAGTAGTGATTGTAGTTTGGTTGGTTACTCCAATTCCGGTTTTGCAAGTTGTAAGCCGGGTAGGAAAAATACTAGTGGAGCTTGCCACTTATTTTCAAAATCCTTAGTCAGTTGGCATAGCAAGAAGCAAGTCTCAGTTGTTTTGTCAACTTACAAGGCGGAATACGTCGCAACCGGTTCTTATTGTGCTCAAATTTTTTGGGCCAAATAACAACTACTTGACTTCGATATTAAACTTCAACGTATTCCTATCATGTACGATAACAATAGTGAGATCAACCTAACCAAAAATCCCGTGCTACGTTCTCGTACTAAACATATTGAGATAAGTCATCATTTCTTACAAGACCATGTTAAAAAGGGTGGTGTCGTTTTTAAGCATGTTGATGATAGAAATCAACTTGTTGATATTTTCACCAAACCTCTAGCGACTGAGCCGTTTTTTAATATTCGTCGAGAATTAGGAATTCTTGATATCTACAGTCTTGCCTAAACTTTAATGTCATATGCACTTGTTTATATTGGTTTCAACTTTCGTTCGGAAGTTTATTGTCTTGTAAAATGCATTCTCCGGCTCATCCTATGAGACAATGTGATATGCTTGATGTATGAAGAATTTCATATGTGTTCACTTCCAAAAATTTCAATTGATTACACATGAGTTGGCTAATTTATTTGCTTATAGTGACATCGTATTTACTTTCTTCATTATCCATATCTCACATCATAATACTCGTTGTGTTTGAAGTAAGTTCAATGATATTTGTGGTTAAGCATATTATTTATATTATTCTTACATGAACCATGCATTTATGCTTTCATGTCTTTTTTATTATTGTGATGCAACCTTTTTATGACAAATGAGTAATGTATATTATCTACTTTTGTCTACTTGGTTGTTTATTTATTTTTAGCTTCAGTTTCAATTTGACGTAATTCTATGTAAGCGTGTTATAGTTGATTAATTTAATCTTTGCAACGTCTCTGAGTGAGTTATATTTTGTTGTGTAATTTTCATGATACTTTTCATGTTTCTCGTCTTTGTCTCTTTTTGATGTTGTCAAAGGGGGAGAAGTAAACAAAGACAAAGACATCTAGTTGTGGTGCGCGTATTGAGGCGGAGCTTTCTAGACATCAACTCAAATACTTCGTTAAGTTTTGCCATCATCAAAAGGGGGAGTATGTGAGTGCATTTCCCTTCTAGTAGTATGTTTTGATTGATGTCAAAACAAGGACGCTTGGTATTTATGTACATTGTATGGTATCCTCTTAATCTAGGTGTTCATTTTCATGATTAGGAGTGCATAATCATCCTTATTTGTTTAGAATCATTTACTAAGTCAAAAACAAGGTTTTGGGTAAAAATGAATTTTATGCATCAACAAATAGATGCTACAGGTCAACTCATACTGCATAAATAATATGGGAATTTATTTGCACTCAACATGCATCAACACATAGTTGCTACAGTTTGGTGCATAAGATTTTCCATTCAACATACATCATTCATAGATGCTACACGTTGGTGCATAAGATTTTCCATTCAACATGCATCAACTCACAGTTGCTATAGGTTGGTGCATAAAAACCTTTCATTCAGTATGCATTGACTCATATTGCTACAGGTCGATGCATAGGTCGGTGCATAAAGACACATTTTTAAAAGAAAGCTCACTAGATAGTATGGATCGACTCATACATGCTACAAGTTGATGCATAGAATAAAATTTTCTTCTATGAGTCGATGCATAACCCTACAAGTCGATGCATATGTCATGTTTTCACAACTCATTTGCTCACTGTCCTTCATGCATTGAAGCATAAATTCTATGAGTCGACTCATAACTCCTTTTGCTGAAAAATGTTTGTTATTATTTGCATGAATTTTCTGTAACATTTCCACTTTTACACACATATAAATACACTCATGCATCTCATTTCAAAATATTGAAACCTAAAAGATACAAAGACTGCTCCTCATCTTCATTCTTCTTCATAGCATGTTAGAACAAGATTTGTTGATGATATATTCTCTTTTAGTTTTGATGATAACAAAAGTATTGAAAGAACAATGGTTTATTTGATGTGTGTTTTATTTATGCAGGTTCTTGTTCTTGTACATAAATAATCAGAATCAGTTTTACTTAGACACACTTGGGAGTTGCTTTATTGCTAGCTTCTGGTGGCAGAATCTGAAGAACGTTTGATGGTGTGGCTTGGCACAGACTCTGGTGCTGAAGGTCCAGTATTTAGACGAGTCACTACACTTGGCAATTGTATATCAGAATCTGGTACAACTTAGAGTTGGTGATAAAGCTGGAAGTCGTCCGTACTGCAGAAATCAAATTGTACTGTCTTATCAGTTTGTCAGTCAGAGTCTACAGATTTCAAGGCTCAAGAAAAACTGACATGCTTTATGGATGACTACTTTTAACGGCTCTATTAGTACGAGAACCTCTTGAAGACTCAAAGGTTAAACATGTTACACACTGGATTCAGAATCTGTTGTGCATCCATCTTCAACGTCTCTTGTATTATGGGGCAAAGACAAAGACACTTAATTAATTTACTTCCTCAACGGCTAGTTTTCTGCAAAGCCTATAAATATGGCCGAAGGTTCTTACATAAAATAAGAACAAGGATTCTCCAGATGAAGGAGTAGCAAAATCAAGCAATTATCAACTCTATTGTAATATGCAGATTTTCTGTTTGTAGGTTGTAATTGTAAAAGCCTTAAGATTTCTTAAACATTGTATATCTTAGAAATCTTAAGTGCTTTAGGTCTTTTTTATGGTGATTTCCCATACCTCTGATACTTGTATCATGTACACCTTGTTAGACGATGGCTATGGATCTAGAAGGGGGGTTGAATAGATCCCTAGAGTTTTACACGCAAATGGTTACCAAAAATTTAGTTTTAAAATGTTTAACGGAAGCAACCACTAGATTGTACGTCTACCACAAACCTTATACTAAAAGGATCGGATATGCACGAATATATTGAGAATGAGCACGGAAGAGAAAAATTCAGTTCGATTACTACACTTATAACGCAATCAACAAAATATCGCTTGCTTGATGTTTAATCCAAACCAATGAGGTAAAACGATAAACAATTAAAAGCAATGTGTTCGATTTTTGCTTTGAAACAAATTATCAAACACCTGGTGTGCGTAAACACACTAAGTGCAGAATTTCTATGGAAGGTAATGTAAAGCTGCTCCAAGATACAATTCAAGGAATTGTATCAATTTAACAAAATAGTTTCTCAGCTTACGATTACACTACGATAAAGATTTCGATAACTTGCGACTTCACAAATTTGAATAAACTGAAATGTACTTGCTAAAAAATTCAAAGCCTAAGCCTGGCCTGTAGCCTATCATAGGCTTATTTTTAGGCCTAAGCCTGGCCTTTTCAAAGGCCTGATTAGCCTACTAGCCTATTTAAAGCCTACTTCATTTGAACATCTGTATTCTCAGTTACGGGAGGAACCAGGATAAATCTTTTGTGTCTTCTACTGTTATTTATTTACTTCTGCTATATCCGCTACCAATGAATTAGAATAGAATCTGAACACCAATTCTGATTCTGAAACTCTGATCAGAAGTTAAATTAAAGAAAACGCGAAACACAATTCAACCCCACTTCTTGTGTACTTTTCACAACTTCATAGCATTCATTCAACATTTATACATAAAAATTATTATTTAGTGATCTAAATTGAGAGTGATAATGTACAATTTAGGGTTTGTGAAATCTAAATTGGGTTGAGAATTTTTAGGGGTTTCATTGATAAAACCTTTAGGACACTTCCTCCAAGGTCAATGGTTGATTTGGGGGATTTTTGCACAACTCTTTGTAACTTCAATTTAGCCGAGTGAAAGCTTTGAAGAACGAGGGTTCTTGCAAAGGAGTAGATGTAACCGAGGGATCAGTTGAAAGACTTGGGGCACGATTTCACATTTTGGATTCAGCCGAGTAAAAGGTTTGAAGAACAGAGGTTTGGTCAAATGAGTAGCGACAACATGAGGATCGAATTGGAGGTCTTGTGTGACTTGATCTTGCTAATATCAAGGGAAAAGTAGAAGGTGGGATCAACATCAAACATAGGATTCGGGGGTTTGAATTGCTACTACTTCTCTTGTAAACTGATATTGCAAAGGTTAATTATAGTATCACAATTTGATTTCGAATTGAGGGAAGACGTACCCATAGTGAGGACACATGGGGAAGTGCATAAACAAATCTTGGTGTTCTCTCTCTCTCTCTCTCTCTCTCTCTCTCTCTCTCTCTCTCTCTTTTCTCACTCTCTCTCTCTCTCTCTCTCACACACACACACACACACACACACACACACACACACACTTTCTTTACATTTTGATAACACTTAGTGTGTAATTTGAATTGCTGAAAATTATAGTTGTTTTGAAGTGTCTTAAGTTTTTCTATGAAACTATTGCAATATAAATAATTACAATTGAATTGTTACACCTTCAACACAAAGACAATTAAGCTTGGTGTATTGCACACCAAGTGCTTGTTATTTTGACTGCACACTAAGTGTTCGATAAAATTCCTTAGTCAAATTTTATTTTTCATCTCATTGGAAATCATTTCCTTTGTGTGGTTTATATTCAAATAAACTATATAGAACTTGTTGGTTTGTTTTTCTCATATCTAGCATACTTTATACTACGGTTTGTATGCATATCCAATTCTACCAATAACGGTTCAGATTGACGAGAGTCAATCTGGATTCGCTTCCGTTTTCCATAGAAAAATATTTTTTAAAATAAAATTTTAAACTCCAAAGTTTCAATATGGAGATCTATTCAACCCCCCTTCTATAGCATTGCCCTCATCTAACAAAATTAAATGATTTACATAGACAATGGACTTAAAATTCCAATTAAACCAATCCTACCATATATGATCAAGCTGTTAACATTCCAATTCATACATCACCTGACAAAAATACAATTATTCCACAACAGTCATTTAACCATAACATATTTGGCCGCACATCTAACAACAACAATGCCTCTCAATTACCATTGCGCGCATCTTCAAGAACTAAGTATAAGTCATCTTATTTGCAGCACTATGTATGCAATGCAACTCATGATCCAAGTTAATCATCAAAAAGTATACTTTATCCCATTTCTCATTCCATATCTTATTCTAATATGTATAAACATCAGTGTTACTATTCTGTATTGTAGCGTGCAGTTTTTGTCGGTAACGCGACCACCTTACCG
Source organism: Lathyrus tuberosus (assembly GCA_022829125.1). Lineage (NCBI taxonomy): Eukaryota > Viridiplantae > Streptophyta > Magnoliopsida > Fabales > Fabaceae > Lathyrus > Lathyrus tuberosus. The sequence goes on along the minus strand of JALAZF010000133.1, from coordinate 4,548,838 downwards.
CAATTGGTTGGAATTGGGTGCTACTTTCTGATTTCTTATTTATCCTATGAAGCTGGAAAGGAAAGGGAAGCTATTTAAAACTAACCTTGCACGAAAATGTTTTCTTTAACAAATGCTAAGAGATTGGGGGGTCCAGGGTCAGGTTATACATTGGGGAGTGTCATACCCCAAATTTTGACCACTAAGATTCCCATCATTGTGTCAATCATCATCACAATATGGATGAACCATCATGCCTCATCAAATGCCTCAAGGGTTGTTGAGCATTCACTACGATCAAAATTAGGGTTTTAAGCCCTCTCTGAGTTCTTAAACAAAGAATCAATCAAGGAATGACATGATCTTCAACTTGTCTAACCTCTCAAATGTCCACAAGGGATCAAAAGGACTCCCAGTTCAAGGATTAAGCACAAGGCTGCTCCCTTCTAGGTGGATCAAGTCTAAAGATCGACAGAGTCACCAAATTAGGGTTTTGGTCGACCAGGGCCTCCAGATGAAATTTTTCATCTGGGCACAAGCCAATGCTTCAAAACATAACCTAATATACTCCATGGAACCTCATGGACCCAAGCATCAAGTCAATTTGACCTCAGGGGATGCATACATCAAAAATCAGGAATTAGGGTTTCTTGACCTAATTCACCCCTAAGTTGACTTTTGGGACAAATCATGAACCAAGACCTAAAGAAATGATTTGGGGGGCTTTAATATACTATATTGATCCATTTTCAACAATGGATTAATCCAAGAAGCTTGAGCAACAAGTCTCAATTTCATTTGCACCACAATTAGGGTTTCGCGAGGAAAGTCAACTGTAACTTTGACTTTTGACCAGGACATGCTCCCAAACCCTAAGACATAATTCAATATACCCTATAACACCCATGGAACATGTCCATCAAGTTTGATTTAGGTCAAGGACATAATTTCCTGAAGAATTGCACAGTTTGGAATTCATCTGATAAAAAGTCAACTGTGCACAAAAGTCAACTTTGACTTTTTGAGATTTTTTTCCAAAATGGATTTTTAACCCTAAAATAATGTTAATGTATGATTTGAATCATCATTCATCAAGAAAAATCAAAGAAAGTGGGATAACTTGTAAAAGGGGTAACCATAAAAACTTAGAAAAATTTCTAAGTTATGGAAAAAGTGACACTAATGTGCCAAATTTGGAGGACCATAACTCCTAAACCACAAGGCCATTGTTCCCCATTCAAAGCTTGATTTGTAGATCACATTTCCCTCTACAAAAGCTTCATACTGACCTATGTCCAAATTCCTCATGGATTTTGAGTTATGGAGTGATCAAAATCTAGAAAAGTCACTTTGTTCCAACACTTAGTGAAAATTTCACTAAGTCAGAATCTGCCTTTACTTTTTTCCAAATGTAGGGGGATTATTCACTTGGATTCAAAAGAGATCAAAACCAAACATGTTCAAACAGTTGTTGTATCATGTAAGGGCTTTCCAAAATGGCCAAGAACATTACCAAATTCAATTTGAGCTATGAGATATGACATTGGCAAGATGCCTTGCTGAAATCTGCCAAGGCAAGGCAGATTTTTGCACTTTTGGTCGATTTACCAAAATCAGCCAAATCCAAACACTCCTATCCACTTGGACACCTCTGAGGATTAAATCTAAAGGGGACAATCACTGAGCCAAGCCTCCAAAGTCTTTGGAACAAGAAATAACATGTTGAACCTAGAATTACCAAAATAGGGACAAGACTCCAATTTTGGATTGGAGCATTCAATGGAAGCATCAAGGTGGCATGGACTGAGCTCTTAGCAACTGAATTCAGTCAAGACTTATCCAAGACCAAGGGAACCAGCAGCCTGTGCCCTAACCTCTAGTCAATGGCTAGAGGAGACTTGGATTTTCATTTGCCAACATTGGCCAAACCTACTCAGCAGTTGTCGTTCACTATTCCTTGCAAAACAAACTTGCTCTACTATAAATAGAGCTCAATTGTCATCAGTTTGAGTACACCAAAGCCATCAAACAGATGCTTTCCTCAAAATCTCTTCTTTCACTCCAATTTTGCCTTCTAAGGCTAGTCACTATCGGGTTTTGAGTTTGAGAGCTTTTCCAATCAAACCAATCACACACACACCTCATATACATCACATATGAGCTGATCAAACACTTAAACAACAACTGGAACACTGATTTCTCAGAATCACCAGTCAATTGCTCAAGGTTTTAACCAAGTTGCAGTTGAGATGCCATGAAGTGATCCAGCCAATTTCAATCAAGTCCAAGCATTCAAACACACTCCATAGGGTGTAGGGAAGCTGTTCAGATCATCACAACTCATATGTAACACCTCCAACTCAGAAATAAATTTGCTCTTGCTGTCACGACCTAGAGGTAAGCCTAAACTTGGTCATCTCTCAATCCATGCAATTTTTGCTGCACAATAATTTGGCCATATGTTCATAATCATGCATGGAATGTTTCCCCTCAATTAATTGCATTGTTTGAATCATGTATCAAAAATCCCAGCCTTCATGCAGAATCTAGGGTTGTTGAGGATTATTCATGATTTCTTGCTTTATGTTTAATTTAAATGAAATTAATTGTCATAGACATGATCATGAGGTTGAAACGAGTTGATTGGCATGTGGATTGCATGATATGATTAAGTATTCAGTGAGATTGGATAGAAAATGCAAATCTGGGAAACTCAGAACACGCGCGTGTTCTTGCCCTTGTTCTTGGCGCCATTTTCCAACATTTGAATATTTGAATTTTGTGATTTTTATTTAATTGATTCAAAAATTAATTTCTCTCTGAGTTTTAATGATTTTGAGTTGATTCTTTTTTTAATAATTCACAAAAGTGTTGAAATATTTTATTTTCCCAAAAAATCCCAAAAATATTATTTATTTCATATAATTGATATTTTTGCAAAGAATTAATATTTTAATTGTTTTTGACATTTAAAATATTTTTTCCCTCTTGATTTTGAAAAGATTAATGACTTCTAATTATTTTGTAGGTCAATACTTGATTTTTGAAGCATTAATCCAAGATCATAATTTGTTTCCCACATGTTAAACAATTTTTGATCATTTTAATTGAATTTTTATTCAATTAAAATACATTTTGGAAATAAATTAGGGTTTTTGATTAATTCAACCCTCACAAATCATTTTCAAACACTTTTTGGGCCTCTATTAGAGTGTAAGACCCAACCCACTTCTACAGAAATATTGTGGGCCTTACTTATTGTATAAGTCCCTCTATACATTTTTAAATTCGGCACGATCGTCGCCAGTTTAAAAATAAACCATCTGGGCCTCTCCTTGAGCTATAAGCCCCATTCAAAACTTTTGGGCCTCTAATAGAGTGTAAGACCCAACCCCCTTTTAACCAAAACCATTTTTGGGCGTCACTTATTGTATAAGTCCCTCTGCGTTAAAAGAAAACTTCGGCGCGATCGCCATTTTTAACGAAAAACCATCTGGGCCTACCCTCGAGTAGTAAGACCCATTTCGTTTCTTTAAACGTTTTGGGCCTCTTGAGAGAGTGTAAGACCCATCCCTTTGTACAGAAAACCTTTTTTTTTGCCTCAGTCACTCGTATAAGTCCCTCTGTACAAATTCAACAGTGCAATCTCTGGTAAAACCCTGGGCCTCTCCTTGAGCTGTAAGCCCCAAATCTTTCTTCTTCAAATCACTTTCTCCTTTGATTTTGAATATAATGTTGTTTTCAATCTGTCTTTGTTGAACAACTAACCAAACAACATGGAAGCTCTACAACCGAGTAAGTGTTTATACGCTTTCATTTACCGCTTTCATATACATATAACTGTATTGTGGGGCTGTTTCGCTGTAAGTCTTCTTTCATAAACTCATATCAACTGTTTAATAATAGTATATATATTTAGAGTTTCCCCGGCAACTACGTCTAGAACTAGGTAACGCCGTTTCATTTATTCGTAGAAATAGACAGCTAGATCCCCAATAGGATCACTGGATACAGTCTTCTCTTCGGCTGTCCTCATTAGGAATTGTCAAGAAACTCTACTCCCAAAGATGAATGTATTCTCCGTGAATGACATCTTTGAGTTTCTTCCAAATTCTCGAACTTTCCTGGCTTGATCTATTCCTCGTGAATAACCTGTCTTGAATTTTTTGGGGTTTGGGGACCCACGGGCTTCTTAAAAGCATCGGCCTCCTCTTGGGCATCGTACAAGGACCCACAGGCTTCCTAAAAGCAACCCCGCCTCCTCTTGGGCTTAGTACAAGGATCCGCCGGCTTCTTAGAAGTATTCACAGCCTCCTCTTAGGCTTTGTATAATAATCTCTTCCTCCAAGAATGATAGCCTCCTCTTGGGCTTCGTACAAGGACCCGTCGGCTTCTTAAAAGCTTCCAGCCTCCTCTTGGGCTTCGTACAAATTGTCCCGACGACCTCCTAGAGGTATAGGAATAGAACTTAGTCATCTGTATAGAACAGTCCTTTCAAAGAGTCTACTACTGTTTCTCAAAGCATAGTACAAAAGATGAAACTCTAGACTTGGACAGTCTAATTTCCTTGAGCCTCAAAGACATTCTCAAGTGACCCCTTCAAAAATAGGAAGGAAACCCGTAGACTCGGACAGTCTCAATACCCTTTGGATTTCCCGTTTCCTCAAAGAAAAGGAAATATCCCTGAATCAAATCCTTGAGTACAGTGTTACTCATATAAGAACTGATTTTCTCTTTAAAATAAGCATACTGGACCTGTCACTCAACTGAAACAGCAACCATAGCCTCCTCTTGGGATTTGTACAATGATTCTCCCCAGCAGAGTCAAACAACGTTTAGGCTCTCTCTCGGGCTTTGTACGAGACACATAAGAGACTCCCTCGTTGGGTCAATCACCCCTTTTAGCCTCCATCTCGGGCTTTATACGAGATACAAAAAGGTTCTTATTGAGCCAAACAAATTTTAGCCTCCATCTCGGGCTTTGTACGAGATACAAAAACACTCTCTTGTTGAGTATAAAAAATCCTCTTGTAGGATCAACCCCTTTTGGCCTCTCTCTCGGGCTTTGTACGAGACACATATTAGCCTCTTCTTAGGCTTTGTATAAGAAAACCACTGGTTGATCCAATCAGCCTTTTAGTATCAAAACTGTGCCTCGTTCACAGTACACAAACATCAATAACTTCTTCCCCGTCATCTAATCGCTGTAAGTGGCAAGCCTCTGGATCATCTATATCCATGCCACTGTCCCTCTTTTAGCATGAGAAATTCCTAAGGAAAGATAGCATTACTCTACACTGAGTTAAAGCCTTCTCCTTCGGGTTAAAATCCCCTATAAAGGAAATTATGGCATTGCCGGATTCACACATCCCAGTTAAAGTAATTCTCCTTTATAAACAGTTGTGACATACAACCCCCTCTTTAGAGATGACAAATTCTCTCTAAAGTCAACACCCTTTTAGCTTCATATCTTGGGCTTTGAACAAGATACAAATAGACCCTTCAGCTTCACATCTTGGGCTTTAAACAAGATACAAACCACCTTTAGCTTCATGTTTTGGGCTTTGAACAAGACACCAAAACAACCATTTCCTCCCATAGAATAGGAGGAACTACGAACGCTCTGATTTCTCTGTTTCGGTAAACGAGAATACGTAGGCATAAGATTGAAAGAAAAATATTGGCGAGCACACTAAATAAAAAACCCAAAATCCCATACTTTCATATATCCGTCCTAACATCTTAACCTCCCACCAATTAACCGAACACCACTTTTAAAAAAATAAACCTAATAGAGACCCCGAATCTTTGTAGCATCTGTAAACCAACAGTTTTGACTGTTTAACCTTAGTTTGCAAGCAGGGATAATTTGAGACATCTATTTCCCTTCCTTCATCAGCTTTAATAGGATAAAAAATGAATCGAGCTGTAGATACCAAAGAGCGATAGTGCTTCGCAACCACATCCAAAATCGCTCGCTACAGAAAAATGGCGACTCTGCTGGGGACGTGTCATTAGGATCTATCTCACCTTTGTAGCGAGATTTTGTTCTCTTCCCATCTATTAGGTGGAAACTTTAAAAGTGGCGCCCACCGTGAGGCTCTTCTAACCTTTTTCTCTTCTCTTGTGTGAAAACCACAGATTGGGGCTTCCGCCGGGGAACCCATTTTCTATCAGGAACATAGGATTCATAGCTTTAAAGGTCTAGGATGATTAGGACAAATATATATACTATTTTTCCTAATTGATATATGTGTTTATTTTTCTGCTAATGGGAATGTGTGTGATGCCGCATGTGGAAAGATTGAGTATACACCTAAGATAGGTGATGGCGACGAGGTCGACCATCAACCTCAATGGAGGCTTCCCAATGCAACCCATTCCCTCTCACAGGCAATGGGTCGATTGTGGTGTCTGAGAAGCTGAGGAACAAATTAGTGGCGCAGAGGCTATCGAAAATAGTTGTCATGCGATGCCACCCTCTTCTGAGGACTCTTCAAAAAACATCACCTAGCACGGTTCCCGGCCCGCTGGTGTTTTCTTGACAAGAGTTGATGATGATGAGAGACAGGTACAAAAGTCACTAGTATAAACCTTTGGGGATGGGTAGAGCCTTGACTTCATGACAACGACCCTTTGACCCCATGTTTTTTCTATGTTTTTGTGTGTTGCATTCATGCATTAATTTAAAAAACATTAAAACATTCAAAAAATTCTTCTCTTCTAGTCTCTCTGTTTTTCAAATTAAACTAAGACTGTGATTGCAAATATCAGAGAAAAGGATTGCGCTAATGGATTACGGTAGAAGGAGAACTCATAAGTACACCTTCAAGGTTCCAAAACTAGAGGATTTAAGAGGTTTGGCGAGGATGATCACAAACCAAGAGGCTTTCAGAGCCAAGTACAGAGGTCTGCTACCTCTATTAAGGGTCCATGTGATTGAGGGAATCATGAATGCGCTCATTCAGTTCTACGATCCAGTTTATCATTGCTTCACATTCCCGGATTACCAGCTCGCACCAACGCTGGAGGAGTATTCTCATCTGATCGATTTACATATCACTGATCGAGCTCCATTTTCTGGATTGGAAGAAATTCCAAAGGATCAGACCATTGCAAGGGCAATTCATTTGGATGAGTCAGAAGTCAGGATTCACATGACCACCAAGGGTGGCATACAAGGTTTGCCAGCCCAGTTTCTAACAAAGAAAGCTTTGTACTTCGCTAGTATAGGGAACGGGACTGCTTTTGAAAGCATCTTCGTTTTACTCACCTACGGATTATTTTTGTTGCCCAACATTAATAACTTCGTCGATATCAATGCTATTAAGGTTTTTCTCATTGGAAACCCTGTACCGACTTTGCTCGCGGATGCGTATCATTCTGTACACTTAGGAAATTTGTACAGTGGAGGGGAGATCACGTGCTGTGTACCTTTGCTTTACAAATGGTTTATCTCCTATTTGCCCAAGTCTGCTGCTTTTTGGGATCACAAGAATGCCTTACGTTGGTCGCAGAAGATCATGTCTCTCACCAACTCTGACATAGATTGGTGTAATAGGATTTATGACGGAATCAGGATCATTGACCGTTGTGGAAACTTCCCCAACGTACCCCTTATAGGAACTAAGGGAGGAATTAACTATCATCCGATATTGGTTCGCCGTCAGTTTGGATACCCGATGAGACACGTCCCACGAAGTGTTCATCTGGAAGGTCTTTTCTTCAAGGAAGGAGAAAATGACAGAGCACTAAAGACGGAAATAGTGCACGCTTGGAAACATGTTCATAAGAAAGGACGGGAGTCTCTAGGAAAACCGGACTGTGTCTCGGTGGAGCCTTATCTCCACTGGGTACAAACTAGAGCCCTTAAGCTAAAGATGCCTTATCCTCGTTACGGAATTCTTCCGCCGAGGGAATCTGTCATGTACTTCATGACGGAAACTGAAAAGCTTCAGGTTACTCTTAACAGAGTTCAACGGGAGAGGAGGTATTGGAAGAACAAGTACCGCACCCTCAACATAGAGTGCATCAAAATACAGCAACTGCTGAAAGATAAGGACGCTCTAATTGAGATTTTAGAGCGACATACTGTGGATAATCAGGATGACCAAAGGAATTTTCTCGCTCCTTTCACTTGGCAAAGGAATGACAACCCGACAACGGCCCAAGAGCCCCGGTCAAAGAAAAGGAAAGTACCAGAGTCAGCACCCGGTTTCTCTTCAGAGAGGACTCGAGACCCATTAGCTTAGGTTTCTATTTCTGCACCTTGTAATCTACTGTGTTTCCATTTCTGTAATCCTTTGAATTCAATAAAAAGGGGTTTCCCCACTGTTTAATATTTGCAATCTAATTGTCGAAGTTTATTTTGATTAAACCAAAAAACAATTAATATAATCATTGAATTCATCATTCTCACATCGCGTATTCTTCTTACCTACGAATCTCACGTTTGTGTCTCGGTTCTAGAGTTAAACTGTCTCACTCGTACAATACTCGGGCTAATCGTTAGAAGAAGATGGATGATCTTGAGGAAGAGAACAGAGAGTTGAAAGAAGAGATCGACGCTCTGAGAGAGGATATGAGAAAGCTTCATAATGACATGTAAGCCATGGCAGGAGCTCAGCTACAAAGGACTGTGATCTCGGAGATCACCTCAGTGCCCATAGTGGAGAAGTTTGATCCTAGGTATCAAATGCCGAAAGATCGTCCTTGGGGCATGCCTGCAAACTATATCCCGGAAGGATATGTTCCGCCGATCGTTGAAGATCAGAGAATCGCGACAGATGCCGCTGATCCTGAAGGTTACAAACTTCGGGAAAGCGAAGATGCCAGGGGCATACTGAAGACTCCTGAAGGTTAAAAACTTCGAGAAACGCCAAGACTCACTGCCGTAGTCACGGTACCATCCCCTGTGGTGCACACTGTCCCGGAAGGACAGACTCCATAGATACCTTCTGGTAAAAAGGAAACTATGTTTGACCGAATGGATGAATTCCAGGAACAGTTCTTGGAAATGCAGAAGGAACTGCAAGCCATTCGCGGTCAGGATTTATTTGGAAAGGACACCGCAAATCTCTGCTTGGTCCCCAATGTGAAAGTCCCGCACAAGTTCCAAGTGCCTGACTTTGAAAAGTACAAGGGTAACTCTTGCCCTCAGAGTCATCTGGTGATGTATGCTCGGCGAATGTCAGCTCAGACTGAGAATCAGGACCTGCTAATTCACTACTTTCAGGATAGTTTAACCGGTGCCGCACTAAAATGGTACATGGGTTTAAACCGTGCTACGATTAGCACATTCAGAGATCTTGGTACTGCCTTCGTCCAACAATACAAATATAATTTAGACATGACACCGGACAGTGATTAACTCAGATCAATGTCACAAAAGGACAAGGAAACCTTTAAGGAGTACGCCCAGAGATGGCGTGAAATTGTCGCTCAGATTTGTCCACCTCTTGAGGAAAATGAGATGACAAAGATCTTCTTAAAGACCTTAAGCTCATTTTACTATGACAGAATGGTTGCCAGTGCGCCTAGTGACTTCACCGAGATGGTGGGCATGGGAGTTCGTCTTGAGGAAGCCGTCCGAGAAGGACGTTTGGCAAAAGACGCTGGATCATCGAGTAGTACAAAACGATACGCTAGTGCTCTCCCTAAGAAAAAAGAGCAGGATATTGGGAATATCTCTCTCGGAAAGCAAAGGCGACGTTATCAACCGGTAGCAGCTGTAACTCCTGCTATCAACCCTGCGCCTGTTCCTACGTATCAACCTCAGGTTACGCAGAGCCAACCTAATCAGCAAAGGACACAACAGCCTCTTCAGCAGGCTCGTCCTCCATACAATAACAATCGTACAACACGACCATCAGGGTTTGATCCTAGACCCATGTTGTATGCAGAACTATTTCCGTTACTACTGGCTAAGGGGCACATCCAAACTAAGTCTCCTATTACAGTACCGGAAAATCCGCCTTTTTGGTTTAAGGTGGACCAGACATGCCCTTATCATCAAGGAGGATCAGGGCATAACATAGAAAACTGTCTCAATTTCAAATGTGACGTGCAAAATCTTGTTAGGAGCGGGCTCCTATCTTTCAAAGATACGAATCCCAATGTTCTCACAAACCCGCTGCCTCAACATGAGAAAGTTGCAGTCAACCTGATTGAGAAAGAATTTAACAACGTCTATCAAATTCATGATGTACTCTTATTGAGGACCAATCTGGTCAAGATGCATTGTAGACAGAGTGGATATGGCCATGTGCCACCTCATAATTATCATCAATGTGATGTCTTCTATAAAAACAATCAATGATGTTCGGTAGTGCGATCAGCTCTACAGGAACAGATGGATCTCATATGGATCCAGGAGCACCGAGTTCGTGGAGTTAACATGGTCTATACGAACTCCAACGTCATTCAGAAGCACGATATCTGTGCAATGAATGTCAACTTGGTGCCAATGCACTCAAGGCAAAGCCAGTATCATAATCTGCCATGACACGATTACAGTTCCTGTCTGACTTGCTCGGTAAACAAATAGGGATGTTCTTTCATACAAGAGACCCTCCAGCGTCAGATGGATCTTGGATGGATCCAAGACTACCATGATAGGAACCCTTATCAGATCAACATGGTTCAGATCTTCGATATTCGCGTGATGAATACCAACCTGGTAGAGTTACATGCTGAGCAGGTCCGACTCAGATTCTTAATATCACACGACTATCAAAGCTGTAAAGCAGGTTGCGAAAACGATCGAGGTTGTACCCTTGTCTAGGAGGCACTTCAGCACTTGTTAAATCACTGGTGGATGCCAATCTATATGGATGAAGATACTCAGCAGATTAGTATCAATAACAGGAATCCTACTCGACGTCAAAGTTAGGATGTCCGATCTGTGGAAGCTAACCTAGTGAGGTTACATTGTATTTAAAGTGGGTGTGGCCAGGTGCCACCACACAACTATGACCGTTGTAGTGTCTGTTCGGAAAGTAACCAAGGGTGTTACCTTGTGAGAGCAGCTCTTCAGGGTCAGGTGGATCGTGGAGAGATTCGCCCATATCCGGGTTCTGGACCCATCAACTTGACGCCAACTACCTTGCCAATCAAGTCGAGGATGTTGTCACAATCTCTGGTCGTCACCAGACCAGGGATGTTTTTTCCATCATCCCTCTAATTAATGAATCTAGAGCTCCCAACCAGGAACGGATCGAGATTACTTATGATGGTCAAAAAAATCAGAAGGTTCTTATAGTCATCTATCTACCGGGACCACTACCGTATGAATCAGCTAAGGCGATCCCTTACAAATACGGTGCAACAATAGTTGAAAATGGAAAGGAAATTCCATTACCCTCCGTCGTGAATATTGCAGACATCAGTCATGTAACACGGAGCGGTCGAATCTTCAACCGAGGAGTTGGAGAACCTAACAAGGAAAAGGAACTTCAGAAAGGAGCTCCCGATCCATCAGTCAGTCAATCCAGTAATCCCAACCTTTCGAAAAATAACAATGAGATGCTGAAGCTCATCCAAAGGAGTGAATATAACATTGTTGATCAGCTGTTATAGACTTCTTCGAAGATCTCGGTATTATCACTGTTACTCAGTTCAGAAGCCCACAAGGAGGCTCTACAGAAAGTCTTGGAGCAAGCCTTTGTGGAACAAGATGTAACAATCAGACAGTTCGATAACATTGTCTCTAACATCACTTCCTGCAATAATTTGGGATTTAGTGATGAGGAATTACCCGAAGAGGGTCGCCGTCATAACATGGCGCTCAATATCACAGTTAACTGTCAGGACGATGCTTTAGCCAGTGTACTGGTAGACACAAAGTCAGCCCTGAATGTTATGCCGAAGTCCACTTTGATGCAATTATCATTCAAAGGCCCTCCGATGAGAACCAGTGAGGTCGTCGTCAAAGCGTTCGACGGATCCAAAAAAACGGTTATCGGCGAAGTTGATCTTCCTATAACTATTGGTCCTCACACTTTCCAAGTCACTTTCCCGGTCATGGACATCCGTGCAACATACAATTATTTATTAGGAAGACCTTGGATACATCAGGCTGGAGCGGTCACTTCGACCCTCCACCAAAAGCTAAAGTTCGTTCAGAACGATCAACTTGTCACAGTCTGTGGAGAACAGGCCTTGCTCGTGAGTAACTTATCATCATCTACTTGTGTAGAACCTGAGGAGGTTATTGGGACGCAGTTCCAAGCGCTGTCGGTGGGCAAGGACAATCAATCCCAAGGAGGAACCTCGATTTCCTCACACAAAGATGCTATCAAAGCGGTCGAGAGTACCGATACAACCGGATGGGGTCAGCTTGTCATTCCTATTGACAATAAAACAAAGAAGGGTCTTGGTTTTTCTGCAACCTGTACCCAGACAGCTGCCAGCGATGGAAGTCTTCATCCCATTCTGAACTTCTTCCACAGTTGAGGTTTTCTTCACCCAGTCCCTCAAGCAGTCCATGCTATCAATGAGGAAGATCCCTCTGACACAGATGAAGAATGGAAGTCCTATCTTAACAATGACGGTTATATGTCTCAGGACGAAATGCAAACTCCTTTTTGCTTTCCTACAGAGAGTCTGAGATTTATACCCAGGTCAGACATCGAAATGATATACGGGGATTGTGATCCGGAAGGATGCCGTGCTCCGCCAAATTCATTAGAGGAAGACACTCCGATGAAAGACAATTTTAACTACAACTACTATGGCCCGATGGATGACCTGCCAATGTGGCAGCCTTACCCAGGAGACTTAGGGCCAGAAAGTCAGCCGAGTAATGAAACTCAGCTGAGCATCATTGAACATAATACTTGTGTCCCCACCATGTCATGGGATCAACACTCAGGTCATTCAGAAACTACTCAGTACGACGATGAATTTGCAACATTTGCAGGACTTGAATTCACCAATTATGCTTTTCCTGAGGTCAACGTCATCGAGAGGGATGACCTCTCCAGTTCCAAAGAAGTGTGGGACACCTTGGGACAACCGAGTGGAAAATTCGACTTTGTGGTCAAGTACACCGCTCCCGAAAGCTCTCGTATCAGGCTCGAAGATATCCAGCCAACTGGATGGGGAGATACAGCTGAGAGCACAAATACTCTGCAAAATGCAACAGAGGAATCCTCCTACGACAACTCTGCCTGGGAGACAGATTCCAATGATCCTGCTCCACCAGAAATCAACGTCATTTTTGAAGACAAATCGAGGAAGGTGCCAGACTTTGTGATTCACCAAGGAGTTCGCCGCCAATGGGTTGCCGTCGAGGTCCCGAAGATCGTTCATCAGTAAAATTAATTGCCATCTTTAACCTTTCACCCTGCCCAGGTGAAACAGATGTTTTGATAGGGCTCGCTTTCTGTAAATTTCCCTCTTCGCTTTTCCCAAAGCGACAGAGTTTTGTTTTATAGGGCTGTAGTTTCAAGAATCGACTTGTTCATTAATAAAATAACGTCGTTCTGTAATTTTCGCATTTATTGTTGTTTTCTCTTTTCGCTTTTCTCAGAAAATGGTAATCCTAAAAAACAATTCAATAATAAAAATAAGCAGTAAAATAAATACACTGCACACACTCGCATTTTCTCTATCTCTTCTAAACACAAATTATCACGTCATGCAGATTTCTTGTTTTAAACCCAGTTGAAACATACGATCCGATGCCTTCTCCCGACTTTGAGTTCCCGATATTTGGGGCTGAAGAAGAAGTTGACAATGAAATTCCAGAAGAGATCTCTCGACTACTCAGACAGGAGGAAAGGTCCATTGAGCCTCACAAAGAGCCGTTGGAGACGATCAATGTGGGTTCGGAAAAAGAGAGAAAAGAAATCAGGATTGGGCACTACTCGGTCCAACTGCCAGAGAGGGTTTGATAAAGCTTCTCAGAGAATTTCCCGATGTATTCGCTTGGTCCTATCAGGATATGCCAAGGTTGGATACCAACATCGTGGAACATCACTTACCGTTAAGATCGGAATGTCCGCCAGTAAAGCAAAGGTTGAGACGGACTCACCCGGACATGGCCATCAAAATCAAAGAGGAGGTATAGAAACAGATCGACGCAGGTTTCCTCGCTACATCTGAATATCCTCAATGGTTAGCTAACATCGTACCCGTTCCCAAAAAGGATGGAAAGGTCAGAATGTGTGTTGATTACAGGGATCTGAATAAGGCAAGTCCAAAGGACGAATTTCCTTTACCACACATTGACATGCTGGTAGACAGTACAACAAAGTTCAAAGTTTTCTCCTTCATGGATGGATTCTCGGGCTATAACCAGATCAAAATGGCGCCGAAAGACATGGACAAAACTTCGTTCATTACCCCATGGGGTACCTTTTGTTACAAGGTGATGCCGTTTGGTTTGAAGAACGTCGGGGCAACCTATCAAAGGGCTATGACTACTCTTTTTCATGACATGATACACAAAGAGATAGAGGTATATGTCGATGACATGATTGCAAAATCTAAGACAGAAGAGGAGCATGTGACCCACTTGTCAAAACTATTCGAGCATTTGAGGAAGTACAAACTCCGCTTGAATCCTAACAAGTGCACCTTCGGTGTCCGTTCGGGGAAACTTTTAGGGTTCATCGTCAGCCAGAAAGGGATTGAGGTCGATCCTGACAAGGTCAAGGCCATTCGAGAAATGCCTTCTCCGAAAACTGAAAAATAAGTCAGAGGATTCTTGGGACGTTTGAACTACATCTCCAGGTTCATATTCCTTATGACCACCACGTGTGCGCCGATTTTCAAATTACTCAAAAAGAACCAGGATTGCGTTTGGTCAGAAGATTGCCAAACCGCCTTCGACAGTATTAAGGAATACCTGTTGAATCGGCCGATTCTATCACCTCCAGTGGAAGGAAGACCACTGATCATTTACCTCACAGTCCTAGAGGACTCAATGGGATGTGTACTTGGCCAACAAGACGAAACCAAAAGGAAAGAGTCTGCCATTTACTATCTGAGCAAGAAATTCACCGACTGCGAGACTCGGTACACGATGCTTGAGAAAACTTGTTGCACTTTGGCTTGGGCAGCCAAATGTCTTCGCCAATACATGATTCGTCATATTACTTGGTTGGTTTCCGAGATGGACCCAATCAAGCATGTCTTCGAAAAGCCTGCTCTCACGAGAAGAATTGCCCGTTGGCAGATGTTATTATCAGAATGTGACATAGAGTACCACGCTCGGAAAGCCGTTAAAGGAAGTATTTTAGCTGATCATTTGGCTCATCAACCGATTGACGATCAAGAATCAACTGGGTTTGACTTCCCAGACGAAGATGTCATGTATCTAAAAATGAAAGATTGCGATGAACAGTTACCCAGTGAAGGGCCAGAACCAGGTTCCCAATGGGGACTTATCTTTGACGGAGTAGTTAATTATTATGGAAACGGAATTGGGGCAATCATTGTTACCCCTCAGGGTACCCACATTCCTTTCATCGCCAGACTCACGTTCAAATATACGAACAACGAGGCCGAATATGAAGCTTGTATTATGGGTCTCGAAGAAGCGATTGATTTAAGGATCAAAAACTTGGACGTATACGGCGATTCAGCCTTGGTTATCAATCAGATAAAAGGAGATTGGAACACATACCAATCAGGACTGATTCCTTACAAAGACTATGCAAGAAGGTTGTTACCCTTCTTCAACAGAGTTGAGTTTCATCATATCCCTCGTGAGGAGAATCACATGGCCGATGCCTTAGCCACTCTTTCTTCCATGATTAGTGTAGGTCAATGGAATGACATACCTAAGATCGACATAATGCGCCTTGAAAGGCCCGCTTACATCTTCACGATCGAAGCAGTCATAGACGACAAACCTTGGTATCATGATATCAAATGTTTCCTTCAGAAACAAGAGTACCCATCTGGGGCACTCAGAAAAGACAGGAAAACCCTCAGAAGATTGGCTGGAAGCTTCTTCCTGAGCGGTGACACTCTTTATAAGAGGAATTTTGACATGGTCTTGCTCCGATGCGTAGATAGACCAGAAGCAGACATGCTTATAAAAGAAATTCACGAAGGATCCTTTGGCACTCATGCCAACGGACACACAATGGCAAGAAAACTTCTAAGAGCAAGGTACTATTGGCTGACAATGGAATCCGACTGCTACAAGTACATGAAGAGGTGTCACAAGTGTCAGATATACTCCGACAAAATTCATGTACCGCCATCACATCTCAAAGTTCTTTCTTCCCCGTGGCCTTTTTCCATATGGGGAATCGACATGATTGGCTTAATCGAACCTAAGGCTTCAAACGGACATCGGTTCATCCTGGTAGCCATTGACTATTTCACCAAGTGGGTCGAAGCAGCGTCGTACGCTAATGTAACCCGACAAGTGGTGGTCCGATTTATCAAAAACAATATCATCTGCCGTTATGGTGTTCCAAGATAGATCATTACAGATAATGGATCTAACTTGAATAACAAGATGATGAAAGAGTTGTGCGCTGAGTTCAAGATCGAACACCATAACTCATCTCCCTACGGACCCAAGATGAACGGAGCGGTAGAAGCGGCTAACAAGAACATCAAGAGGATCGTTCAAAAGATGGTTGTAACCTATAAAGATTGGCACAACATGCTAACCTTTGCTCTTCACGGTTATCGAACATCTGTCCGCACTTCAACAGGGGCAACCCTTTTCTCTCTAGTATATGGCATGGAAGTAGTGCTTCCCATAGAAGTAGAGATCCCATCAATCCGGGTATTGATGGAAGCTAAGCTTTCAGAAGCTGAATGGTGTCAAAGTCGACACGACGAATTAAACCTAATCGAAGAGAAGCGAATCACGGCACTATGCCACGGTCAGTTGTATCAGCAGAGAATGAAGAAGGCATTCGACAAAAAGGTCCGACCTCGTGTCTTCAGAAAAGGAGACCTCGTGCTCAAGAAGATACAATTGTTTCTCACTGACTCTCGGGGCAAATGGACCCCAAATTATGATGGCCCCTATGTGGTCATGAAAGCTTTCTCAGGCGGTGCTTTGAGACTTGCAACCATGGACGGAGAGGAATTTGCCTACCCCACGAATGTTGATGTAGTCAAGAAATACTTCGCCTAAAAAAAAAAACGTCTCGGTGGATTGAAAACCCGAAAGGGCGGTCCAGGCAAAAGTTAGAGACCTGAAAAAAAATCATCCCGGTGGATTGGAAACATCAAAGTACAATCCAGGCAAAAATTAGGGATAATGGCAAGTAACTATGTTCAACAGAGGCAAGTCCCTCAGTAGCAGTTACATCATCCATCGGAGGAAAACTCCAGTCAAGGTCATCTTCGACAGAAGCTCAGGATGCCCAGAATTCAAAGTTGGTAAAAGGATAGTGGTCGTTATGTTTCAACGTAGCCCTTTTCCCTGTAAATTACCATTTTCAAACTTTGTATATACTCTTTGGAATCACGCGTTTGGCGGATCTCAATCTTATTAATAAAATTTGAGCCCTTGTGCTTTTGTTTGTAATTCTTATTTGTTTTAGCTTTACAGAATGGCGTTTTAACATGATTCTTGAAATGAAACAAAAATGAATTTACTTGTTAAAACTTTTTCTGCTTTTAAATTAAAGATGGCAATTGCTTTTGAATGTTGAACATCGAAAGAACGTCGATTGCGTCTCCAAAGGCGCTTGAATTTCAAAGTGCAGAATCAAAGTACTCCTTCTAGGCCAATACGCCTGAACGAAGGATCAACTGTATGAGATGCGGCTTTCCCATCTGATGCCCTCGGCCGAGTTCTTATCTCCTAAGCCCGATCAACGGTATTCCCCGCAGGGACTATCTCTCCTAAGCAAGGTAGAATTGCAACTTTTTTTTTTACCAACGGTACTTCTTCGCCTTGCGATGGCCGAGTATCCAGTCGTGTTCACCCGTCAGTCGGTATGTCGCGTCAGTTTCGTCAGCATAAACATACATACATCATGCATTATTGATTTATATTCATATTCATATTGCATCACTATCACTCTCGTCGGTCTTATTGTAATACCCCAAATTTTTACCACTTAGATTTCCCATCATTGTGAAAATCATCATCACAATATGGATGAACCATCATGCTTCATCAGTCTCCCCAAAGATGGGTGAGCATCCAATACATTCAAAATTAGAGTTTCAAGCCCTCTCATAGTTCTCAGACAAAGGATCAATCAAGAAATGACATGATCTTCAACTTGTCTAACCTCCCAAGTAACTACAAAGGATCAAAAGGACTCCCACTTCAAGGATTAAGCACAAGGATGCTCCCTTCTATGTGGATCAAGCCTCAAGATCGCCAGTGTCACCAAATTAGGGTTTTGGTCGACCAGGGCCTCCAGATGGAAAATTTTCATCTGGGCACAAGGCAATGATCCAAAACATGACCTAATATACTTCATGGAACCTCATGAACCCATGCATCAAGTCAATTTTGCCTCAGGGGATGCATTCATCAAAAATCAGGAATTAAGGTTTCTTGACCTAATTCACCCCTAAGTTGACTTTTGGGACAAACCATGAGCCAAGACCTCAAGACATGATTTGAGGGTCTCTAATATACCATATTGATCCATTTGGAACAATGGATTGATCCAAGAAGTTTGAGCAACAAGTCTCAATTTCATCTGCACCACAATTAGGGTTTTAAGAGAAAAGTCAACTGTAACTTTGACTTTTGACCAGGACATGCTCCCAAACCCTAATACATGATTCAATATACCCTATGACACCCATGGAACATGTCCATCAAGTTTGATTTAGGTCAAGGACATGATTTCCTGAAGAATTGCACAGTTTAGAATTCATCTGATAAAAAGTCAACTGTGCACAAAAGTCAACTTTGACTTTTTTGAGATTTTTCACCAAAATGGATTTTTAACCCTAAAATGATGTTAATGTATGATTTGAATCATCATTCATCAAGAAAAATCAAGAAAAGTGAGATAACTTGTAAAAAGGGTAACCATAAAACTTAGAAATTTTTCTAAGTTAAAAATAAAGTGGCAAAGGTACCAACTTTGGAGGACCATAACTCCTAAACCACAAGGCCATTTTTTCTCATCCAAAGATAGATTTGTAGCCCTCATTATCACCTACAAAAACTTCAACTAAAAGTCATTCCAATTCATTAAGGATTTTGAGTTATGGAGTGATCAAAGTGAAAATGTCACTTTTTCCAACACTTAGTGAAATTTTCACTAAGTCAGATTCTGCCTCACTTTTTGCCAAATGTAGGGGGATTTTTCACTTGGAATCAAAAGAGATCAAAACCAAACTTGTTCAAACAGTTGTTGTATCATGTAAGAGCTTTCCAAAATGGCCAAGAACATTGCCAAATTCAACCTACACCATGAGATACAACATTGCCAAGTTGCCTTGCTGAAATCTGTCAAGGCAAGGCAGAATTTGCAACTTTGGTCGATTTGCCAAAATCAGCCAAATCCAATTGCTCCTATCCACTTGGACACCTCAGAGGATTGAATCTAAAGGGGATAATCACTGAGCCAAGCCTCCAAAGTCCATGGAACAAGAAATAACATGTTGAACCTAGAATGGCCAAAATAGGGACAAGACTTCAAATTTGGAATGAGGCATTCAATGAAACCATCAAGGTGGCATGGACTGAGCCATTCTCATCTGATATCAGTCAAGACTTATCCAAGACCAAGGGGACCAAAGCTCTGTGCCCTAACCTCTAGTCAATGGCTAGAGGAGACTTGGATTTTCATTTGCCAACATTGGCCAAACCTACTTACCAGCTGCCATGCACTATTCCTTGCAAAACAAACTTGCTCTACTATAAATAGAGCTCAATTATGGTCAGTTTGAGTACACCAAAGCCATCTAACAGATGCTTTCCTCAAAATCTCTTCTTTCACTCCAATTTTGCCTTCTAAGGCAAGTCACTATCGGGTTTTGAGTTTGAGAGCAATTCCAATCAAACCAATCACTCACACACCTCACATACATCACATATGAGCTGATCAAACACTTAGATTACTTCTGAAACATCAATTTCACAAAATCACCAGCTGGTTGCTCAAGGTTTTAACCAAAGTGCAGCTGAGGTACCACAAAATGATCCAGCCAATTTCAATCAAGTCCAACCATCCAAACACAATCCATAGGGTGTAGGGAAGCTGTTCAGATCATCACCACTCATCTGTAACACCTCCAAATAAAAAATCACTTTGAACTTGCTGTCACGACTTGGAGGTAAGCACATACTTGGTCATCTCTCAATCTATGCATATTTCCTCGCACAATAATTTGGCCATATGTTCATAATCATGCATGGAATGTTTTCCCTCAATTAATTGCATTGTTTGAATCGTGTATCAAAAATCATAGCCTTCATGCAGAAATTAGGGTTCTTGAGGTCTCTTCGTGATTTCTTGTTGTATGTTTAATTTAAATGAAATTAAAGTACATAGACATGATCGTGAGGTTGAGGCGAGCATAATGATATGTGGATTGCATGATATGATTACGTATTCATGGAGATTGGATAGAAAATGCAAATCTGAGAAACCAAGAACACGCACGTGTTCTTCAGCTTGTTCTTGGCGCCATTTTTAGAAATTCAAATATTTGAATTTTGTGATTGATTCAAAAATTAATTTCTCTCTGAGTTTTAATGATTTTGAGTTGATTCTTTTTTTAATAATTCACAAAAATGTTAAAATATTTTATTTTCACAAAAAATCCCAAAAAATATTATTTATTTCCTATAATTGATATTTTTGCAAAGAATTAATATTTTAATTGTTTTTGACATTTTAAATATTTTTTCTACATGGATTTTGCAACTTTTAATGCTTTCTAATTATTTTGTAGGTCAATACTTAATTTTTGAAGCATTAATCCAAGATCACAATTTGTTTTCCATGTGTTAAACAATTTTTTATCATTTAAATTGAATTTTTATTCAATTAAATACATTTTGAAAACAAATTAGGGTTTCGGATTAATTCAACCCTCATAAATCATTTTCAAAACATTTTGGGCCTCTATTAGAGTGTAAGACCCATCCCCCCTTGTACAAAAACTTTTTGGGCCTCACTCATTGTATAAGCCCCTCTGTACAAGTAAACGGCGCGATCGTCGCCCGTTTAAAAATAAAAATCATCTGGGCCTCTCCTCGAGCTATAAGACCCATTCAAAACTTTTGGGCCTCTATTAAAGTGTAAGACCCAATCCCCCTTTTAACCAAAACATTTTGGGCCTCACTTATTGTATAAGTCCCTCTGCGTTAAAAGAAAACCTCGGCGCGATCGCCATTTTTAAACGAAAAATCATTTGGGCCTACCCTCGTGTTATAAGCCCCTCTCTTTTCTTTAAACCTTTTTTGGGCCTCTTGAGAGAGTGTAAGACCCATCCCTTTGTACAGAAAACCTTTTTGGGCCCCAATCACTTGTATAAGTCCCACTGCATAAAGTCAAACAGTGCGCTCACTGATAAAACCTTGGGCCTCTTCTTGAGCTGTAAGCCCCAAATCTTTCTTTTTCAAAGCACTTTCTCCTTTGATTTTGAATATACTGTTGTTTTCAATCTTTCTTTGTTGAACAACTAACCAAACAGCATGGAAGCACTACAACCGAGTAAGTGGTTATCGCTTTCATTTACTGCTTTCATATTATAAACTGTATTGTGGGGCTGCTCACTGTAAGTCTCCTTTCATAAACTCATATCTACTGTGTAATAATAGTATAGATATTTCGAGTTTCCCCGACAACTACGTCTAGAACTAGGTGACGCCGTTTCATTTATTCGTAGAAATAGACGCCTAGATCCCCAATAGGAGCACAAGATACAGTCTTCTCTTCGGCTGTCCTCCTTAGGAATCGTCAAGAAGCTCTACTCCCCAAGATGAATGTATTCTCCGTGAATGGCATCTTTGAGTTTCTTCCAAATTCTCGAACTTTCCTGACTTGATCTATTCCTTGTGGATAGCTTGCCTTGAATGTCTCGGGGTTTGGGTACCCACTACGGTCATAATCTTGGACCTTAACTAAGGAACCCTCTTTAAAAGCTAATAATCACTGGATAGTAAACCTCGCACGTTTACCAGTGGTTTTTATCTTTAAAAGAGTTATCTCTCCTAATGGAAAGGAGATGATAGACCCACGGGCTTCTTAAAAGCATCGGCCTCCTCTTGGGCATTATTCAAGGACACTACGGCTTCTTAGAAGTATTCACAGCCTCCTCTTAGGCTTCGTATAATGATCTCTTCCTTCGGGAATGATAGCCTCCTCTTGGGCTTCGTACAAGGACCCGTAGGCTTCTTAAAAGTTTCCAGCCTCCTCTTGGGCTTCGTACAAATTGTCCCGACGACCTCCTAGAGGTATAGGAACAGAACCTAGTCATCCTCATAGAACAGTCCTTTCATAGAGTCTACTACTGTTTCTCAAAGCATAGTACAAAAGAAAAAAACTCTAGACTTGGACAGTCTAACTTCCTTGAGTCTCAAAGACATTCTCAAGTGACCCCTTCGTTAAATAGGAAGGAAACCCGCAGACTCGGACAGTCTCAATACCCTTTGGATTTCCCGTTTCCTCAAAGAGAAGGAAATATCCCTGATCCTCAGATCAAATCCCTGAGTACAGTGTTGCTCATATAAGAACTGATTTTCTCTTTTAAAATCAGTATATTGGATCTGTCACTCAACTGAAACAAACCTTTAGCCTCCATCTCGGGCTTCGTACGAGATACAAAAACACTCTCTTGTCAAGTATCAAAGACTCCCTCGTAGAGTCAAACAAACAATAGCCTCTATCTCGGGCTTCGTACGAGACACAAAGACTCTATCGTCGGGTCAAAAACTTTTAGCCTCTCTCTCGGGCTTTGTACGAGACACAAAATAGCCTCCTCTTAGGCTTTGTATAATGATTTTCCTAGCGGAAATTAGCCTCCTCTTAGGCTTTTGTATAAGAAAACCACTGGTTGATCCAATCAACCTTTTAGCATCAAAGCTGTGCCTCGTTCACAGTACACAAACATCAACAACTCCTTTCCTTTCATCTAATCGCTGTAAGCGGCAAGCCTCTGGATCATCTGTATCCATGCCACTGTCCCTCTTTTAGCATGAGAAATTCCTAAGGAAAGATGGCATTGCTCTACACTGAGTTAAAGTCTTCTCCTTCAGGTTAAAACCCTTTCTTCGGAAATTATGGCATTGCTCGGATCCGCGTATCCCAGTTAAAGTAATTCTCCTTCCCCCTCTTTAGAGATGACAAATTCTCTCTAAAGTCGAGGTCTTTCAGCTTCACGTCTTGGGCTTTGAACAAGACACAAATAGACCTTTCAGCTTCACATCTTGGGCTTTGAACAAGATACAAACCACCTTTCGCTTCACGTCTTGGGCTTTGAACAAGACACCAAAACACCAAAACACCAAAAACACCCATTTCCTCCCATAGAATAGGAGGAACTACGAACGCTCTGATTTCCCTGTTTCGGTAAACGGGAATACGTAGGCATAAGATCGAAGGAAAAGATCTTAGCGAGCACAATCAACAAAAAACCCAAATCCCATATCTCCATCAATCAAAAATCAGTAATTCCAAAGCATCAGTCCTAACATCCTAATCCTTGTTCCCCGCTAGAAAGTCCTAGAAAGAAAGAAAACAATACTGGCAAAAATACAAATAACCAGTACAAAGGCCCCCCCACATTGATAGCATTTGTAACTTAACAGACCGCTGTTTAAACTCAGTATGCAAGCAGGGTTAATTGGAGACATCTATTTCCCTTCCTTATTCAGCTCACAATAGGATAAAAAATGAATCGATCTGTAGTTTAAGCTCAACCGCAGAGAGCGACCAACGCTTAAGAACCGCGTCCAAAATCGCTCGCTACAGAAAAATGGCGCCCACCGTGGGGCCGATCTTTGTCAAACTCGGTCTTTCTTCTCTTCACTTGTGTGAATACCACAGATTGGGGCTTCCGCCGGGGAATCCATTTTCTGTCAGGAACTTAGGATTCATAGCTTTAAAGGTCTAGGATGGTTAGGACAAATATATATACTGCTTTTCCTAAATGCTATACGTGTTTATTTTTCTGCTAATGGGAATGCGGGTGATGCCGTATGTGGAAAGATTGAGTATACACCTAGAAAAGCCAACCCTTTCGTAGTGCGGAAACTATCGAAAATAGTTGTTACGCGATACTACCCTCATTTGAGGCTGGTGATCTATTCTCGGTGAATGGCACTTACTCTAAGATTGCACACAACTCGCTGGCGATCTGCTTGTTGTCTGCCTTCCTGGGAGGAGCTGATGATAATGAGTACAGGTACAAAAATCACCCTAGTATAAACCTTTGGGAATGGGTAGAGCCTTGACTTCATGACAACGACCCTCTGACCCCATGTTTTTTCTATGTTTTTGTGTGCTGCATTCATGCATCCATTTAATAAAACATTAAAACATTCAAAAAACTTTCTCTTCTAGTCTCTCTGTTTTTCAAATTAAACTAAGACCGTGATTGCAAATATCAGAGAAAAAGATTACGCTAATGGATTTCGGTAGAAGGAGAACTCGCCAGTATACCTTCAAGGTTCCAAAATTAGGGGATTTGAGAAGGTTAGCAAGGATGATCGTTAACCCAGAGGCTTTCAGAGCCAAGCACGGTGGTTTGCTACCACTGTTAAGAGTCCATGTGATTGAGGGGATCATGGACGCGCTCATTCAATTCTACGATCCGGTTTATCACTGTTTCACATTCCCGGATTACCAGCTATCACCAACACTGGAGGAGTATTCTCATCTGATCGATCTACATATCACTGATCGAGCTCCATTTTCTGGACTGGAAGAAATTCCAAGGAATCAGACTATTGCAAGAGCAATTCATTTGGACGAGTCTGAGGTCAAGACTCACATGATTACTAAGGGTGGCATCCAAGGTTTGCCAGCCCAGTTCTTGATAAAAAAGGCTCTATACTTCGCTAGTATAGGGAACGGGACTGCTTTTGAAAGCATCTTTGTCTTGCTCACCTACGGATTATTTTTGTTCCCCAACATCAATAACTTCGTCGATATCAACGCTATTAAGGTTTTTCTCATTGGAAACCCTGTGCCGACTTTGCTCGCAGATGCGTATCATTCTGTACACTTGGGAAATTTGTACAGCAGAGGGGAGACCACATGCTGTGTACCTTTGCTCTACAAATGGTTTATCTCTCACTTGCCCAAGTCTGCTGCTTTTTGGGATTGCAAGAGTGTCTTACGTTGGTCGCAGAAGATCATGTCTCTCACCAATTCCGATATAGATTGGTGTAATAGGATTTATGAGGGAATCAGAATCATTGACCGTTGTGGAAACTTCCCCAGCGTACCCCTCATAGGAACTAAAGGAGGAATCAACTATCATCCGATATTGGTTCTTCGTCAATTTGGATACCCGATGAGACACACCCCACTGGGTGTTCATCTGGAAGGTCTTTTCTTCAAAGAAGGAGAAAATGACAGAGCACTAAAGATGGAAATAGTGCAAGCTTGGAAACGGGTTCATAAGAAAGGACGAGAGTCTCTGGGAAAATCGGACTATGTCTCGGTGGAGCCTTATCTCCATTGGGTACAAACCAGAGCTCTCAAGCTAAAAATGCCTTATCCTCGTTACAGAATTCTTCCGCCGAGAGAATCTGTCATGTACTTCATGACGGAAACTGAAAAGCTTCAGGTTACTCTCAACAAAGTTCAAAAGGAAAGAAGATCTTGGAAGAACAAGTACCGCACCCTCGACGTAGAGTGTATCCAAATACAGCAACTACTAAAAGAGAAAGATGCTCTGATTGAAATTTTGGAGCAGCATGCTGTAGAGAATCAAGATGACCAAAGGAATTTGCTCACTCCTTTCACTTGGCAAAGGAATGACAACCCGACAATGGCCCAAGCGCCCCGGTCAAAGAAAAGGAAGATACTAGAATCAGCACCCGGTTTCTCCTCAGAGAGGACTCGGGACCCATTAGTTTAGGTTTCTGTTTCTGCACTTTGTAATCTACTGTATTTCCATTTCTGTAATCCTTTGAATTTCAATAAAAAAGGGTTTCCCCACTGTTTGATATTTGCAATCTAATTGTCGAAGTTTATTTTGATTAAACCAAAAAAACAACAATTAATATAATCATTGCATTCATCATTCTCACATCGCGTATTCTTCTTCCCTACGAATCTCACGTTTGTGTCTCGATTCTAGAGTCAAACTGTCTCATTCGTATAATACTCGGGCCAATCGTCAGAAAAAGATGGATGATCTTGAGGAAGAAAACAGAGAGTTGAAAGAAGAGATCGACGCTCTGAGAGAGGATATGAGAAAGCTTCGTAACGACATGCAAGCCATGGCAGAAGCTCAGCTACAAAGAACTGTGATCTCAGAGATCACCTCAACGCCCATCATATAAATGTATGATCCTAGGTATCAGATGCCGAAAGATCATCCTTGGGGCATGTCTGTTAACTATATCCCGGAAGGATATGTTCCACCGATCACTGAAGATCAGGGAATCGCAACAGAAGCCCCTGGGCCTGAAGGTTACAAACTTCGGGAAAGCGAAGATGCCAGGGGCATACTGAAGACTCCTGAAGGTTACAAACTTCGGGAAACGCCAAGACTTACTGCCGTAGTCACGGTACCACCCCCTGTGGTGCACACTGTCCCGGAAGGACAGATTCTGCCAACACCTTCTGGTAAGAAGGAAACTATGTTCGACAGAATGGATGAATTCCAGGAGCAGTTCTTGGAAATGCAGAAAGACCTGCAAGCCATTCGCGGTCAGGATCTATTTGGAAAGGACGCCGCAGACCTCTGCTTGGTCCCAAATGTGAAAGTCCCGCACAAGTTCCAAGTGCCCGACTTTGAAAAATACAAGGGTAACTCTTGCCCTCAGAGCCATCTGGTGATGTACGCTCGGCGGATGTCAGCTCAGACGGAGAATCAGGACCTGCTGATTCACTACTTCCAGGATAGTTTAACCGGTGCCGTACTCAAATGGTACATGAGTTTAAACCGTACTACGATCAGTACATTCAGAGATCTTGGTACTGCCTTCGTCCAACAATACAAGTACAATTTGGACATGGCACCCGACAGAGATCAACTCAGATCAATGTCGCAAAAGGAAGAGGAAACCTTTAAGGAGTATGCTCAAAGGTGGCGTGAAATTGCCGCTCAAATTTGTCCACCTCTTGAGGAAAAAGAGATGACAAAAATCTTCTTAAAGACCTTAAGCTCATTTTACTATGATCGAATGATTGCCAGTGCACCCAGTGATTTCACCGAAATGGTCGGCATGGGTGTACGTCTTGAGGAAGCCGTCCGAGAAGGATGTTTGGTAAAAGACACTGGATCAACGAGCGGTACTAAAAAATACGGTAGTGCTCTCTCTAAGAAAAAAGAGCAAGATATTGGGAATATCTCTCTCGGAAAGCAAAGGCGACGTTATCAGCCAGTAGCAGCTGTTACTCCTGCTATCGGCCTCGCGCCTGTTCCTATGTATCAAACTCAGGTTGCGCAGAGCCAACCTGACCAACAAAGGACACAACAGCCTCTTCAGCAGGCTCGTCCTCCATATAACAACAACCGTACGATACGGCCACCAGGATTTGATCCTATACCCGTAACGTACGCAGAGTTGTTTCCGTTACTACTGGCTAAGGGGCACATCCAGACTAAGTCTCCCCTTTCAGTTCCGGAAAATCCGCCTTTTTGGTTTAAAGCGGATCAAACATGCCCTTATCATCAAGGAGGTTCAGGGTATAACATTGAGACTTGTCTCAATTTCAAATCCCACGTTCAAAAGCTTGTTAGGAGCGGGCTCTTATCTTTCAAAGATACGAATCCTAATGTTCTTACGAACCCGCTGCCTCAACACGAGAAAGCTGCAGTCAATCTGATTGAGAAAGAGACTAACAATGTCTATCAAATTTACGATGTACTCTTATTGGGGACCAATCTGGTCAAGATGCATTGTAGACAGAGTGGATATGGCCATGTGCCACGTCATAATTATCACCAGTGTGATATCTGCTCCAAAGACAACCAGGGGTGTTCTGTAGTGCAAGCAGCTCTACAGGAACAAATGGATCTTGGATGGATCCAAGAGCACCGAGTTCTTGGAGTTAACATGATTTACACGAATTCCAACGTCATTCAAAACCACTACATCCGTGCGATGAATGTCAACTTGGTGGCGATGCACTCAAGGCAAAGCCAGTATCATAATCTGCCGCGGCACGATTACAGTTCCTGTCTGATTTGCTCGGTAAACAAACAGGGATGCTCTTTCATACAAGAGGCCCTCCAGCGTCAGATGGATCTTGGATGGATCCAAGACTACCATGATAGGAACTCCTATCAAATCAACATGGTTCAGATCTTCGACATCCGCGTAATGGATACCAACCTGGTAGAGTTACATGCTGACCAGGTCCGACTTGGATTCTTAATATCACATGACTATCAAAATTGTAAAGCGGGTTGCGAAAACGATCGAGGTTGTACCCTTGTCCAGGAGGCACTTCAGCACTTGTTAAATCACTGGTGGATGCCAATCTATATGGACGAAGATACTCAGCAGATTAGTATCAATAACAGGAATCCTACTTGTTGTCAAAGTCAGGATGTCCGATCAATGGAAGGTAACCAAGTGAGGTTACATTGTATTCAAAGTGGGCGTGGCCAGGTGCCACCACACAGCTATGACAGTTGTAGCATCTGTGCAGAAAGTAACCAAGGGTGTTACCTTGTGAGAGCAGCTCTTCAGGGTCAGGTCGATCATGGAGAAATTCGTCCATATCCCGGTTCAGGACCCATCATTTGGTCGCCGAACTACCTTGCCGAGCAAGTTGAGGATGTTGTCACGATCTCTGGTCATCACAGGACCAGGGATGTTTTTGCCATCATCCCTCTACTTGACAAATCTAGAGTTCCCAACCGGGAACAGATCAAGGTTACTTATGATGGTCAGAAAAATCAGAAGGTTCCCATAGTCATCTATCTATCGGGGCCACTACCATATGAATCAGCTAAGGCAATCCCTTACAAATACGGTGCAACAATAATCGAGAATGGAAAGGAAATTCCATTACCCTCCGTCGTGAATATTGCAGACATCAGTCGTGTAACACGGAGCGGTCGAATCTTCAACCGAGGGGTTGGAGAATCCAACAAAGAAAAGGAACTTCAGGCAGAAATTCCTGATCCACCAGTCAGTCAATCTGGTAATCCCGACTTTTCAAAAGACAAAGATGAGATGCTAAAGCTCATCCAATGGAGTGAATATAACATTGTTGATCAACTGTTACAGACTCCTTCAAAGATCTCAGTATTATCACTGTTACTCAGTTCAAAAGCACACAGAGAGGCTCTACAGAAAGTCTTGGAGCAAGCCTTTGTGGAACAGGATGTAACAATCAGACAATTTGATAGCATTGTCTCTAACATCACTTCCTGCAATAATTTAGGATTTAGTGATGAGGAATTACCTGAAGAGGGTCGTCGTCATAACATGGCGCACAACATTACAGTTAACTGCCAGGGCGATGCTTTAGCCAATGTACTGGTAGACACAGGGTCAGCCCTGAATGTTATGTCGAAGTCCACTTTGACGCAATTATCATTTAAGGGCCCTCCGATGAGAGTCTGCGAGGTCGTCGTCAAAGCATTCGACGGATCCAGAAAAACAGTTATCGGCGAAGTTGATCTTACCATAACTATTGGTCCTCACACTTTCCAAATCACTTTCCAGGTCATGGACATCCGGGCAACATACAGTTGTTTATTAGGAAGACCTTGGATACATCAGGCTGGAGCGGTTACTTCAACCCTCCACCAAAAGCTAAAGTTCGTCAAGAACGATCAACTTGTCACGGTTTGTGGGGAACAAGCCTTGCTTGTGAGTAACCTATCATCATCTACTTGTGTGGAACCCGAGGAGGTTATTGGAACTCAGTTCCAAGCACTATCGTTGAGCAAGAACGATCAATCCAAAAAAGGAACTTCAATTTTTTCATACAAAGATGCTATCAAAGCGGTCGGGAGTACCGATACAAAAGGATGGGGACAGCTTGTCATTCCCACTGACAATAAAATAAAGAAGGGTCTTGGTTTTTCTGCGACATGTACTCAGACAGCCGCCAACGATGAAAGTCTTCATCCCCTTCAAAACTTCTTCCACAGTGGAGGTTTTCTTCACCCAGTGTCTCAGACAGTTCATGCTATTAATGAGGAAGATCCCTCTGACACAGATGAAGAATGGAAGTCCTACCTTAACGAGGACGGCTATATGTCTCAGGAAGAGGTGCCTATGCCTTTTTGCTTTCCTACAGAAAGTCTGAGATTTATACCAAGATCAGATGTCGAAATGATCTACGGAGATTGTGATCCGGAAGGATGCCGTGCTCCGCCAAATTCATTAGAGGAGGACACTCTGATGAAAGAAAACTTT
Source organism: Lathyrus tuberosus (assembly GCA_022829125.1). NCBI lineage: Eukaryota > Viridiplantae > Streptophyta > Magnoliopsida > Fabales > Fabaceae > Lathyrus > Lathyrus tuberosus. The sequence goes on along the minus strand of JALAZF010000133.1, from coordinate 4,518,396 downwards.
GATCACAATTACTATGGCCCGATGGATGGTCTGCCAATGTGGCAGCCTTACCCAGGAAACTTGGGGCCAGAAAGTCAGCCGAACAATGAAACTCAGCTGAGCGCCATTGAACAGAATACCTGTGTCCCCGCCATGTCATGGGATCAACACTCAGGTCATTCAGAAACTACTCAACATGAAGATGAATTTGCAACGTTTGCAGGACTATAATTCATCAACTATGCTTTTCCTGAGGTCAACGTCATCGAGAGGGATGACTTCTCCAGTTCCAAAGAAGTTTGGGACACTTTGGGACAACCAAGTGGAAAATACGACTTTATGGTCAAGTACACTTCTCCCGAAAGCTCTCGTATCAGGCTCGAAGATATCCAGTCAACTGGATGGGGAGATACAGCTGAGAGCACCAATGCTATGCAAAATGCAACAGAGGAATCCTCTTACGACAATTCTGCTTGGGAGACAGATTCCAATGATCCTGCTCCACCAGAAATCAGCGTCATTTCTGAAGACAAATCAAGGAAGGTGCCAGACTTTGTGATTCACCGAGGAGTTCACCGCCAATGGGTTGCCGTCGAGGTTCCGAAGGTTGTTCATCAGTCAAAGTAATTGCCATCTTTAACCTTTCACCCTGCCCAGGTGAAACAGATGTTTTGATAGGGCTCGCTTTTTGTAAATTTCCCTCTTCGCTTTGCCCAGAGCGAGTGAGTTTTGTTTTATAGGGCTGTAGTTTCAAGATTCGACTTGTTCATTAATAAAATAACGTCGTTCTATAATTTCCGCATTAATTGCTGTTTTCTCTTTTTTGCTTTTTCAGAAAATGGTAATCCTAAAAAAAAAACAATTCAAAAATAAAAACGAGCAGTAAAATAAATACACTGCACACACTTACATTTTCTCTATCTCTTCTAAACACGAATCATCACGTCATGCAGATTGCTTGTTTTATACCCCGTTGAAACATACGATCCGATGCCTTCTCCCAACTTTGAGTTCCTGGTATTCGAGGCTGAAGAAGAAAATGACGACGAAATTCCAGAAGAGATCTCCCGACTACTCAGACAAGAGGAAAGGTCCGTTGAACCTCACAAAGAGCCGTTGGAAATGGTAAACTTGGGTTCAGAAAAAGAGAGAAAAGAAATCAGGATCGGAGCACTGCTCAGTCCAACTGTCAAAGAAAGTTTGATAAAGCTTCTCAAAGAATTCCCCGATGTATTCGCTTGGTCCTATCAGGATATGCCAGGGTTGGATACCAGCATCGTGGAACATCACTTACCACTAAGATCGGAATGTCCGCCAGTAAAGCAAAGGTTGAGATGGACTCACCCGGACATGGCCATCAAGATCAAAGAGGAGGTATAGAAACAAATCGACGCGGGTTTCCTCGCTACATCTGAATATCCTCAATGGTTAGCCAACATCGTACCCGTTCCCAAAAAGGATGGAAAGGTCAGAATGTGTGTTGATTACAGAGATCTAAACAAGGCAAGTCCAAATGACGACTTTCCTTTACCACACATTGACATGCTGGTTGACAGCACAACAAAGTTCAAAGTATTCTCCTTCATGGATGGATTCTCGGGCTATAATCAGATCAAAATGGCGCCGAAAGACATGGAGAAAACTTCGTTCATTACCCCATGGGGTACCTTTTGTTACAAGGTAATGCCGTTTGGTTTGAAGAATGCCGGGGCAACCTATCAAAGGGCCATGACTACTCTGTTTCATGACATGATACACAAAGAAATCGAGGTATATGTCGATGATTTGATTGCAAAATCAAGAACAGAGGATGAGCACGTTGAACATCTGTCAAAATTGTTCGAACGTCTAAGAAAATTCAAGCTCCACTTGAATCCTAACAAGTGCACCTTCGGTGTCCGTTCGGGGAAATTACTAGGGTTCATCGTCAGCCAGAAAGGAATCGAAGTTTATCCTGACAAGGTCAAGGCCATTCAAGAAATGCCTTCTCCGAAAACTGAAAAACAAGTCAGAGGATTCCTGGGACGTTTGAACTACATCTCCAGATTCATATTCCTTATGACCGCGACGTGTGCGCCGATTTTCAAATTACTCAAAAAGAACCAGGATTGCGTTTGGTCAGAAGACTGCCAAACCGCCTTCGACAGTATCAAGGAATATCTGTTGAATCCTCCGATTCTATCACCTCCAGTGGAAGGAAGACCACTGATCATTTACCTCACAGTCCTAGAGGACTCAATGGGATGTGTACTTGGCCAACAAGACGAAACTAAACGGAAAGAGTCTGTCATTTACTATCTAAGCGAGAAATTCACCGACTGCGAAACTCGGTACACAATGCTTGAGAAAACTTGTTGCGCTTTGGCTTGGGCAGTCAAACGTCTTCGCCAGTACATGATTCGTCATACTACTTGGTTGGTCTCCGAGATGGAACCAATCAATTACGTTTTCGAAAAACCTGCTCTCACGGGAAGGATTGCCCGTTGGCAGATGTTACTATCAGAATATGACATAGAGTACCATGCTCAGAAAGCCGTTAAAGGAAGTATTTTAGCCGATCATTTGGCTCATCAACCGATTGACGATCAAGAATCAATCGGGTTTGACTTCCCAGAAGAAGATGTCATGTATCTTAAGATGAAAGATTGCGATGAACCGCTACCCAGTGAAGGGCCAGAACCAGGTTCCCAGTGGGGACTTATCTTTGACGGAGCAGTCAATCATTATGGAAACGGAATTGGGGCAATCATTTGTACCCCTCAGGGTACCCACATTCCTTTCACTGCCAGACTTACGTTCAAATGTACGAACAACGAGGCCGAATACGAAGCTTGTATTATGGGTCTCGAAGAAGCGATTGATTTAAGGATCAAAAACTTGGACGTATACGGCGACTCAGCCCTGGTTATTAACCAGATAAAAGGAGATTGGAACACATACCAATCAGGATTGATTCCTTACAAAGACTATGCAAGAAGGTTGTTACCCTTCTTCAACAGAGTCGGCTTTCATCACATCCCTCGTGATGAGAATCACATGGCTGATGCATTAGCCACTCTCTCTTCCATGATTAGTGTAGGTCGATGGAATGACATACCTAAGATTGATGTTATGCGTCTTGAACGGCCCGCTTACATCTTCGCGATTGAAGCAGTCATAGACGACAGACCTTGGTATCACGATATCAAATGCTTCCTTCAGAAACAGGAGTACCCATCTGGGGCACTCAGAAAAGACAGGAAAACCCTCAAAAGATTGGATGGAAACTTCTTCCTGAGCGGTGACACTCTTCATAAGAGAAATTTTGACATGGTCTTGCTCCGATGTGTCGACAGACCAGAAGCAGACATGCTCATGAAAGAAATTCATGAAGGATCCTTTGGCACTCATGCCAACGGACACACAATGGCGAGAAAAATTCTCAGGGCCGGGTATTATTGGTTGACCATGGAATCCGACTGCTACAAGTACATGAGGAGGTGTCACAAGTGTCAGATATACTCTGACAAAATTCATGTACCGCCATCACATCTCAAAGTTCTTTCTTCCCCATAGCCTTTTCCCATATGGAGAATCGACATGATTGGTATGATTGAGCCCAAGGCTTCAAACGGACATCGGTTCATCCTGGTAGCCATTGATTATTTCACCAAGTGGGTCGAAGCAGCGTCATTCGCCAATGTAACCCGACAAGTGGTGGTCCGATTTATCAAAAACAATATCATCTGCCGTTATGGTGTTCCAAGCGAGATCATTACTGATAATGGATCTAACTTGAAAAATAAGATGATGAAGGAGTTGTGTGCAGAGTTCAGGATCGAACACCATAACTCATCTCCCTATCGACCCAAGATGAACGGAGCGGTAGAAGCGGCTAACAAGAACATCAAGAAGATCGTTCAAAAGATGGTTGTAACCTATAAAGATTAGCACAAAATGCTACCCTTTTCTCTTCACGGTTATCGAACATCTATCCGCACTTCAACAGGGGCAACCCCTTTCTCTCTAGTATATGGCATGGAAGCAGTGCTCCCCATAGAAGTAGAGATCCCATCAATCTGGGTATTGATGGAAGCTCAGCTCACCGAAGTTGAATGGTGTCAAAGTCGACACGACGAACTGAACCTGATCGAAGAAAAGAGAATCACGGCACTATGCCACGGTCAGTTATATCAACAGAGAATGAAAAGGGCGTTCGACAAAAAGGTCCGACCTCATATTTTTAGAAAAGGAGACCTCGTGCTCAAGAAGATACAATCATTTCTCACTGACTCTCGGGGCAAATGGACCCCAAATTATGATGGCCCATATGTGGTCACGAAAGCTTTCTCAGGCGGCGCCTTGAGACTTGCCACCATGGACGGAGAGGAATTTGCCTACCCCACGAATGTTGATGTAGTCAAGAAATACTTCGCCTAAAAAAAACGTCTTGGTGGATTGAAAACCCGAAAGGGCGGTCCAGGCAAAAGTTAGAGACATGGAAAAAAATCATCCCGATGGATTGGAAATCTCATAGTACAATCCAGGAAAAAATTAGGGATAGTGGCAAGTAACTATGTTCAACAGAGGCAAGTCCCTCAGCAGCAGTTACAGCATCATCTATCGGAGGAAATCTCCAGTCAAAGGTCATCTTCGACGGAAGCTCAGGATGTCCCGAACTCAAAGTTGGTAGAAGGATAGTGGTCGTTATGTTTCAACGTAGCCCTTTTCCCTGTAAATTACCATTTTCTAACTTTGTATATACTCTTTGGAATCACGCGTTTGGCTGATCTCCATCTTATCAATAAAATTTGAGCCTTTGTGCTTTTGTTTGTAATTCTTTACTTGTTTTAGCTTTACAGAATGACGTTGTTTAAACTTAATCAGCGATTCTTGAAATAAAACAAAAATAAATATACTTGTTAAACTTTTTCTGCTTTTAAATTAAAGATGGCATTTCTTTTGACTGTTGAACATCAGAAGAACATCGATCGTTTCTCCCGAAGTAAGCGAACTTCAAAGTGCATAATCAAAGTACTCCTTCTAAACCAGTTCGCCTGAATGAAGGGATCAACTGTGTCAGAGACCTTGTTTTGTCTGACATCCTCGGCCGAGTTCTCATCTCCTAAGCCCGATCAACATAGCTCCCAACGGGACTATCTCTCCTAAGCAAGGTGGAATTGCTATTTTGAATCAACAGTACTTCTTCGCCCCGCGATGGCCGAGTATCCAATTGTGTTCATCTCTTAGTCTGTATGTTGCGTCTGTTTTGTCAGCACATACATACATACATCATGCATTTTTGATTTGCATTTACATTTCATATTGCATTGTTATCACTCTAGCCGGTCTTGTCCCCTAGTGATAAACAGTTTTCTCAATCGAGTTTGTCAGTTCTTTCGTCGTCAGGAAGTGCTGCATCTGCACAATCTCGCCACCAGTGTATCTTTAGATCAGAGTCGGCACTTGGCCACTTTGATAATTTGAACCTCTGAAAGATCAGAGAACCTTCAACAGATGTCACTTTTCGCCATTAAAGATGATATCCTTGCTTTCCCGGATTAAGGAAAATCCACAGAGAAAGCCTCGTGATCAGAGATTCGGCAGCACGCCAGTTTTGCTCCGAAAAAACACTGATGAGAAGGTCATCGGCACCTCAAAATTGGATCCCATCATATGGCATTTCTCCGGGAAGATCCCGAGAAAAGTATGATGTAACCCCAAACGAAAACAGTCTCTCAAGAGACTCGCTTTCCCCAGTAGAATCGACAAATGGCGTCTCCAAAACAGAGAAGTTTGTGTACCTCTACAACTCAGACGAATGGGTTCCCCAGCAAGTCTGACATCAAAACTTTTTCCACTCAAATGGCATCTCCCTAGGAAAATTCGGCGAGATGTTTGAGGGAAAGCCGCTACGAATAGCGTCCCTTGTCAGTAAAGTTTATTGACAAAAGAAACTAAGACCAGTTCCTTGGTAGGAAACTAGGATCGAGGGGAAGTTTAAATCAGAAACTAAGACCAGTTCCTTGGTAGGAAACCAGGATCGAGGGGAAGTTTAAATCAGAAACTAAGACCAGTTCCTTGGTAGGAAACTAGGATCGAGGGGAAGTTTGTTTCCACAACTGAGACCAGTTCCTTGGTAGGAAACCAGGATCGAGGGGAAGTTTATGTCAAAAGAGACTGAGACCAGTTCCTTGGTAGGAAACCAGGATCGAGGGGAAGTTTACCTTTTCTAAGCATCATTGCTTAGCTAAAGAAGATGAATGCGTAAGCTACCATTCATAACCACCATCAAAATTTTGGGTATTCCGATATTTAATCCTCTTGCACCCCGAATGCCCGAATCCCTTCGTCATTCACACCTTCGGGTCCAAGAAGATTAAATAGGGGCATCTGTAATACCACAAATTTTGACCACTTAGATTTCCCATCATTGTGAAAATCATCATCACAATATGGATGAACCATCATGCTTCATCAGTCTCCCCAAAGATGGGTGAGCATCCAATACATTCAAAATTAGGGTTTCAAGCCCTCTCATAGTTCTCAGACAAAGGATCAATCAAGAAATGACATGATCTTCAACTTGTCTAACCTCCCAAGTAACTAAAAAGGATCAAAAGGACTCCCACTTCAAGGATTAAGCACAAGGATGCTCCCTTCTAGGTGGATCAAGCCTTAAGATCGCCAGTGTCACCAAATTAGGGTTTTGGTCGACCAGGGCCTCCAGAAGGAAAATTTTCATCTGGGCACAAGGTAATGATCCAAAACATGACCTAATATACTTCATGGAACCTCATGAACCCATGCATCAAGTCAATTTTGCCTCAGGGGATGCATTCATCAAAAATCAGGAATTAGGGTTTCTTGACCTAATTCACCCCTAAGTTGACTTTTGGGACAAACCATGAGCCAAGACCTCAAGACATGATTTGAGGGTCTCTAATATACCATATTGATCCATTTGGAACAATGGATTGATCCAAGAAGTTTGAGCAACAAGTCTCAATTTCATCTGCACCACAATTAGGGTTTTAAGAGAAAAGTCAACTGTAACTTTGACTTTTGACCAGGACATGCTCCCAAACCCTAATACATGATTCAATATACCCTATGACACCCATGGAACATGTCCATCAAGTTTGATTTAGGTCAAGGACATGATTTCCTGAAGAATTGCACAGTTTGGAATTCATCTGATAAAAAGTCAACTGTGCACAAAAGTCAACTCTGACTTTTTGAGATTTTTCACCAAAATGGATTTTTAACCCTAAAATGATGTTAATGTATGATTTGAATCATCATTCATCAAGAAAAATCAAGAAAAGTGAGATAACTTGTAAAAAGGGTAACCATAAAACTTAGAAATTTTTCTAAGTTAAAAATAAAGTGGCAAAGGTACCAACTTTGGAGGACCATAACTCCTAAACCACAAGGTCATTTTTTCTCATCCAAAGATGGATTTGTAGCCCTCATTATCACCTACAAAAACTTCAACTACAAGTCATTCCAATTCATTAAGGATTTTGAGTTATGGAGTGATCAAAATGGCTGAAAAGTGAAAATGTCACTTTTTCCAACACTTAGTGGAATTTTCACGAAGTCAGATTCTGCCTCACTTTTTGCCAAATGTAGGGGGATTTTTCACTTGGAATCAAAAGAGATCAAAGCCAAACTTGTCCAAACAGTTGTTGTATCATGTAAGAGCTTTCCAAAATGGCCAAGAACATTGCCAAATTCAACCTACACCATGAGATACAACATTGCCAAGTTGCCTTGCTGAAATCTGTCAAGGCAAGGCAGAATTTGCAACTTTGGTCGATTTGCCAAAATCAGCCAAATCCAATTGCTCCTATCCACTTGGACACCTCAGAGGATTAAATCTAAAGGGGACAATCACTGAGCCAAGCCTCCAAAGTCCATGGAACAAGAAATAACATGTTGAACCTAGAATGGCCAAAATAGGGACAAGACTTCAAATTTGGAATGAGGCATTCAATGAAACCATCAAGGTGGCATGGACTGAGCCATTCTCATCTGAAATCAGTCAAGACTTATCCAAGACCAAGGGGACCAAAGCTCTGTGCCCTAACCTCTAGTCAATGGCTAGAGGAGACTTGGATTTTCATTTGCCAACATTGGCCAAACCTACTTACCAGCTGCCATGCACTATTCCTTGCAAAAAAAACTTGCTCTACTATAAATAGAGCTCAATTGTGGTCAGTTTGAGTACACCAAAGCCATCTAACAGATGCTTTCCTCAAAATCTCTTCTTTCACTCCAATTTTGCCTTCTAAGGCAAGTCACTATCGGGTTTTGAGTTTGAGAGCAATTCCAATCAAACCAATCACTCACACACCTCACATACATCACATATGAGCTGATCAAACACTTAGATTACTTCTGAAACATCAATTTCACAAAATCACCAGCTGGTTGCTCAAGGTTTTAACCAAAGTGCAGCTGAGGTACCACAAAATGATCCAGCCAATTTCAATCAAGTCCAACCATCCAAACACAATCCATAGGGTGTAGGGAAGCTGTTCAGATCATCACCACTCATCTGTAACACGTCCAAATCAAAAATCACTTTGAACTTGCTGTCACGACTTGGAGGTAAGCACATACTTGGTCATCTCTCAATCTATGCATATTTCCTCGCACAATAATTTGGCCATATGTTCATAATCATGCATGGAATGTTTTCCCTCAATTAATTGCATTGTTTGAATCGTGTATCAAAAATCCTAGCCTTCATGCAGAAATTAGGGTTCTTGAGGTCTCTTCGTGATTTCTTGTTGTATGTTTAATTTAAATGAAATTAAAGTACATAGACATGATCGTGAGGTTGAGGCGAGCATAATGATATGTGGATTGCATGATATGATTACGTATTCATGGAGATGGGATAGAAAATGCAAATCTGAGAAACCAAGAACACGCGCGTGTTCTTCAGCTTGTTCTTGGTGCCATTTTTAGAAATTCAAATATTTGAATTTTGTGATTGATTCAAAAATTAATTTCTCTCTGAGTTTTAATGATTTTGAGTTGATTCTTTTTTTAATAATTCACAAAAATGTTAAAATATTTTATTTTCACAAAAAATCCCAAAAATATTATTTATTTCCTATAATTGATATTTTTCCAAAGAATTAATATTTTAATTGTTTTTGACATTTTAAATATTTTTTCTACATGGATTTTGCAACTTTTAATGCTTTCTAATTATTTTGTAGGTCAATACTTAATTTTTGAAGCATTAATCCAAGATCACAATTTGTTTTCCATGTGTTAAACAATTTTTGATCATTTAAATTGAATTTTTATTCAATTAAATACATTTTGAAAACAAATTAGGGTTTTGGATTAATTCAACCCTCATAAATCATTTTCAAAACATTTTGGGCCTCTATTAGAGTGTAAGACCCATCCCCCCTTGTACAAAAACTTTTTGGGCCTCACTCATTGTATAAGCCCCTCTGTACAAGTAAACGGCGCGATCGTCGCCCGTTTAAAAATAAAAATCATATGGGCCTCTCCTCGAGCTATAAGACCCATTCAAAACTTTTGGGCCTCTATTAGAGTGTAAGACCAAATCCCCCTTTTAACCAAAACATTTTGGGCCTCACTTATTGTATAAGTCCCTCTGCGTTAAAAGAAAACCTCGGCGCGATCGCCATTTTTAAACGAAAAATCATTTGGGCCTACCCTCGTGTTATAAGCCCCTCTCTTTTCTTTAAACCTTTTTTGGGCCTCTTGAGAGAGTGTAAGACCCATCCCTTTGTACAGAAAACCTTTTTGGGCCCCAAACACTTGTATAAGTCCCGCTGTATAAAGTCAAACAGTGCGCTCACTGATAAAACCCTGGGCCTCTCCTTGAGCTGTAAGCCCCAAATCTTTCTTTTTCAAAGCACTTTCTCCTTTGATTTTGAATATACTGTTGTTTTCAATCTTTCTTTGTTGAACAACTAACCAAAAAGCATGGAAGCACTACAACCGAGTAAGTGGTTATCGCTTTCATTTACTGCTTCATATTATAAACTGTATTGTGGGGCTGCTCACTGTAAGTCTCCTTTCATAAACTCATATCTACTGTGTAATAATAGTATAGATATTTCGAGTTTCCCCGACAACTACGTCTAGAACTAGGTGACGCCGTTTCATTTATTCGTAGAAATAGACGCCTAGATCCCCAATAGGAGCACCAGATACAGTCTTCTCTTCGGCTGTCCTCCTTAGGAATCGTCAAGAAGCTCTACTCCCCAAGATGAATGTATTCTCCGTGAATGGCATCTTTGAGTTTCTTCCAAATTCTCGAACTTTCCTGACTTGATCTATTCCTTGTGGATAGCTTGCCTTGAATGTCTCGGGGTTTGGGTATCCACTACGGTCATAATCTTGGACCTTAACTAAGGAACCCTCTTTAAAAGTTAAAAATCACTGGATAGTAAACCTCGCACGTTTACCAGTGGTTTTTATCTTTAAAAGAGTTATCTCTCCTAATGGAAAGGAGATGATAGACCCATGGGCTTCTTAAAAGCATCGGCCTCCTCTTGGGCATTATTCAAGGACACTACGGCTTCTTAGAAGTATTCACAGCCTCTTCTTAGGCTTCGTATCATGATCTCTTCCTTCGGGAATGATAGCCTCCTCTTGGGCTTCGTACAAGGACCCGTAGGCTTCTTAAAAGTTTCCAGCCTCCTCTTGGGCTTCGTACAAATTGTCCCGACGACCTCCTAGAGGTATAGGAACAAAACCTAGTCATCCTCATAGAACAGTCATTTCATGGAGTCTACTACTGTTTCTCAAAGCATAGTACAAAAGAAAAAAACTCTAGACTTGGACAGTCTAACTTCCTTGAGTCTCAAAGACATTCTCAAGTGACCCCTTCGTTAAATAGGAAGGAAACCCGCAGACTCGGACAGTCTCAATACCCTTTGGATTTCCCGTTTCCTCAAAGAGAAGGAAATATCCCTGATCCTCAGATCAAATCCCTGAGTACAGTGTTGCTCATATAAGAACTGATTTTCTCTTTTAAAATCAGTATATTGGATCTGTCACTCAACTGAAACAAACCTTTAGCCTCCATCTCGGGCTTCGTACAAGATACAAAAACACTCTCTTGTCAAGTAACAAAGACTCCCTCGTAGAGTCAAACAAACAATAGCCTCTATCTCAGGCTTCATACGAGACACAAAAACTCTATCGTCGGGTCAAAAACTTTTAGCCTCTCTCTCGGGCTTTGTACGAGACACAAAATAGCCTCCTCTTAGGCTTTGTATAATGATTTTCCTAGCGGAAATTAGCTTCCTCTTAGGCTTTTGTATAAGAAAACCACTGGTTGATCCAATCAACCTTTTAGCATCAAAGCTGTGCCTCGTTCACAGTACACAAACATCAACAACTCCTTTCCTTTCATCTAATCGCTGTAAGCGGCAAGCCTCTGGATCATCTGTATCCATGCCACTGTCCCTCTTTTAGCATGAGAAATTCCTAAGGAAAGATGGCATTGCTCTACACTGAGTTAAAGTCTTCTCCTTCAGGTTAAAACCCTTTCTTCGGAAATTATGGCATTGCTCCCCAGTTAAAGTAATTCTCCTTCCCCCTCTTTAGAGATGACAAATTCTCTCTAAAGTCGAGGTCTTTCAGCTTCACGTCTTGGGCTTTGAACAAGACACAAATAGACCTTTCAGCTTCACATCTTGGGCTTTAAACAAGATACAAACCACCTTTCGCTTCACGTCTTGGGTTTTGAACAAGACACCAAAACACCAAAACACCAAAAACACCCATTTCCTCCCATAGAATAGGAGGAACTACGAACGCTCTGATTTCCCTGTTTCGGTAAACGGGAATACGTAGGCATAAGATCGAAGGAAAAGATCTTAGCGAGCACAATCAACAAAAAACCCAAATCCCATATCTCCATCAATCAAAAATCAGTAATTCCAAAGCATCAGTCCTAACATCCTAATCCTTGTTCCCCGCTAGAAAGTCCTAGAAAGAAAGAAAACAGTACTGGCGAAAATACAAATAACCAGTACAAAGGCCCCCCCACATTGATAGCATTCGTAACTTAACAGACCGCTGTTTAAACTCAGTATGCAAGCAGGGTTAATTGGAGACATCTATTTCCCTTCCTTATTCAGCTCACAATAGGATAAAAAATGAATCGACCTGTAGTTTAAGCTCAACCGCAGAGAGCGACCAGCGCTTAAGAACCGCGTCCAAAATCGCTCGCTACACTTATCCCCTAGTGATAACAGTCCTCTCAATCGAGTTGTCAGTTCTTTCCTCGTCAGGAAATGTTACCTCTGCACTACCTCTCTCCTCTAGTGTATCTCTGGATTAGAGTCGGCACTCGACCACTTTGATAACTTGAACCTCTAAAAAGCCAGAGAAGCTTTCTATAAATGTCACTCTTTGCCATTGAAGATGATATCCTTGCTTTCCCGGATTAAAGAAAAATCCCTAGAGAAAGCCTCCTAAGCAAGAGATTTGGCAGTACAACTGCCTTTCTCCGAAAGACCGCTGATGAAAAGGTCATCGGCACCTCAAAATTGGAGCCCGTCATATGGCATTTCTCCGGGAAGATCCCGAGAAAAGTATGATGTAAGACCCCAAGCGGAAGCAGTCTCTCAAGAGACTCATTTTCCCCAGATAGAGTCGACAAATGGCGTCTCCAACAGAGAAGTTTGTGTACCTCTACAACTCAGACGAATGGGTTCCCCAACAAGTTTGACATCAAAACTTTTTCCACTCAAATGGCATCTCCCCAGGAAAATTCGGCGAGAAGTTTGAAGAAAACCGCTACAAATAGCGTCCCTTGTCAATAAAGTTTATTGACGGAAGAAACTGAGACTAGTTCCTTGGTAAGAAACCAGGATCGAGGGGAAGTTTAAATCAGAAACTAAGACCAGTTCCTTGGTAGGAAACCAGGATCGAGGGGAAGTTTACTTCAGAAACTGAGACCAGTTCCTTGGTAGGAAACCAGGATCGAGGGGAAGTTTAAATCAGAAACTTAGTCCAGTTCCTTGGTAGGAAACCAGGATCGAGGGGAAGTTTATTTAAGGAAACTGAGACCAGTTCCTTGCTAGGAAACCAGGATCGAGGGGAAGTTGACAAAAGAAACTAAGACCAGTTCCTTGGTAGGAAACCAAGATCGAGGGGAGGTTTATTTCAAAAGAAAACTGCGACCAGTTCCTTGGTAGGAAACTAGGATCGAGGGGAAGTCTACCTTTTCTAAGCATCATTTCTTAGCAAAAGAAGATGAAAACGCAAGCTGCCATTCATAGCCATCAAAATTTCGGGTATTTCGATATTTAATCCTCTTGCACCCCGAATGCCTGAATACCTTCGTCATTCACACCTTCGGGTCCAAGAAGATTAAATAGGGGCATCTGTCATACCCCAAATTTTGACCACTAAGATTCCCATCATTGTGTCAATCATCATCATAATATGGATGAACCATCATGCCTCATCAAATGCCTCAAGGGTTGTTGAGCATTCACTACGATCAAAATTAGGGTTTTAAGCTCTCTCTGAGTTCTTAGACAAAGAATCAATCAAGGAATGACATGATCTTCAACTTGTCTAACCTCTCAAATGTCCACAAGGGATCAAAAGGACTCCCACTTCAAGGATTAAGCACAAGGCTGCCCCTTCTAAGTGGATCAAGTCTCAAGATCGACAGAGTCACCAAATTAGGGTTTTGGTTGACTAGGGCCTCCAGATGAAATTTTTCATCTGGGCACAAGCCAATGCTTCAAAAAAAACCTAATATACTCCATGGAACCTCATGGACCCAAGCATCAAGTCAATTTGACCTCAGGGGATGCATACATCAAAAATCAAGAATTAGGGTTTCTTGACCTAATTCACCCCTAAGTTGACTTTTGGGACAAATCATGAACCAAGACCTAAAGACATGATTTGGGGGGATTTAATATACTATATTGATCCATTTGCAACAATGGATTAATCCAAGAAGCTTGAGCAACAAGTCTCAATTTCATCTGCACCACAATTAGGGTTTCGCGAGGAAAGTCAACTATAACTTTGACTTTTGACCAGGACATGCTCCCAAACCCTAAGACATGATTCAATATACCCTATGACACCCATGGAACATGTCCATCAAGTTTGATTTAGGTCAAGGACATGATTTCTTGAAGAATTGCACAGTTTGGAATTCATTTGACAAAAAGTCAACTGTGCACAAAAGTCAACTTTGACTTTTTGAGATTTTTTACCAAAATGGATTTTTAACCCTAAAATGATGTTAATGTATGATTTGAATCATCATTCATCAATAAAAATCAAAGAAAGTGGGATAACTTGTAAAAGGGGTAACCATAAAAACTTAGAAAAATTTCTAAGTTATGGAAAAAGTGACACTAATGTGCCAACTTTGGAGGACCATAACTCCTAAACCACAAGGCCATTGTTCCCCATTTAAAGCTTGATTTGTAGATCACATTGCCCTCTACAAAAGCTTCATACTGACCTATGTCCAAATTCCTCGTGGATTTTGAGTTATGGAGTGATCAAAATCAAGAAAAGTCACTTTGTTCCAACACTTAGTGAAAATTTCACTAAGTCAGAATCTGCCTTTACTTTTTTCCAAATGTAGGGGGATTTTTCACTTGGATTCAAAAGAGATCAAAACCCAACATGTTCAAACAGTTGTTGTATCATGTAAGGGTTTTCCAAAACGGCCAAGAACATTACCAAATTCAATTTGAGCTATGAGATATGACATTGGCAAGATACCTTGCTGAAATCTGCCAAGGCAAGGCATATTTTTGCACTTTTGGTCGATTTACCAAAATCAGCCAAATCCAAACACTCCTATCCACTTGGACACCTCTGAGGATTGAATCTAAATGGGATAATCACTGAGCCAAGCCTCCAATGTCTTTGGAATAAGAAATAGCATGTTGAACCTAGAATTGCCAAAATAGGGACAAGACTCCAATTTTGGATTGGAGCATTCAATGGAAGCATCAAGGTGGCATGGACTGAGCTCTTAGCAACTGAATTCAGTCAAGACTTATCCAAGACCAAGGGAACCAGCAGCCTGTGCCCAAACCTCTAGTCAATGGCTAGAGGAGACTTGGATTTTCATTTGCCAACATTGGCCAAACCTACTCAGCAGTTTCCATTCACTATTCCTTGCAAAACAAACTTGCTCTACTATAAATAGAGCTCAATTATGATCAGTTTGAGTACACCAAAGCCATCAAACAGATGCTTTCCTCAAAATCTCTTCTTTCACTCCAATTTTTCCTTCTAAGGCAAGTCACTATCGGGTTTTGAGTTTGAGAGCTTTTCCAATCAAACCAATCACACACACACCTCATATACATCACATATGAGCTGATCAAACACTTAAACAACAACTGGAACACTGATTTCTCAGAATCACCAGTAAATTACTCAAGGTTTTAACCAAGTTGCAGTTGAGATGCCATGAAGTGATCCAGCCAGTTTCAATCAAGTCCAAGCATTCAAACACACTCCATAGGGTGTAGGGAAGCTATTCAGATCATCACAACTCATCTGTAACACCTCCAACTCAGAAATCAATTTGCTCTTGCTGTCACGACCTAGAGATAAGCCTAAACTTGGCCATCTCTCAATCCATGCAATTTTTGCTGCACAATAATTTGGCCATATGTTCATAATCATGCATGGAATGTTTCCCCTAAATTAATTGCATTGTTTGAATCGTGTATCAAAAATCTCAGCCTTCATACAGAATCTAGGGTTCTTGAGGATTATTCATGATTTCTTGCTTTATGTTTAATTTAAATGAAATTAATTGTCGTAGACATGATTGTTATGTTGAAACGAGTTGATTGGTATGTGGATTGCATGATATGATTAAGTATTTAGTGAGATTGGATAGAAAATGCAAATCTGGGAAACTCAGAACACGCGCGTGTTCTTGCCCTTGTTCTTGGCGCCATTTTCCAACATTTGAATATTTGAATTTTGTGATTTTTATTTAATTGATTCAAAAATTAATTTCTCTCTGAGTTTTAATGATTTTGAGTTGATTCTTTTTTTAATAATTCACAAAAATGTTGAAATATTTTATTTTCCCAAAAAATCCCAAAAATATTATTTATTTCATATAATTGATATTTTTGCAAAGAATTAATATTTTAATTGTTCTTGACATTTAAAATATTTTTTCCCTCTTGATTTTGAAAAGATTAATGACTACTAATTATTTTGTAGGTCAATACTTGATTTTTGAAGCATTAATCCAAGATCATAATTTGTTTCCCACATGTTAAACAATTTTTGATCATTTTAATTGAATTTTTATTCAATTAAAATACATTTTGGAAATAAATTAGGGTTTTTGATTAATTCAACCCTCACAAATCATTTTCAAACACTTTTTGGGCCTCTATTAGAGTGTAAGACCCAACCCACTTGTACATAAATATTGTGGGCCTCACTTATTATATAAGTCCCTCTGTACATTTTTAAATTCGGCACAATCGTCGCCAGTTTAAAAATAAACCATCTGGGCCTCTCCTTGAGCTATAAGCCCCATTCAAAACTTTTGGGCCTCTAATAGAGTGTAAGACACAACCCCCTTTTAACCAAAACCCTTTTTGGGTCTCACTTATTGTATAAGTCCCTCTGCGTTAAAAGAAAACCTCGGCGCGATCGCCATTTTTAACGAAAAACCATCTGGGCCTACCCTCGAGTAGTAAGACCCATTTCATTTCTTTAAACCTTTTGGGCCTCTTGAGAGAGTGTAAGACCCATCCCTTTGTACAGAAAACCTTTTTTTTTGCCTCAGTCACTTGTATAAGTCCCTCTGTACAAATTCAACAGTGCAATCACTGGTAAAACCCTGGGCCTCTCCTTGAGCTGTAAGCCCTAAATCTTTCTTCTTCAAAGCACTTTCTCCTTTGATTTTGAATAAACTGTTGTTTTCAATCTGCTTTTGTTGAACAACTAACCAAACAGCATGGAAGCTCTACAACCGAGTAAGTGTTTATACGCTTTCATTTACCGCTTTCATATACATATAACTGTATTGTGGGGCTGTTTCGCTGTAAGTCTTATTTCATAAACTCATATCAACTGTGTAATAATAGTATAGATATTTAGAGTTTCCCCGGCAACTACGTCTAGAACTAGGTAACGCCGTTTCATTTATTCGTAGAAATAGACAGCTAGATCCCCAATAGGATCACCAGATACAGTCTTCTCTTCGGCTGTCCTCATTAGGAATTGTCAAGAAACTCTACTCCCAGAGATGAATGTATTCTCCGTGAATGGCATCTTTGAGTTTCTTCCAAATTCTCGAACTTTCCTGGCTTGATCTATTCCTCGTGAATAGCCTGTCTTGAATTTTTCGGGGTTTGGTTACCCACGGGCTTCTTAAAAGCATCGGCCTTCTCTTGGGCATCGTACAAGGACCCACAGGCTTCCTAAAAGCAACCCCGCCTCCTCTTGGGCTTAGTACAAGGACCCGCCGGCTTCTTAGAAGTATTCACAGCCTCCTCTTAGGCTTCGTATAATGATCTCTTCATCCGGGAATGATAGCCTCCTCTTGGGCTTCGTACAAGGACCCGTCGGCTTCTTAAAAGCTTCCAGCCTCCTCTTGGGCTTCGTACAAATTGTCCCAATGACCTCCTAGAGGTATAGGAACAAAACTTAGTCATCTGCATAGAACAGTCCTTTCAAAGAGTCTACTACTGTTTCTCAAAGCATAGTACAAAAGATGAAACTCTAGACTTGGACAGTCTAATTTCCTTGAGCCTCAAAGACATTCTCAAGTGACCCCTTCAAAAATAGGAAGGAAACCCGTAGACTCGGACAGTCTCAATACCCTTTGGATTTCCCATTTCCTCAAAGGAAAGGAAATATCCCTGAATCAAATCCTTGAGTACAATGTTACTCATATAAGAACTGATTTTCTCTTTAAAATCAACATACTGGACCTGTCACTCAACTGAAACAGCAACCATAGCCTCCTCTTGGGCTTTGTACAATGATTCTCCCCAGCGGAGTCAAACAACGTTTAGCCTCTCTCTCGGACTTTGTACGAGACACATAAGAGACTCCCTCGTTGAGTCAATCACCCCTTTTAGCCTCCATCTCGGGCTTTATACGAGATACGAAAAGGTTCTTATTGAGCCAAACAAATTTTAGCCTCCATCTCGGGCTTTGTACGAGATACAAAAACACTCCCTTGTTGAGTATAAAAGATCCTCTTGTAGGATCAACCCCTTTTAGCCTCTCTCTCGGGCTTTGTACGAGACACATATTAGCCTCCTCTTAGGCTTTGTATAAGAAAACCACTGGTTGATCCAATCAGTCTTTTAGCATCAAAACTGTGCCTCGTTCACAGTACACAAACATCAATAACTTCTTCCCCGTCATCTAATCGCTGTAAGCGGCAAGCCTCTGGATCATCTATATCCATGCCACTGTCCCTCTTTTAGCATGAGAAATTCCTAAGGAAAGATAGCATTGCTCTACACTGAGTTAAAGTCTTCTCCTTTAGGTTAAAATCCCCTATAAAGGAAATTATGGCATTGCCAGATTCACACATCCCGGTTAAAGTAATTCTCCTTTATAAACAGTTGTGACATACAACCCCCTCTTTAGAGATGACAAATTCTCTCTAAAGTCAACACCCTTTTAGCTTCATATCTTGGGCTTTGAACAAGATACAAATAGACTCTTCAGCTTCACATCTTGGGCTTTAAACAAGATACAAACCACCTTTAGCTTCACGTCTTGGGCTTTGAACAAGACACCAAAACAACCATTTCCTCCCTTAGAATAGGAGGAACTACGAATGCTCTGATTTCCCTGTTTCGGTAAACGGGAATACCTAGGCATAAGTGTAACGCCCCGATTTGTTTAATTGCTTTTATTTATTTCATTTATGTGAATTTTGTGAAATGTGTGAATTTATTGTATTTTACCTGCTAATTGAGTTAATTGGTTAATTTCCCTGATAGGTAAAATATTTGCAATAAATTATAATTTCTTTTCAACTTTTATTTCCCGAAATATATTTCATCGGTATGTTTATGTTTTATCGCATTTGGAGAGCGTTTGGGAGATATTTTGAGCTGAGGGGTATTTTGGTCTTTTTGGGGTTAGATATTTTGAATAAATAGTAAGTGGAGAGAAAAAGAGAGAAAAGAAAGGAAGAGAAAGAAAAGGAGAAGAAAGAAAAGAGAGAAGAGGAAAAAGAGAAGAAAGAGGAAAACTCGGGAAATCTCTGTTTCAAGCGCGAATAATCGGGTAAGGGTGAGAAGTTTCAATTATATCTTGCTTATGTATGTATATGTGTATGTTTTCTTGATTGTTTTGGATATTTTTTTATAGTTTTCATTTTAAGTCGAAATGGTAAAAATGAGTAGAAATTGATGTTTTTACGCACGAAAGTCGGAATAAATCGCGTAGTAGAGTCGTGTGATGTTGGGTCTTGATTTAGTATGAGCGTTTGATTGAATCGAGTTGAATTTGTAACTTTTGCATTTTTGATATATATTGATGTTTTTGTGAAAATTGATGTTGTGATCGAGTAAAAGTGTTTGGATATGTCTGGTAACATTGGTATAGGTTGATATTTAATCGGGTGGAATTGTTGGAATGAGTCTACAGGATTTAATCGGGTTTGGTTGGGTTTTCTGTCATTAAAACAGAGTTTTTGGTGGTTCTGCAGCAGTGTTAATCGATTAACCAAATGTGTTAATTGATTAACACGTGAAAAATTTGAGTGTGTTTACGTGAGTTTCATACTGTTAACCGGTTAACCAAATGGGTTAACCGATTAACCAAGGCAAAAATTTGAAAAATCCAAAACTTTGAAAATTCATATCCTTCGAACCGTAAGTCCGTTTTGGTCGCCGTTCAAAGCGATAGGAAGCTAATGAGATGTCCTTCCTTATAAAAATGGTTTTTTAGGATTAGTAGCCGGTTTAATTATGTCGGAAAATCGGGAATAGTGTCGGTTGTCGACTTTTGTCGTTATAATGGTGCGTAATTGGGGTGTATTGTACAAGGTGCTGTTGTATGATGTAAATGTATGTGTTTAGAGAGTGTTGTGATGAATTGTGGCCGTATGGAAATTAAATGCATTGTTTTGGGCATAAGTGCAAAGTGTGATTTTGTCGATATAGAGGAATGCATTTATGTGTGCATATTAAATGTCATGAGTCATTGTATGCCAAGCATCATGAGATGCATTGTTGTGACGTCCTGAGTGACGAATTGATTCCAGAGGGAATCTGCTATAACATCGTTAGCCTTAAAAATAAGAGGACTGAAAACGATCTGATTGGATCGTGAGCCTTGAAAATAAGAGGACCGAAAGCGATGGTTATAGACGATCGTGAGCCTTATACAAAGAGGAACGAAAGCGATCGGATCGTGAGCCTTATACAAAGAGGACCGAAAGCAATCCATAAATGTCGTGAGCCTTAAAAATAAGAGGACTGAAAGCGATCTGATTGGATCGTGAGCCTTAAAAATAAGAGGAACGAAAGCGACGGGGAACATCGTATGCCCGACGGGGAGTTACACTAAGTAACGAGCGATGGTTCCAATAGTTCCTGAGTGAACTAGTGATGAGAAATGTTGGAAGTCGGTACCCGCATGGCATTTGCATAGAGTCGTTGTGTCGGTCTCTGTGCATTTGCATAAATCATGGATGCATTATGTGTGGAAAATCATGATTTGATTGATTATGTGTGAGAATTGTGAATGGATGCATTATGTGTGGGAAATCATGATTTGATTGATTATGTGTGGAAATTGTGCATTGATTTGTTATGTGTTGAGATTGTGATAGCATTGGTAATTTGATGTGCATATGTGATAAATGCATTGGTTGTGGATAATATGATTATACGTAGACATATGTTATGTGAAGTGTGTTGTGTTTCTAAATGCTATGACTTGGTATGCCTTATGTGCAAATATGTGAGTATATTGGATACTTGATATATGCTATATTGTTGGATTAATAGATATATGTTACGTATATGTGGTATGTTATATGTATTAGTATGTGGTGTTTGTGGTGAGAATAGTTATGCATGTGATTTGTTATGTATTTGCATATTATTATGCAATCTTGATTTTAGTTGTTATTTCACACCCTTCTACTGTTTTATAATGCTCTATGAGGCATTGCAGATTAGAGTTGCTGGAGGTCTTTTTGTGAAGATTAGTCCTCCGTTCTGTTGTCGGTCTTGGTGTCGGCTCTGATACGCAGCACGGGAGTCGGGGAACGATTATATATATGTATACATTTGTTGAATGTATTTTGTGGTACTTTTGGTGTATATAGTTGATGTTCTAAAATGAATTATTTTGTAAAACAAGTCGGTTATGGATCTTTCCGATTTATTCCATAATTGAGCTTTCCTTTTATATGGAAAAAGTTTCCCCTTTGTGGGTATTCTATTTTATGCTATGTATCAAATTTATGAGCAGGGATGATGTTTTGTTTATTTAATTGTGGCATCCTTGTTTCTGTCCGGAAAAAATAAATTTTTAGTTACTCTGATTTATTTATGTATTATTTTTTTTGCGATGAGAATTGGGGTGTTACAATAAGATTGAAAGAAAAGTCTTGGCGAGCACACTAAACAAAAAACCCAAAATCCCATACTTTCATATATCCGTCCTAACATCTTAACCTCCCACCAATTAACCGAACACCACTTTTAAAAAAATAAACCTAATAGAGACCCCGAATCTTTATAGCATCTGTAAACCAACAGTTTTGACTGTTTATCCTCAGTTTGCAAGCAGGGTTAATTTGAGACATCTATTTCCCTTCCTTCATCAGCTTTAATATGATAAATAATGAATCGAGCTGTAGATACCAAAGAGCGATAGTGCTTCGCAACCACATCCAAAATCGCTCGCTACAGGGAGTTGTCAATTACCCATCCTATATATGGTTATCCATAGATTGTTTGGAATTTTCTACTGTTATCTACTTAGTGGTGTTTATCTGTCATGGGTTGGGAAAGTTTTTTCTTTGGGAATGTTGAGAGAGTATTTTTTTGTTGATTTTCGGGTTTTTTGATGTTTTTGGTAAGGTACTGGACCTAAGGTTTTTGTTATGTGTGGTCGCTAAGATATCGTAATCTTATGCCTACGTATTCCCGTTAAGGTAATAGGGAAATCACAGTAATCGTAGTTCCTCCTATTCTATGGGAGGAAATTTGTTTGGTGTCTTGTTTAAAGTCCAAGATTGAAGCTAAAGGGTATTTGTGTCTTGTTCAAAGCCCAAGATTGAAGCTAGATGGTTTGATTGAGAGAGAATTTGTCATCTCTAAAGGGAGATATCTCATCTGTTTATCACAGTTGTTGGGTGACTGATTATAATGGAAAATTACTTTAACTGGAATATGTGGAATCCAGCAATGCCATAATTTTCTTTATAAGGGATTTGTCCTGAAGGAGAAAACTTTTAACTCAGTGTAGAGCAATGCCATTTTTCCTTAGGAGTTTTTCATGCTAAGAGAGGGACATTGGCTTGGATGTAAAGAATCCAGAGGCTTGCCACTTACAGCAATTAGATGAAAGACGGGGTTTACCAGGATAAGAGATGGAACTACAGCTTGGATATTTGAATCAACAAATGTGCCACTTACAGCAGTTATTTGGGATTATGGTTTGTTTGATTGTCTGTTTTGATGTGTGATATACAGAGAAATGTCTTCATGCAGAGAAATCTTGATTTCCTCTGAGGGGATGTTGATTTTTATGTGCCTTGATCAAAGCCCAAGGTTGAAGCTAAAAGGTTGACTCTACTAGGGAGTTTTATATCTGTCTTGTACAAAGCCCAAGATTGAGGCTGAAAAGAGATTGACTCTGCTTAGGGAGATCATTATACAAATCCTAAGAGGAGGCTAGAAGGAATTGACTCTTCCGGGGAATATTTTGTCTGTTTTGTACAAAGCCCAAGATTGAGCCTAAAAGGGATTGACTCTACTAGTGAGAGGTTTTATCTGTCTTGTAAAAAGCCCAAGATTGAGGCTAAAAGAGAATTGACTCCACTGGGGAGGTTCCATATCTGTCTTGTACAAAGCCCAAGATTGAGGCTAAAAGGGAATCTGAATAACTCAGTTGGAGAATGTTTTATCTGTCTTGTACAAAGCCCAAGATTGAGGCTAAAACTATTGAGGGATGATCATTATACAAAGCCTAAGAGGAGGATGATTTGGGGAATTTCTTATATGAAGCCTAAGAGGGGGCTAGCTTCTGCTGAGGATTATTGAGATCCAGAGACAGGTCCAAATTGGGGAATCAACTCTTGCTGAGGATTACAGAAGAGTTGAGATATCAGAGACCATGAGGTTCTGATTGAGGGTTTATTGATAGTGATTTGACCATAGCTGGGGAATTTTAAAGTACGAGTTTAAAGATTGAGTTTTGAAACACGTGGAGGTTTTAACTCTGTTGGTGATTGATCAGGGTTTTTCCTGTGTTTTTAAGAAACTTGAGGGTTTCTTTGAAATCCAAGAGGAGATGAGTCTGTCCAAGTCTACTGTGTGAGAAGGTTGATCTTTGTATGATGCCCAAGAGGAGGCTAATGTTTTAAGGGATGAGAATCAACCCTAAACTGGTCTGATGTTTTGACTCTGACTCTCTAGAGGATTGAACTATCAAAGGATGACTAAGTTATGTCCTATACCTGTAGAAGGTCTTTGGGTCCTTGTACTAAGCCCAAGAGGAGGCTGAAAACTTCTAAGAATCCTGAGGGTCCTTGTGCAAAGCCCAAGAGGAGGCTGGGGATACTTTTAGGAAGCTCGGGATCCAAGACCAAGAAAAGTTCTAGAAAGGTTTCACCGAGAATAATCCTCTCTTTAGTGAACAGTTCTAGGGTTTGAAGAAATTCAAAAGAGGTTTCACCGGGAATTAATCCTCTTTGGGGAAATGAATTTCTTGTACAAATTTCTAAGTAGTGACAGTCTTGAGAAAAGTTTCACCGGGAATAATGTTTTTCTCTGTTCCATATTGTATAATCCCAAGAGGAGGCAAGACTGTATCTGGAATTTCCTACGGGGAACTAGTTTTGACTGTGTTGAAAGAGTGACCACTGGTTTGATCTAATCCTAGACCTAATTTCTGAGGAAAACTCTAAGCAGATATATATATATATATATATATATATATATATATATAAACAACTATGTAAAAGAAAGCTGGTAGAACTTACAGGTGAGCAAGCTTCTAGTGTTATAAACACAGCTGTATGTTTTGTTATTCAAGAATTGAAGGAAGTTTTGATAACAATTTTTGAATCTAAATCAAAAGGAAAGTTGTTTTAAAAAGAATATTGGGTTTATACTCAAGGAGAGGCCCAGATGAATTATTTTGATAAGGCGACGATCGCGCAATAGTTTCGAAAACCACAGAGGGACTTATACAATGACTGAGGCCCAAATTATTGTATTTACAAAAGAGATTGGGTCTTACACTCTATTAGAGGCCTAAGAGTTTATTTTTATACAAGAGATAGGGCTTACAACTCAAAGAGAGGCCCAGGTGAAAAACAATGATCGTTCTGTTATTCGGAAAATTGTACCGGGACTTATACAATGATTGAGGTCTAAATTATTTATGTACAAAAGGAGGGTTGGGTCTTACACTCTATTAGAGGCCCAAACGCTTTTTTCAAAAAAAAAAAAGAAAAGAGAATGGGGCTTACAACTCAGGGAGATGCCCAAAAGTTTATTGTTTTGAAAGCGGCGATCGCTCCGAGTTTTTTGAAATCGTATAGGGACTTATACAATGACTGAGGCCAAAAAAAGGTTTTGTGTGACAAGGGATGGGTCTTACACTCTATTAGAGGCCCAAAAGTGTTTATGTGAAGTTTGAAAAATCAAAATTTAGAGAAAACCCTAATTTTGAATTTAAAAGATATAATTTTCAAAGGAAATTAAATAAAAAATGATATAAAATATCAAATATATTCAAAAATAAGTTGTAAACTTTGAAAAATATTTTGAAAAATCATGTTTAATCACATGAAAGCTTATAATTCATTTGGAATGAAAAGATCAAAGTGAGAATTTCATTTAAAAATGTTTAAAAACAAAAAAAATGAAATTAATTACAAAAATTCTAACTATATTAGATAAATAATATAAATTGGATTTTTTTTGTAAAATAAAATAATTTAACATTTTTGTGACTTTTTCAAAAAAAGAACCAATAAAAAATGAAAAAAAATGAGAGAGAAATTAATTTTTGAAATCAATTAAATAAAATATCAAAAAATTGATAAGTTTGAAAATTTGAAAAAGGGCGCTAAGAACACTTGTTCTTGGCTGCGTGCCCTGTTTTGCCCAGATTTGCATTTTCTCACCTTTCTCTCTGATTACTCAATGGTTTTGCGCGATTCAAACACCATTCTTGCTCGTTTTTGAACAAGGATCACAACTATATAGATTAATTGCATTTATATTAAGTATGGAGTGAGAAATCAGAGGATGAACTCAAGAACCCTAGTTTCAGCATGAACACTATGAAATTCTATACACGATTCATACATAGCAATTGATTGAGAGTTATCACTCTATATACATGCAAGAACAAGATGGTATTCAAAAATTCATTTATGATGCATGTAATATAGAGTTTGAAGGCTTCATGCTTACCTCTTGCAGCTGGTGATCGAATTCTATGTTGGAGGTGATACAGATGTTGTGTAATGATCTGGAGAGCTCCAATGGACCTTAAGTAATATGTTTGAGGGCTTGGAATGGATTGAACCAGCTCAGAACTTGTTATGGCACCTCAACTGCAAACAGACCAAAAGTTTGAGCAAATGGATAGTGACTTTGTGATTCTGATGTTCCATATGGGTTTTAAGGCCATGGATCACTCATATATGATGTATATAAGGTGTTGGCATGATTGGTTTGGTTTGAGTCACTTCCTATTTCAAAATTCGATAGTGACTTGAAATAGAAGGAAAATCTGATTTTTTTAGGGTGATTTTGAGGAAAGCATCAGTTTGGGTGCTTTGGTGTATTTAAATCGATCACAAATGAGCTCTATTTATAGCAGAGAAAGTTTGTTTTTCAAGCAATAGTGAATGGCAACTGGTACATGTCTTTGGCCAATGGTTGCATAAAGTAATCCAAGTCTTCTATAGCCATTGACTTGGCTCAGTGCATCAGGTTATTATTGCTTTGGTTCAGAGATAAGGCTTGACTCAATTCAGTTAACAATGTCTTGATGCTTGCCACCTTGTGAATCCATTGAATGCATTGAAACAAAATTGGAGTCTTTGAGATTTTTAGCCTTTTTAGGGGTCACATAGCTACATGTAGATCCTTGGACTTGGGAGGCTTGTGGATCAGACATTGTCCCTTAGATGTTATCCCTTGAGGTGTCCAAATGGATAACAAGACTTGTAATTATCTAATTTATCTAATTCGAGCAAATGTCTTATAATCTGCCTTGGGAAGAAACAATCTTTGATGCCATGTTCCAAGGGTTGTAACTCCCTACTTAAATTAAATTTGGAGATTATCTGGTACTTGTTGGAAAGCTCTCATGACATACTTTAACTTTAATGTTCACAAATGGACCTAGTTCAGCTTGGATCAAGGTGAAAAATGGCCTCAAAGTTTGGAAAAAGTGAAACAGATTCTGACTTGTTGAAAATTTTACCAAGTGTTGGAAAAAGTGGTCATTTCCACTTTTTGTGATTTTGATCAATCCATAACTCAAAATCCATGAGGATTTGGAATCTTTTGTAGCTGACATTTTTAAAGTATGTAAGATGAACTTTCATTTGAGCTTTGAATGGGAGAAAAAGGCCTTGTGGTTTAGGAGTTATGACCTTGCAGAGTTGGTACAAAATCACTTTTGTTCCATAACTTAGAAAAAATTTGGTTTCTCATGGTTGCCACTTTAGCAAGAAATATCACTTTTCTTGATTTTTCTTGATGAATGATGATCAATATCATATATTAACATTGTTTTTGACTTAGGGGAACCATATTTGTGAAAATTTTCAAAAAGTCAAACTTAATTTTGGGCACAGTTGACTTTTTGTCAGATGAATTCCTAACTGTGTGATCCTCTATGAAATCAAGTTCTTGACGTAATTCAAACCTAATGGATGGATTCCATAGGTGTTTTAGGGTGTCTTGAACCATGTCCCAAGGTTTGAGAACATGTCTTGGTCAAAAGTCAAAGGCACAATTGACTTTTTCTTCAAAACCCTAACTGTGGTCTAGATGAAATTGAAACTTGTGAATCATGTTTCTTGGATCAATCCATTGTTGTAAATTGATTAATGTGGTGTATTTGAGGCCCTCAAATCATGTCTTGAGGTCTTGGTTCATGCCTTGCCTCAAAAGTCAACTTAGGGGTGAGATAGGTCAAGAAACCCTAATTCCTGATTTTTGATGAATGCTTCCCCTGAGGTTGTTTTGACTTGATAATTAGGTCCAAAAGGTCCTTTTGAGCATGTTCGGTCATGTTTTGAATTATTGGCCTATGCCCATATGTAAATTTTCATCTGGAGGCCTTGGTCGACCAAAACCCTAATTTGGTGACACTGTCGATCCTAAGGCTTGATCCACTTGGAATGTTGCACTCTTGTGCTTGATTCTTGATGTGGGAGACCTCTTGATCCTTTATGGGTTTTTGAGAGGCTCGAAAAGTTAAAGATCATATCAATTCTTGATTGATCCTTTATCTGAATGCTCTGACAGGACTCAAAACCCTAATTCTTGATTGTAGTGAATGCTCAACAATCCTTGAGGAGATTGATAAGGCATGATGGTACATCCATATTGTGGTGATGATTCTCACAATAACGGGAAATCTTGGTGGTCAAAATTTGTGGTTTGACAGATGCCCCTATTTAATCTTCTTGGACCCGAAGGTGTGAATGACGAAGGTATTCGGACATTCAGGGTGCAAGAGGATTAAATATCGGAATACCTGAAATTTTGACTGTGGTTATGAATGGAAGTTTGCTCATCCATCTTCTTTTGGTAAGCAATGTTTCTTAGAAAAAGGGTAAAACTTCCCCCTCGATCCTGGTCTTCAGCCACGGAACTGGTCTTACTTTCTGAAATAAACCTCCCCTCGATCCTAGTTTTCATCCACAGAACTGGTCTTAGTTTCTTCTGAAATAAACCTCCCCTCGATCCTGGTTTTCAGCCACGGAACTGGTCTAAGTTTCTTCTTGTCGAGTTTCCTTCTTGACAAGGAACGCTATGCGTAGCGGTTTTCATCAAACTTCTCACCGAGTTTTTCTGGGGAGATGTCATTTGATGGAAAAAGTTTTGAGGTCATACTTGTTGGGGACACCCATTTGTCTGAGCTGCAGAGGTGTGCAAACTTCTCTGTTGGAGATGCCATTCGTTGACTCTACTGGGGAAAACGAGTCTCTTGAGAGTTTGCTTTTCGCTTGGGGATATTGTATCATACTTTTCTTCGAGATTTTTTCGGAGAAATGCCATGTGATGTGATCCAATTTTGAGGTGCTGATGACTTCAATAACATCGAATTTCTTGGGAGAAAAACCGATGTATTGCCGAGAGTCTTCGGTTAGGAGGCTTTCTCTGGGGATTTTCTTTAATCCGGGAAAGCAAAGATATCTTCTTCAACAGTGAAGAGTGATGTTCCAGAGGTGTCTGTCGAATGTCTTTTTTCCTTTCAGAGGTTCAAGTTATCAAAGTGGTCGAGGACAGGCTCTAATCCAGAAATAAACTGGGGAGAGATTGCTCAGACGATACATTTCCTGACGAGGAAAGAACACAAACCGGGATTTTGTCTTATCCGACGTGAAAAGGAAATCTGATAACTTGATTGACAATAAGATTTTATCACTTAGGAATGAGTATGACCAAAGCGATATTAATGTAATATGAATATGAATCAATTATGCATGATGTATGTATGTTTATGCTGACAAAACTGAAACGACATACATACTAGTTGATGAACACGACTGGATACTCGGCCATTGCGGGGGATGCGAAGTACCATTGGTTCAAGATAGCAATCCTGTTTTGCTTAGGAGAGGTAGTCCCTTTAGGGGATAAAAGTATCATCAATCGGTCTTAAGAGGTAAAAACTCTATCGTGAATGTCATATGGGACATTATATCTGAATCGGTTGATCCTTCATTCAGGTGTACTGGTTTAGAAGGAGTACTTTGATTCTACAAATTAAGGTTTAATCACTTCCGAAGAAGCTGTCGATATTCATTTCGATGTTCAAAGTTAAAAAGGAAATGCCATCTTTATTCTAAAAGCAGAAGAAAATTTTACAAGTAAATTCATCTTGGTTTTGTTTCAAGAATCGTTGATCATGTTGAAAATGTCATTCTATAAAGAAAAAATAAATGAGAATTGCAAACAAAAGCACTAGGGCTCGAATTTTATTGATAGGATGGAAATCAGCCAAGCGCGTGATACCATAGAGTATTACAAAGTTTAGAAAATGGTAATTTAAGGGAAAAGGGGCTACATTGAAACATAACGACCGTTATCCTTCAACAAACTTTGAATTTTGGACATTCTGGGCTTCTGTCGAAGATGACCTTGATTGAAGTCTTTTGACGGGTAGTATTACCGCTGGGGATTTAACCTTGTCAGACATAGTTACTTGCCATGAATTCCTAACTTTTTCCTGGATTGTCTTTTGAGGTTTTCAATCCATCGGGATGATTTTTGCTAATGTCTCTCATTTTTTCCTAGATTGCCCTTTCGGGTTTTCAATCCACCGAGACGTTTTTTTTTTCTTTTTTTATATAGGCGAAGTATTTCTTGACTACATCAACATTCGCGAGGTAGGTAAACCCCTCTCCATCCATGGTTGCGAGTCTCAAGGCACCGCCTGAGAAGGCTTTCTTGACCACATAGAGGGCGTCATAATTCGGGGTCCATTTTCCCCGGGAATCAGTGAGAAATGATTGTATCTTTTTGAGCACAAGGTCTCTTTTCCTGAAGACACGGGGTCGGACCTTTTTGTCGAACGCCTTCTTCATTCTTTGCTGATACAATTGACCATGGCATAAAGCCGTCATTCTCTTTTATTCGATTAGGTTTAGTTCATCGTGTCGACTTTGACACCAATCAGCCCCTGTTAGCTTAGCTTCCATCAATACCCGGATTGATGGGATCTCTACTTCTATGGGGAGCACTGCCTCCATGCCATATACTAAGAGAGAAAGGGGTTGCCCATGTTGAGGTGCGGACGGATGTGCGATAACCGTGAAAAGCAAAGGGTAGAATCTCGTGCCAATCTTTGTAGGTTACAACCATCTTTTGAACGATCTTTTTGATGTTCTTGTTAGCCGCTTCTACCGCTCTGTTCATCTTAGACCGGTAGGGAGATGAGTTACGGTGTTCGATCTTGAACTCAGCACACAACTCTTTCATTATCTTGTTGCTCAAGTTGGATCCATTATTAGTAATGATCTGGCTTAGAACACCATAACGACAGATGAGATTGTTCTTGATAAATCGGACCACCACTTGTCTGGTCACATTGGCGTATGAGGCTGCTTCGACCCACTTGGTGAAGTAGTCAATGGCTACCAGGATGAACCGATGTTCGTTTGAAGCCTTGGGTTCAATCATGCCAATCATGTCGATCCCCCATATAGAAAAAGTCCATGGGGAAGAAAGAACTTTGAGATACGTTGGCGGTACATGGATTTTGTCAGCGTATATCTGACACTTGTGACACTTTCTCATGTACTTGTAGCAATCGGATTCCATTGTCAACCAATTGTATCCTACTCTCAGAATTTTTCTCGCCACCGTGTGTCCATTGGCATGAGTGCCAAATGATACTTCGTGAATCTCTTTTATCAACATGTTTGCTTCTGGTCTGTCTACACATCAGAGCATAACCATGTCGAAGTTTCTCTTATACAATGTATCACTGTTCAGAAAGAAGTTGTCTGCCAGTCTTCTGAGAGTCTTCTTGTCTTTCTTGGATGTCCCTGGTGGGTACTCTTGCCTTTGAAGGAAGCACTTGATATCACGATACCAAGGTTTGTCATCAATGACTGCTTCAATTGTGAAGATGTAAGCTGCCCTTTCAAGGCGCATTATGTCAATCTTAGGTACGTTGTTCCATTGACTTGCACTAATCATGGAGGAGAGAGTGGCTAGTGCATTGGCCATGTGATTTTCTTCACGAGGGATATGATGAAACTCAATTCTGTTGAAGAATGGTAACAACCTTCTCGCGTAATCTTTGTAAGGAATCAGTCTCGATTGGTATGTATTCCACTCTCCTTTGATCTGATTGATAACCAGGGCTGAATCTCCATACACATCCAAGTTCTTTATCCTTAAGTCAATTGCTTCTTCGAGACCGATGATACAAGCTTCGTATTTGGCCTCGTTGTTTGTGCATTTGAATGTCAGTCTGGCAGTGAAAGGAATATGGGTACCCTAAGGTGTTACGATGATCGCCCCAATTCCGTTTCCATAAGTGTTGACAGCTCATTCAAAAATTAGTCCCCATTGGGAACCTGGTTCTGACCCTTCACTGGGTAGTGGTTCATCGCAATCTTTCATTTTTAGGTACATGACATCTTCGTCTGGGAAATCAAATCCGACTGATTCCTGATTGTCAATCGGTTGATGAGCCAAATGATTGGCTAAAATACTTCCTTTGACGACTTTCTGAGCATGGTACTCGATGTCGTATTCAGATAACAACATCTGCCAACGAGCAATCCTTCCCGTGAGAGCAGGCTTTTCAAAGACGTGCTTGATTGGATTCATTTATGAGATTAACCAAGTAGTGTGGCAAATCAGGTACTGGAGAAGACGTTTGGTTGCCTAAGCTAGAGCACAGTAAGTTTTCTCGAGCATAGTGTACCGAGTCTCACAGTTAGTGAATTTCTTGCTTAAGTAGTAAATGGCAGATTATTTTCTTTTTGTCTCGTCTTGTTGGCCAAGCACACAACCCATAGAGTCTTCCAAGACTGTTAGGTAGATGATCAGTGGTATTCCTTCCATTGGAGGTGACAGAATAGGCGGATTCAACAGATACGTTTTGATACTGTCGAAATCTTTTTGGCAATCTTTTGTCCATACATAGCTTTGATTCTTTCAGAGTAGTTTGAAGATCGGCGCGCATGTTGCGGTCATGAGGGATATGAATCTTGAGATGTAATTCAGACGTCCCAGAAATCCTCTGACCTGTTTTTCAGTCTTCGGAGAAGGCATTTCTTGAATGGCCTTGACCTTGTCAGGATCAACCTCAATTGCTTTCTGGCTGACAATGAACCCCAAGAGTTTTCCTGAGCAAACACCAAACGCTCGAATAACTTTGACAAGTGTGTCACATGCTCTTCTTCTGTTTCAGACTTGGCAATCATGTCATCGACATACACTTTAATTTCTTTGTGCATCATGTCATGAAACAGAGTCGTCATGGCCCTTTGATAGGTTACCACGATGTTCTTTAAACCGAACGGTATTACCTTGTAACAAAAGGTGCCCCATGGGGTGATGAATGAAGTTTTCTCCATATCTTCCAGTACCATTTTGATTTGATTATAGCCCAAGAATTCATCCAAGAAGGAGAAGATTTTGAACTTTGCTGTACTGTCAACCAGCATATCTATGTGTGGTAAGGGGAAGTCATCCTTCGGACTTTCTTTGTTCAGATCAATGTAGTCTACACACATTCTGAAATTTCCATCCTTTTCGGAATTGGCACTATGTTGGCCAACCATTGAGGATATTTTGAGGTGGCGAGGAAGCCTGCGTCGATCTGTTTTTGCACTTCCTCTTTGATCTTGATAGCCATATCCGGGTGAGTTCTTCTCAACCTTTGTTTTACCGACAGACATTCTGATTTTAACGGTAAATGATGTTCCACGGTGCTGGTATCCAACCCTGGCATGTCCTAATAGGACCAAGCAAATACATCTGGAAACTCTTTGAGAAGTTTTATTAAGCCTTCTTTGACAATTGGACTGAGCAGTGACCCAATCTTAACTTCTTTCTTTTCTTCCCCTGAACTCAAATTGATCGTCTCCAATGGTTCTTTGTGAGGTTTAATAGACCTTTCCTCTTGTCTGAGTAATCGGGAAATCTCTTCTTGGATTTCTTCGTCCTCTTCTTCTTTAGCCTCAAATACCGGGAATTCAAAGTTGGGAGAGGGCATTGGATCGTATGTTTCAATGGGGTTTAAAACAAGCAATCTGCATGACGTGATGATTTGTTTTTTAGCAAAGATAGAGAGAATGCAAGAGTGTGTGTAGTGTATTTTCTAAAAAATGCTTGTTTTTATTTCGGGTTGTTTTAGGATTACCATTTTCTGAAAAAACGAAAAGTGAAAACAGCAATAAATGCGGGAATGACAGAATGACATTATTTATTTATGATTTGTCGATTCTTGAATACAACCCTATAAAACAAAACTCTGTCGCTTTGGGCGAAGCGAATAGGGACATTTTCAGAAAGGTGAACCCTATAAAAACATATGTTTCACCTGGGCAGGGTGAAAGGTCAAAACAAAGATGGCAATTACTTAGACTTATGGACGACTTTTGGGACATCGACAACAACCCATTGGCTACGAACCCCTCGATGAATCACAAAGCCTGGTACCTTCTTTCTTGGTTTGTCCTTAGAAATAACGCAAATTTCTGGCAGAGTAAGATCATTGGAGTCTTCCTCCCATGCAGAGTTGTCGTAAACGAACTCTTCTATTGTATCTTCCATAGTGTGTTCACTCTCAAGAGAATCTCTCCATCCAGTTGGCTGGATGTCCTCGTATCTGATGCGAGAGCTCTCAGGAGTAGTATATTTGACTAAGAAGTCGTACTTGTCACTCGGTTGTCCTAAAGTGTCCCATACTTCTGTGGGGATAGAGGAGTCATCTTCCTCGATGACGTTGATCTCAGGAAAAGCGTAGTTGATGAACTCTTGTCCTGCAATCTTTGTAGATTCATCATTGTGCTGGATATCTTCAGAATGTCCTGAGTAATGATTCCACGACCCGGTGGGGACATGGGTATTCTTTTCAATATTACTCAGCTGATAGGCATAGTTAGGCTGACTCTTTTACCCCAAGTTTTCTGTGTATGACTTCCAGATAGGTAAATCATCCAGCGGATCATAATAATCTTGATCAAAGTTGTCCTTCATTAGACTATCTTCTAATGAGTTAGGTGGAGCACGACATCCCTCAAGATCACAATCTCCATAGATCATCCGGACGTCTGATCTCGGTATATATCTCGGGCTCTGCTTTGGAAAACAGAATGGCATGTGCGTTTCTTCCTGAGATATATAACCGTTATCGTTGAGATAAGATTTCCATTCTTCATCCGTATCGGAGGAGTCACTCTTATTGATGGTGTGTACTTCTTGAGACACTAGGTGGAGGAAACCTCCAATATGGAAGAAATCCTGAATGGGACGAAAACTTTTGTCCTTTTTTGCAGTCTGGGTACTGGTTGAATAGAAACCAAGACCTTTCTTTGTCTTGTTATCTGTAGGAATTATAATTTGTCCCCATCCTTTTGCGTTATTACTCTTGATCACTTCGAGAGCGTCCTTATATGAGGAAATCGATGTCCCTCTTTCTGATTGATTCTCATTGCCCAACAAGAGTGCTTGGAGCTGGGTTCCAACAACCTCCTCCGGTTCTAAATAGGAAAATTTGCTCATAATTAAGGCTTGCTCTCCTCAGACTGTGACTAACTTGTCATTCTTGACGAACTTCAGCTTTTGGTGAAGTGTTGAAGTGACTGCCCCAGCTTCGTGTATCCAAGGTCTTCCTAATAAACAGTTGTATACTGCCTGGATGTCCATGACCTAGAAATTGACTTGGAAAGTGTGAGGACCGATGGTTATGGGAAGATCAACTTTGCCGATAACTGTTTTTCTGGACCCGCCAAAGGTTTTGACGATGATCTCACTGCCTCTCATCGGGGCTCCTTGAAATGATAGTCGTGTCAGAGTTGATTTTGGCATAACATTCAAAGATGATCCTGTGTCCACCAGTATGCTGGCAAAAGCATCGTCCTGGCAGTTGGCTGTAATGTTAAGCACCATATTATGATTCTTGCCTTCTTCTGGCAGTTCTTCATCACTGAATCCTAAATTTTTGCAGGAAATGATGATGGAAATGATACTGTCAAATTGTCCGACCGTCACGTCCTGTTCCACAAAGGCTTGCTCTAAGACTTTCTGCAGAGCTTCCTTGCGAGCCTCTGAACTAAGCAGGAGAGATAACACAGAGATTCGAGATGGAGTTTGCAACAGTTGGTCCACAATGTTGTAATCACTTTTCTGGATGAGCTTTAGCATCTCATCGTTGTTCTTTACCAGTTCTGGATTATTGGATTGACCGATTTGTTGATTTGGAACTTCTGTTTGAGGCTTCTTTTCTTTGGCAGGTTCTCCAACTCCCCTGTTGAAGATTCGACCCCTCTGGGTAACTCGACTGATGTCGGCAATGTTCACTACGGAGGGTAATGGAGTTTCCTTTCCATTTTCGATGGTTGTCGCATCGTACTTGTAAGGGATAGCCTTTTCTGATTTGTACGGTATTGGTCTTGGCAGGTAGATAACCACATGAGCTTTTTGATTTCTCTTACCGTTATAGGCAACCTCAATCAGTTCCTGGTTAGGAACCTTTATACCATCAAGAGGGATTCTGGATTCATTGAGTAGAGGGATTATGGCACATATGTCTTTGGTCATTTCATGACCGAGGATTATGACAATGCTTTCGCTTTGACCAGGGAGATAGTCTTGTATTATGTTGATCGACCCAGAACTTGAACATGGTCGAATCTCTTTCTGGTCTAACTAATTTTGAAGAGTCGCTCGTACGAGATAACATCCTTGGTTGTTCTCCGAACATACTCTACAGCGCTCATAATTATGTGGTGTTACCTTACCACGCCCACTTTGTATGCAGTGCATCTTTACTAGATCTGTTTCCATTGGGCGGACATCACGACTTTGATGTCTTCCAAGATTCCCATCAGTCATGCTAATCTGTTGTGTAGCTTCATCTAGGTAGATTGGAAGCCACCAGTGGTCCAACAGATGTGGAAGTGTTCTTTGTACAAGCGCACACCCTTGGTCGTCCTCACGGCATTCTTCACAGTCTTGATAATCATGTGAAGCCAGAAAGCCGAGTCTGACTTGCTTAGTATGTAATTCTATCAGACTGGTATTCATTAAGCGTATGTCAAAGATTTGAACCATATTGACTTGATGGTTATTTCTCTCACGGTAGTCTTGGATCCATCTGAGATCCATCTAACGTTGAAGGGCCTCTTGTATAAAAGAACATCCCTGATCGTTTGTTGAGCAGATCAGACAAGCATTGTAGTTGTGTTGTGGCACATTATGATATTGACTTTGCCATGAGTGAATTTCCACCAAATTGATGTTCATCGCAAGAATGTTGTCGTTCTGAACAATGTTGGGATGCGCACGGGCCATGTTGACCTCGCGGATTCTATGATCCTGAATCCAGCCCAGATCCATTTGTTCTTGTAGAGCTGATTGCACTACGGAACACCCCTGATTATTCTTTGAGCAGATATCATACTGGTGATAATTATGAGATGGCACATGACCGTACCCGCTCTGTCTGCAATGCATCCTCACCAGATTGGTTCCTAATAGAAGTACATCATGAATTTGATAACTGCGGCTAAATTCTTCCTCTATTAAATTTACTATAGTCTTCTCATGTTGCGGTAACAGGTTCGTCTGAACATTTGGATTAGTATCTTTGAAAGATAACACCCTGTTCCTAATAAGCTTCTGTACATCAGACTTGAAGCTGAGACAGTTCTCAATGTTGTGCCCCGATCCTCCTTGATGGTAAGGGCAAGTTTGATCGGCTTTGTACCAAAAAGGCGGATTTTCCGGTATTGTAAGAGGAGTCCTAGTTTGGACGTGCCCCTTGGCCAGTAGAAGTGGAAATAGTTTTGCGTACAACATCGGTATAGGGTCAAACCCTGATGGTTGTGTCATACGATTGTTGTTGTTATATTGTGGACGAGCCTGATGAAGAGGCTGTTGCGTCCTTTGCTGATATTGTTGTTGATTTGGTTGGCTCTGAGCAACCTGAGGTTGATAAGTCGGAGCCGGCGTGGGGTTGATAGCGGGAGTTACCGCCGCTACTGGTTTATACCTTCGCCTTGGCTTTCCCAGAGAGATATTACTAATATCTTGCTCTTTTTTCTTTTGGAAAGCACTACTGTATCTCTTAGTACTGCTAGATGGCTTTGCATCTTTGCTCAATCGTCATTCTCATAATGCTTCTTCAAGGCGTACTCCCATGTTCACCATTTCAGTGAATTCATTGGGCGTACTTGCAACCATTCGGTCGTAATAGAATAAGCTCAAGGTTTTCTGTAAAATTTTTGTCATTTCTTTTTCCTCAAGAGGAGGACAGATCTGGGCGGCAATTTCACGCCATCTCTGAGCATATTCCTTAAAAGTTTCTTTGTCCCTTTGCGACATTGCTCTAAGCTGATCTCTATCTGGTGCCATGTCCAAATTATATTTATACTGCTGAACAAAGGCTGCACCGAGATCTCTGAAAGTACTGATCTTGGTGCGGTTTAAACCCATGTACCATTTGAGTGCGGCACCGGTTAAACTGTCTTGGAAGTAATGGATCAACAACTGTTGATTTTCTGTCTGAGTTGACATTTTTCGAGCATACATCACCAAATGACTTTGAGGGCAAGAGTTGCCTTTGTATTTTTCAAAGTCAGGCACCTTGAATTTGTGCGGTATCTTTACAATAGGAACCAAACAGAGGTCTACAGCATCCTTTCCGAATAAGTATTGACCGCGAATGGCGTGCAGTTCCTTCTGCATTTCCAAGAATCGTTCCTGGAATTCATTCATTCTTTTGTACATGTCTTCATTTCCACCAGAAATTGCTTGTGGAATCTGTCCTTCTTGGATAATGTGTACCACTGATTGTGGTATAGACATTATAGTGGTGACTCTTGGCGCTTCTATGCCCTGAAGTTTGTAACCTTCAGGGGTTGCTGTTGTAACCCTTGCATCTTCACTTTCCTGAAGTTTGTAACCTTCAGGTCTAGCGATTCTTGCTACGGTTTCTGGATCCTCAGTGACCGGCGAGATGTATCATTCAGGTATAAAGTTGATAGGCATGATGTCGTACCTCGAAAAAATACGATCCTCGCGATGGACGCGGAAAAAACTGTTCGAAACAGAGTCGCCACCAAACTTTATTTATCCCAAAAGAGGGAAAGGAAAATATTGATAAAACCTTTAAAGGGATAAAAAAAATGGTCATCGCAACCAAATTCGGGTTCGGGAGTCGGTTACGCAAGAGGGAAGGTATTAGCACCCTCTACGTCCATTGTACTCAACGAAAACCTCTCGATTCGATTCGTGAGAAAGTTAGTTAGGTTTGTTTGTTATCTTCTAAGGTAATATTGCTTTCTAAGGGGGGAAATGAGGTGGTTTTTTATTAGGGTGCTCGGCAAGGATTAGAACCCTTGTGCCTACGTATTCCCTCGTACAATGGGAAAGTCAGAGCATTCGTAGTTCGTGGAACTACGGTTGTTCGGTTTGTATTTTTTATAGGCGCCAATTGTCCACACACGAGTAAGAGAACTCGCACCCAAACAATTGAGGAGAAAGGTCGAAGACTTGGCCCCCCTCACATCACCTTTTAGGAAGTTGTATTTGAATATACGATTAAGTGTGTTAAAGAATTTGATTGAGAAAAAGGATTTGATTTGAATGTGTTTTAGGGTTTCGGTCGCACAAGGCGAGAAAGGAGAGTTTTAGTCGTATTGGATGTTTTATAGGTGACAAATGTCCACACACGAGTAAGAGAACTTGCACCCAAACAATCGAGGAGAAAGACCAAAGACTTGATCCCCCTCACTTCACCTTTTAATGAAAGTATGTTTAAATAAAGGATTAAGTGTTTTAATGAGTGCTTAGAAAAGGTTTGAATGTTGTCGAGTTACAAGTGTTTTAGAGGCGTCAATTGTCCACACACGAGTAAGAGAACTCGCACCCTAACAATTGAGGAGAAAGATCGAAGACTCCATCCCCCTCCTTTTCACCTTTTAAGAAATGATGTTTAAGTATGGTTTAAATGTATTAATTTGATTTGAAAAATGCTCGATGTTGATCGAGGTTTGAATTTGCGTGCAAAATGGTTGAGGACTAATGGAAAGGAGGTCCTAATGGTTCAAGGTATGGTCGATTGTGAGGCAAAAGCGCTCGACTTACAAGTTAGGTAAGGGACTTGACATGTGGATCAAGTGAGTGCTTGAGGATGAATTGTTGATTAATTGAATTTGTTTTGAAAAAAATGTTTGACGTTGGATCAAGCTTATTTATTCTTTTGAAAAGGTTGATTTTAATCTTATGGGAGAAGGATACATTTACTAAAAGGGAGAATAGTCAAGCCACAATTAAAGTAAGATAATCACACATATGCATCCAAACAAGATTGTGAAATGTGCAACAAGTATCGTTGTATAAAGCCCAAGAGGAGGCTATGTGAGGTTGATTGCGATCGTGAAAAAATCGACTTACAAGGTGTTTGAAAAGGGCTTGACATTAAGTCAAGGTATTAGTTTGAAAAGAGTTTGGTTTGGACAAGCATATAAGGAATGACATAGATAATCAAGGCATGATAATAATCCATAAGAGGAAAGTATAAACATCACACAAAGATCACAGACTAAACAAAATGGGGGGAGAAATATAATAAAAAATGTTAGTCAAATTAGTATCCTAAATTCCTAAGGTTAATCTAAGGAGGGGAAATCTCTAAATTAACTAATTAATTTTATTTTAGATTTTTTGAAATAAAATTCAAACAATTAATTGAATTAAACTAAAATATTTAATAAAATTAACCCTTAAAGTTAATTAGTGTTAAATAAAATGGTTTAATAAAATTAATTAGAAATTAATTAAAGAAAAAGATTTTAGAAAATGATTAAAAAGTATTTTGTTTTTTTTAAGAAATAAGTTAATAAATTGTTTTTGGATTTTTTATATTAAAAAGTGATATTAAGGTTAAAACAAAATAAATAAAAAAGGGAATGGGCCAGATATTGTTAGTAGAAAGGGAGTGTGCAATTAGGAAAATCGCCCATGCCCAATAACAAGTGGCCCACGCAGGGGAGGGGGTTTACCATAGCCCTCAAGTCAATTTGTTGACTTCCCAGGAAATTTGAGGCGTTGATCAGATGGAGAGTCACCATTGACTTTGATCCAAGGAAGAGAAACTAGAGTGCAAGGTGGAATCAAAGAAAGGGAACGACCGGTGACACTTGTCACCGGTGGAAATGGCCATCATCATCACTATCATGCAAGCGTGGCAGGAAAAAATAAAAAGGAAAAAATGATAAAATCAACTCATTCAATCAGATCCTCTCTCTCACTAACCCTCCCCACTTTCACCTTATGACCCTCACCGGAAACCTAGAAAGGTCGGAGAAGATGGTGGCCCACGGCCGCCACCGCCGTCTTCTCTGGCGAAACCACCCCTAAACCAAAAATTATCTACAGATACCCCTCATAATTTTTCATCCTCTTTCCAAATCCAGTACTTATTTTTACCAAAACTCACTCAATCCCTCAGATCGACCCTATTCCCAACTTACCCCTAATTCTAAAATAGACCACAAACGAGCAAATCAAGCAAGATTTAAGTTATTCAGCAGGCAATAAGCAAGATATTCAGTTCTAAAGGTCAGAAAGAGTTTCAAAAACTAACCCTTGAAGAATAGCTCTACGAATGCGCTCAGGTACTTGGCTTCGAATCCTCTTTCTTTAAGCTTGCTTCCTTTTTCCTTCTACTTGCTTTTTCTCTTCTTCTCCTTTGTGATTCTGCTTGCCGTGTTGATGTTGTTGATTATTGTTGTCGTGTGAGTGAGGATGAATGGCTTAGCTCATCTCTTGTCAAAATTTCAATGAGAAATTCTTACAGAGATTTTTAGGATGAGAGCTTTAGTGATTTAGAGTTTGGAAAATATTGTTTGCTGCCGAGTAGCTTCTTCTTTAGGGTTTTTTTTTTCTGTCTGTGTAGAAAACTCAGATGCTGATGTTTTTTTTTTGAAAATTTGTCTCCCCCCTCTTTGTTCTCTCGTGGTTGTTTATATATTGCAGAAATTAGGGTTTGATTTTCTTGAAAGATGTTGTTGAATCCTTGTTATGGTATTACTTGCAATGCTTTCTTGACGTTCAAAAGGAATTCCAATTTGGTGAAACTTTGGTCTCTGTTACCTCTGCTATGCTCTGCATCCTTTGTTTGCTTGTTCAGACTGTATCCCCTCTTGTCCTTTTCTCACTGATGCAGACTTTGACTTGGTTTGTCTGTTTTTTTTAAAATGGATTAGAATGACAAACTGAATCTTAGAACTGGTTAGGAATGAACTGAATTTGGGTGAATTGTTTGAAATGGGATTGGATGTGTATATGAATATGAATGTCATGAAATGTGAGCATTATGATATGAATATGTGAACTTTGGAATTTATTTTTGGAATAAGAACAAATTAGATTGAATTTGTAGGACTGAATTTTGAATGTTGGAAATTGGTTTGGTTTTGTTGTTGATACTCTTGTTATTGCATGCTTACTAACTTTCATTTCCTTATTTTCTTGCTATGTACATATTGCACTTGTTATGAGGGTGATCTTAATTTGAAGAATTAATGAAGATAATTGGCCTTGGCATGGAGTGGAATTAAAGGTGACGGCAGCTTGCGCATGAAGTTCTTTTTGACGAATGGCAGCGACATCAACTACGGCCGTCGGAACCTTATACGAAGCACCAAGTTGATCTCTTAAACAAAAAACTTGTAATTTTTGAATCAATTAATCTTGTAATTTCTTTGTAACCATTTGGTGATTGAACTAAGCATGTAGAATTTTCCCTCACGGCTCAACGACTTAAAATCAATCATTGTCTATAAATGAAGTCTAATTATGGATTGGAACAAATTTAACCTCATCTTGAAAATGAATTTAAGCAGGACTTGAAAGTTAATTGCTTATGTCTTGAAAAGTCTTGGAAAAAAGGATCAACTATTGCCTTAACTTAAAATGACATTGAATTAATTTTAATCCCATGTCTTTTGCAATAAACGGTTCAAAAGATGATTCTCTCATGACTTGAAAGAAAATCCAAACATTGCGCTAATTGATCCGATCATGGATTGGAAATAAGGCTTTCCTCATGTCTTAGCTAATTCACAAAGCTTGAACAATTTTGAAACAACTTTCTCATGGCTTAAAAACAATTGAAGCATGATTTACAAAACCACTTTGAGTTATTGCCTAGAGTTGCCTTGAAATACAAAATCAAAACTTGGTTAATTCGATCGTAACTTGAACTTGACAAATTAAGTCAAATTGATCATAACTTGAACTTGACAAATTAAGTCAAAGTTTGTTTCCATTTGATCCTAAAACCAACCAAAGCTTGGAACTTGAGGCAATCTTAAGCATGGCCTGAGAATAAATCAATCATAACTTGAACCCATTTTAAATTATGATTAGAAATAACTAAGACAACACTTGGCTCTTTTGACCTCATGGTTTTAGCACCAAGTTGAAATATAGCTCAAAATGACTTGAAGCAAGCTTAAAATTAGTAGAATTAACTTGAAACCAATTAATCATATCTTGACCAATTAACCATGGAAATCGGAGCACATCCTTCTTTTATCTCCACAACTAGAAAGGGACTATAACCACAATGAGCACACACAATGCCTTTGTAATCAAAACCCTAGAGGATCATGGCTAGAGGCTAGATGATCATCTAGAAAAAGATCATGAGCCCATACAAATAATTATTACTCCCTCCGTTTCATATTATAAGCAAATTTCACTTTTTAGATACATTGAATAATTAATGTATTTGGTCTATATATAGACCAGATACATTAATTATTCAATGTATCTAAAAAGTGAAATTTGCTAATAATATGGAACAGAGGGAGTAGAAGAGAATAAGAGGGTAGGACGAATTTGGGGTATGACACATGCCCCAGGGACGACCCTTTGGCATGTTGTACCGAGGATGATTCTCATGTGTCTCCATAATGGGTGTAGATGTGATCTCCGAGATCACAATCTTTTGATGCCGCTGCTCCTGAGCTGTTGCTAGGGATTGCATGTCACTGTGAAGTTTTTCCAAACTTTCTTTTAGAGCGTCGATTTCTTCTCTCAGCTCTCTGTTCTCTTCCTCGAGATCGTCCATTTTCTTTTGTTGATTGGCCCGAGTATTGTATGAGTGAGACAGTTTGACTCTAGAATCGCGACACATACGTGAGACTCAAAGATAAGAAGATGCGTTATGTGAGAATGATGAATGATATGCAAAGACATATTTTTTTAGTTTTTGTTTTATTCAAAAAGAAACTTCAACAAATAGATTGCAAATATCATACAGTGGGGGGAGACCCCCTTTTATTGAATTCGAAAGATTGCAGT
The DNA here is from genome assembly GCA_022829125.1 of Lathyrus tuberosus. Taxonomy (NCBI): domain Eukaryota; kingdom Viridiplantae; phylum Streptophyta; class Magnoliopsida; order Fabales; family Fabaceae; genus Lathyrus; species Lathyrus tuberosus. The sequence continues at coordinate 4,474,927 of JALAZF010000133.1, read as the reverse complement.
ATATTACAATGAAAAGTACAGTATTTTACAAAGTGTTGTAAAAGAAAATGTCTAAGCTCATGGATCCTGAGTCCTCTCTGAAGAGAGCTCAGATGCTGGTTCCGGTATTTTCCTTTTCTTTGACCGGGGCTCTTCAGTCGTTGTCGGGTTGTCAGTCCTTTGCCAAGTGAGAGGAGCGAGCAAATTTCTTCGGTCTTCTTGACTTTCTGCAACATGTTGTTCTAATATCTTATTCAGAGCATCCTTGGTACACTCTAAATTGAGGATTCGGTACTTGTTTTTCCAAGAGCTCTTTTCACGTTGAACTTTGTTGAGAGTGACCTGGAGTTTTTTCGCATCAGACTTGAAATAAAGGACAGATTCCTTTAATGGAAAAACTTCTTGGTGAGGGTAAGGCATCCTCAGCTTGAGGGCTCTAGTTTGCACCCAGTGGAGATAAGGTTCCATGGAGATACAGTTTGGTCTTCCTAGAGATTCTTTGCCTTTTTTGTGAATATGTTGCCGGGCATGCACTATTTCCTTCTTTAGTGCCCTGTCGTTTTCCCCTTCCTTGAAGAAAAGACCTTCCAGATGAACATTATGTGGGATATTCTTCATCGGGTATCCGAGTTGACGGCGAGCTAAAATTGGATGATATTTGATTCCTCCTTTAGTTCCAATGAGGGGTACATTATGGAAATTTCCACATCTATCAATGATCTTTATCCCCTCATAAATCCTATTGTACCAGTCTATGTCCGAATTGGTGAAAGACATGATTCTCTGTGACCAACGTAAAGTACTCTTGTGATCCCAAAAAGCATCAGACTTGGGTATATGGGAAATGAACCATTTGTAGAGTAAGGGTACACAACATGTGATCATTCCTCTGCTGTACAAATTCCTTAAGTGTACGGAATGATAAGCATCTGCGAGCAAGGTTGGTATGGATTCCCAATCAGAAATATCTTAACAGCATTGGTATCGACGAAGTTGTCAATGTTGGGAAAAAGGAATAACCTATATATGAGCTGGACAAAGATATCTTCGAAAGCAGTTATGTTTCCTATACTAGCAAAGTATAGGGCTTTCTCCATCAGGAATTTAGCTGGTAAACCTTGGATTCCTCCTTTAGCAGTTATGTGAGTCCTAACTTCTGACTCGTCCAAAGAGATTGCTCTTGCAATGGTTTATTCCTTTGGAATTTCTTCCAGCCCAGAAAATGGAGTTCGGTCGGTGATAGGTAAATCAATCAAATGAGAGTACTCCTCCAATATTGGTGCAAGTTGGTAATTCGGGAAAGTGAAACATTAGTAAATTGGATCGTAGAACTGTATCAACGTAGACAGAATCCCTTCAACTACGTTAACCCTTAACAGAGACAACAGTCCTCCGTGCTTAGCTCTGAAAGCCTCAGGGTTGGTAATCATCCTTGCTAACCTCCTGTAATCCTCTAGTTTTAGAGCCTTAAAGGTGTACTTGTGCGTCTTTCTTCTACCGAAATCCATAGCGCAACCTCTGATATTTGCAATTATTATTTTAGTTTATTTTGAAAAAAAGAAGATTTTTTTTGTTTGAAAAGAGTTTTTTAGATGAATGCATGAATGCAGCACACAAAAACATTTGAAAACATGGGTTCAAGGGTTCAACGTCACGAGCATGAAGTCATGGCTCTACCCATCCCCAAAGGTTGTACTATTTTGGTCAATATTTGTACCTGTAGAACGGGTTCTAAGGTTCCCAAAATCATTGACCCCCCTAGGGATATCAACAATAAGCTGATTCACTCGAGCGAGCTGTAATATCCTAGGATGAATCTCATTTGAGTGTAGTATCACGTATCAACTATTCCCGATAGTCACCGCACTACCAAATGGCCATATTGTTAAAGTCTACTAAATCCTCAGGATCATGGGTACCACACTAGGAAAGACAATGCTTTCACAACAATCGGTCGTTTAACATTGATACTTCGGTACAGGTACCTCGACTGATTCGGTGGGCTATTAGGATAGGTTGTTCGAGATTCACTCCCTATAAGTGTTTCCTGTCTATGCCACCCTTATCTTAATGTTCTCTCAAACATTCCACACGCGTATCAATCACATTCCCATTTAACAGAAAAATAAACACGGATGTCAAGTAGGAATAACAGTATATATATATGTATATATATATATATATATATATATATACATATATATATATATATATATATATATATATATATATATATAGTATAGAAAATGTTAAACATCCTAGACCTCTTAGGAACTTTAATCCTAAAGACTCCCCACCAGAGTCGCCATTTTTATGTAGCGTGCGATTTTTGTCGGTGACGCGACCACCTTATTGCAATTGGTTGGAATTGGGTGCTACTTTCTGATTTCTTATTTATCCTATGAAGCTGGAAAGGAAAGGGAAGCTATCTAAAACTAACCTTGCACGTAAATGTTTTCTTTAACAAATGCTAAGAGATTGGGGGGTCCGGGGTCAGGTTATACAATGGGGAGTTGTCAATTACCCATCCTATATATGGTTATCCATAGATTGTTTGGCATTTTCTTCTATTATCTACTTACTGGTGTCTATCTGTCATGGGTTGGGAAATTTTCTTCTTTGGGAATGTTGAGAGAGTATTTTTGTTGATGTTCGGGCTTTTCGATGTTTTTGGTAAGGTACCGGACCTAAGGTTTTTGTTATGTGTGCTCGCTAAGATTTCGCAATCTTATGCCTACGTATTCCCGTTAAGGTAACAGGGAAATCAGAGCAATCGTAGTTCCTCCTATTCTATGGGAGGAAATTTGTTTGGTGTCTTGTTCAAAGCCCAAGATTGAAGCTAAAGGGTATTTGTATCATGTTCAAAGCCCAAGATTGAAGCTAGATGGTTTGATTGAGAGAGAATTTGTCATCTCTAAAGGGAGATATCTCATCTGTTTATCACAGTTGTTGGGGAGACTGGTTATAAAGGAAAATTACTTTAACTGGAATATATGGAATCCAGTAATGCAATAATCTCCTTTATAAGGGATGTGTCCTGAAGGAGAAAACTTTTAACTCACGTAGAGCAATGCCATTTTTCCTTAAGAGTTTTCATGCTAAGAGAGGGACATTGGCTTGGATGTAAATAATCCAGAGGCTTGCCACTTACAGCAATTAGATGAAAGAAGGGGTTTACCAGGATAAGAGATGGACTACATCTTGGATATTTAAATCAACAAGTGTGCCACTTACAGCAGTTATTTGGGATTAAGGTTTGTTTGATTGTCTGTTTTGATGTGTGATGTACAGAGAAATGTCTTCATGCAAATAAATCATGATTTCCTCTTAGGGGATGTTGATTTTTATGTGTCTTGATCAAAGCCCAAGGTTGAAGCTAAAAGGTTGACTATACTAGGGAGTTTTATATTTGTCTTGTACAAATCCCAAGATTGAGACTGAAAAGTGATTGACTCTGCTTAGGGAGATCATTATACAAAGCCTAAGAGGAGGCTAGAAGGAATTGACTCTTCCGGGGAATATTTTGTCTGTTTTGTACAAAGCCCAAGATTGAGGCTAAAAGGGATTGACACTACTGGTGAGAGGTTTTATCTGTCTTGTAAAGCCCAAGATTGAGGCTAAAAGAGAATTGACTCCACTGGGGAGGTTCTATATGTGCCTTGTACAAAGCCCAAGATTGAGGCTAAAAGGGAGCTGGAGAATGTTTTATCTGTCTTGTACTAAGTTCTGTCCTATACCTGTAGGAGGTCTTTGGGTCCTTGTACTAAGCCCAAGAGGAGGCTGGGATGCTTTTAGGAAGCCTGTGGGTCCAAGCCCAAGAAAAGTTCAAGAAAGGTTTCACCGAGAATAATCCTCTCTTTAGTAAATAGTTCTAGGGTTTGAAGAAATTCAAAAGAGGTTTCACCGGGAATTAATCCTCTTTGGGGAAATGAATTTCTTGTATAAATTTCTAAGTAGTGACAGTCTTGAGAAAAGTTTCACTGGGAATAATGTCTTTCTCTGTTCCATATTGTATAAGCCCAAGAGGAGGCAAGATTGTATCTGGAATTTCCTACAGGGAACTAGTTTTGACTGTGTTGAAAGAGTGACCACTGGTTTGATCTAATCCTAGACCTAATTGTCGGGGAAAACTCTAAGCATATATATATATATATATATATATATATATATATACAGATGAAATATATAACCAAGTATGTAAAAGAAAGCTGTTAGAACTTACAAGTGAGCAAGCTTCCAGTGTTATAAACACAACTGTATGGTTAATTATTCAAGAATTGAAGGAAGTTTGATAACAATTTTTTAATCTAAATCAAAAGGAAAGTTATTTTAAACAGAATATTGGGGCTTATACTCAAGGAGAGGCCCAGATGAATTCTTTTGATAAGGCGACGATCGCGCAGTAGTTTTGAAAACCACAGAGGGACTTATACAATGACCGAGACCCAAATTATTGTATTTACAAAAGAGATTGGGTCTTACACTCTATTAGAGGGCCAAGGGTTTATTTTTATACAAGAGATGGGGCTTACAACTCAAAGAGAGGCCCAGGTGAAAAACAATGATTGTTCTGTTATTCGGAAAATTATACCGGAACTTATACGATGACTGAGGCCCAAATTATTTATGTACAAAAGGGGGGTTGGGTCTTACAATCTATTAGAGGCCCAAACGATTTTTTTCAAAAAAAAAAAGAAAAGAGAATGGGGCTTACAACCCAGGGAGAGGCCCAAAAGTTTATTGTTTTAAAAGCGGCGATCGCGCCGAGATTTTTGAAATCGTATCGGGACTTGTACAATGATTGAGCCCCAAAAAAGGTTTTGTGTGACAAGGGATGGGTCTTACACTCTATTAGAGGCCCAAAAGTGTTTATGTGAAGTTTGAAAAATCAAAATTTAGAGAAAACCCTAATTTAGAATTTAAAAGATATAATTTTCAAAGGAAATTAAATAAAAAATGATATAAAATATCAAATATATTCAAAAACAAGTTGTAAACTTTGAAAAATATTTTTAAAAATCATGTTTAATCACATGAAAGCTTGAAATTCATATGGAATGAAAAGATCAAAGTGAGAATTTCATTTAAAAATGTTTAAAAACAAATAAAATGAAATTAATTAAAAAAATTCTAACTATATTAAATAAATAATATAATTTGGATTTTTTGTAAAATAAAATAATTTAACATTTTTGTGACTATTTAAAAAAAGAACCAATAAAAAATGACAAAAAATGAGAGAGAAATTAATTTTTGAAATCAATTAAATAAAATATCAAAAATTCAAAAGTTTGAAAATTTGAAAAAGGGCGCCAAGAACACTTGTTCTTGCCCGCGTGCCCTGTTTTGCCCAGATTTGCGTTTTCTAACTTTTCTCTCTGATTACTCAATGGTTTTGCACGATTCAAAAACCAATCTTGCTCGTTTTTTAACAAGGATCACAACCATATAGATTAACTGCATTTATATTAAGTATGGAGTGAGAAATCAGATGATGAACTCAAGAACCCAGGTTTCAGCATGAACACTATGAAATTCTATACATGATTCATACATAGCAATTGATTGATGGTTATCACTCTATATACATGTAGGAACAAGATAGTTACTAAAAAATTCATTTATGATGCATGTAATATGGAGTTTGAAGGCTTCAGGCTTACCTCTTGCAGCTGGTGATCGAATTCTATGTTGGAGGTGATACAGATGTTGTGTAATGATCTGGACAACTCCAATGGACCTCAAGTAATGTGTTTGAGGGGTTGGAATGGATTAAATCAGCTCAGAACTTGTTATGGCACTTCAACTGCAAACAGACCAAAAGTTTGAGCATATGGATAGTGACTTTGTGATTCTGATGTTCCAGATGTGTTTCAGGGCCATGAATCACTCATATATGATGTATATAAGGTGTTGGCATGATTGGTTTGGTTTGAATCACTTCCTATTTCAAAATTCGATAGTGACTTGAAATAGAAGGAAAATCTGATTTTTTGAGAGTGATTTTAAGGAAAGCATCAGTTTGGGTGCTTTGGTGTACTTAAACTGATCACAAATGAGCTCTATTTATAGTAGAGCAAGTTTGTTTTTCAAGCAATAATGAATGGCAACTGGTACATGTCTTTGGCCAATGGTTGCATAAAGGAATCCAAGTCTTCTATAGCCATTGACTTGGCTCAGTGCAACATGTTATTGTTGCTTTGGTTCAGAGATAAGGCTTGACTCAATTCAGTTAGCAATTTCTTGATGCTTGCCACCTTGTGAATCCATTGAATGCATTGAAACAAAATTGGAGTCTTTGAGATTTTTAGCCTTTTTAGGGGACACATAGCTACATGTAGATCCTTGGACTTGGGAGGCTTGTGGATCATACATTGTCCCTTAGATGTTATCCCTTGAGGTGTCCAAATGGATAAAAAGACTTGTAATTGTCTAATTTAGCTAATTCGAGCTAATGACCTATAATCTGCCTTGGGAAGAAACCAGTCTTTGATGCCATGGTCCAAGGGTTGTAACTCCCTACTCAAATTGAATTTGGAGATGATCTGGTACTTGTTGGAAAGCTCTCATGACATACTTTAACTTTGATGTTCACAAATGGACCTGATTCAGCTTAGATCAAGGTGAAAATGGCCTCAAAGTTTGGAAAAAGTGAAACAGACTTTGACTTGTTGAAAATTTTACTAAGTGTTGGAAAAAGTGGTCATTTCCACTTTTTTTGATTTTGATCAATCCATAACTCAAAATCCATGAGGATTTGGAATCTTTTGTAGTTGACATTTTTGAAGTATGTAAGATTAACTTTCATTTGAGTTTTGAATGGGAGAAAAAGACCTTGTGGTTATAACTTAGAAAAAATTTGGTTTCTCATGGTTGCCCCTTTTGCAAGAAATCTCACTTTTCTTGATTTTTCTTGATGAATGATGATCAATATCATATATTAACATTGTTTTTGACTTAGGGGAACCATATTTGTGAAAATTTTCAAAAAGTCAAACTTGATTTTGGGCACAATTGACTTTTTGTCAGACGAATTCCAAACTGTGTGATCCTCTATGAAATAAAGTTCTTGACCTAATTCAAACCTAATGGATGGATTCCATAGGTGTTTTAGGGTGTCTTGAACCATGTCCCAAGGTTTGAGAACATGCCTTGGTCAAAAGTCAAAGGCACAGTTGACTTTTTCTTCAAAACCCTAATTGTGGTCTAGATGAAATTGAAACTTGTGAATCAACCTTCTTGGATCAATCCATTGTTGTAAATGGATCAATGTGGTGTATTTGAGGCCCGCAAATCATGTCTTGAGGTCTTGGTTCATGCCTTGCCTCAAAAGTCAACTTAGGGGTGAATTAGGTCAAGAAACCCTAGTTCCTGATTTTTGATGAATGCTTCCCCTGAGGTTGTTTTGACTTGATGATTAGGTCCATAAGGTCCCTTTAGGCATCTTGGGTCATGTTTTGAATTATTGGCCTATGCCCAGATGAAAATTTTCATCTGGAGACCTTGGTCGACCAAAACCCTAATTTGGTGACACTGTCGATCCTGAGGCTTGATCCACTTGGAATGTTGCACTCTTGTACTTGATTCTTGATGTGGGAGACCTCTTGATGTTTTATGGGTGTTTGAGAGGCTAGACAAGTTGAAGATCATGTCAATTCTTGATTGATCCTTTGTATGAATGCTCTAAGAGGGCTCAAAACCCTAATTCTTGATTGTAGTGAATGCTCAACAATCCTTGAGGAGATTGATGAGGCATGATAGTACATCTATATTGTGGTGATGATTCTCACAATGATGGGAAATCTTGGTGGTCAAAATTTGTGGTATGACATGTATCTTTAACATCTCACATTAAACCTATGTATTTGAGTGTTCGAACCTCACAATGCAAGTTGAGCTTAATAATCTTGAGAGATAGAAACTTGGACACTTGTGGATTTGCTTCCAAATGTGAAACCAATTTTATGCGGGAGGGTCTATAAAATCATGTACCTTTTTAATGGAACCATTGAAAAATTTAAATCTAGTTTAATAGCCAATGGCTACAATCAAATTAAAGGACTTGATTATTTTGAGACATATTCACCAGTTGCAAAACATGCAACTATTAGGACAATTATATCACTTATATATAATTCACATATTCACTAACTTGATGTGAATAATGTGTTCTTACATGGAGAACTTCAAAAAGATGTATATATGATTATTCCACCTGGTGTGAAGCATGCAAAGTCTAACCAAATTTGCAAGCTTGTTAATTATTATATGGAGTGAAACAAACTAGTAGAAAATTGCATGAAAAATTAATTTCCTTCCTTACTCAACACAAATATAAATAGGCAAACTCAGATGTTTTATTGTTCACAAAACAATATTCATCGTCATTCACCCTTTGTTTTTTTTAGGTAGATGATGTTATTTTACCAGGTGACTCCTTTTTTGAAATGCATAAAATCAAAGAAGCCTTGAACACAGAGTTTAAGATTAAAGATCTTAGAAAGCTCAAATACTTTTTTGGGATAGAAGTTGATCACTCTAAACATGGTATTTCAATGTGTCAAAGAAATAGTTTTTAGATCTCGTACAAAATTCAGAGATGCTTTGTTCCAAACATGCTTTCATACCATTAGATCCATCATCAAAGCTGCACCAAAAGAAAAGTTCATTGTATGGTGATATTCATGCTTAAAAAAGATTAGTCTATAGACTTCTATATCTTAATGCTACTAGGTCTGACATCACATTTTTCACACAACAACTACGCCAATACTTGCCTGCTCCAACCATAAATCATTTTCACGTTGCAACTTGTGTTTTGAGATTTTTGATGTCATGCTCTCGAAGAGGCATATTATTACCAAGAAATTCACAAATCAAGTTGCAAGGTTATTCAAGGTTATTCAGATGTTTATTGGACTAGATGCCTAGATTCTAGATGACATATTTTAGGCCAATGCTTCTTTTTAGAACGATCTCATATTTTGTGAAGGACTAAGAGTAACTCCAGCGGCTAGTTTTTTCTCATTTTCACCACCTGACAATGCGTTGTATGTGTATCTCTATCCGTTGGAGTTTGCCAGGCTATTAAACATTGCACTACAATGCAACGGTTGCATTGCATATAAAATAAATCAAAGTACATAATAATAGTACACAATAAGAGTATTATAAATTAAAATAAAATAAATATGAATAAATTATTAATATATAAGATAAAATTATGGGATCCAATATAAGTTCTTTAAAGTTGTAGCATTGAAGTGAAAAATTAGATGAGTTGCTTTAAGCTGATGTGATTTAATGGGTAAAAAAAAAACTCAAAATGAATAGCACTATTGAAGATGCTCTAAAAAAAATAGTTGATTAGATCAAGGTCTTCAAGTGAAGTTGAGTACAGGGCATTCGGTGCAGCAATATGTGATCTTCAATGTTTGCTCCACTTGTTCAAAGACTTGAGAGTTGAATGCATTAAAACACATATTAAAACACATGTCCTATATTGTAATAACTAAAGTGTTCTCCACATCACAGTAAATCTAGTTTTTCATGAAATAAAAACACTTGAAAATCAACTGCTAGAGAGAAAAAGCTAGTTGGAGTAATGAAAATGTAACCATGTTCTTCCAAGGAGTAATTGGCATTTTTTTCACAAAACCATTGCTTCCTCGAGCCTTTAACAGCACGTTATCCATATTATTGTTGGATATTCATCCGGTCCCAAATTATAAGATGTTTTGGACATTTCACACAAATTAATAAACTTAATTATTACTTTATGAAAAAGACAAATTATATACGACTTTACAATAATGATCATCATAATTACATAGGAGAGAGAAATTAAAAGAGTTGAAAGAATAAATAATAATAAATACTTGAGGGTATATTGAGAAAAATGTCATTAATATTGCATTGAGAATATAAAATGACTTATAATTTAAAACAATTTTTTTAAACAAAGTGACTTATAATTTAGGACTATATATCCATTATCAACTTGTCAGAGAGTGCTACAAGATAAAATAATCACTTCAAATACAAGTAACATTTAAGAGAAAGCTCAAAAATCAAGTAATAAGTGTATAAATGTAACTAACTAGTGTAACTAATTGATTCTAGTCTCTCAAAGACAATTGAGAATTAGTTATGAGCTCTCTTATAATAGGTGAGTGGTTGTCGATAGTTGATTGTGTGTATATTAACATGTAGTATAAATAAAATTGTACTTTTCCATTCAATGCTAGTAAAATTCTTTTCTAATCATTTTCCAACTTTATGAAAAAAATGATGAGTTAAACTGTATGTTATCACCCTAACTACCTCTATACTTTAAATTATACATCACTGATATTTTCATACATATTTAAAAATAAATTAAGTTTGTATCAAGAAAATTATGGATGGCTTCATAAAATTATACTTCATTAATAATATAAAAAGTAAATTGAAGCAATTGAAAAAAAAAAAGAGTTAAAGATAATATAGAAAAACAAATTAAATTCATATTAAAATTATAACATAATTTATAATTAAATATATTTTTCGTAAAATAACATATAATAAAAAAACTGATATGGTCTTTTAAAAGTGATTAAAATCATAAGCAAGCTACCTTTGGTGTATTCTAAGCACACAAGAAAGTAGCAATGGGGAAATCATGTTTTCTCTTGACAACTTTCATAACTTTCAAATATCCATGAATACAAGTTGAGTTCATTCAGTATCTTCGGCTTAAATTCCTGGCCTTAGGACTTGGGGCCTTGGTACTGTTTTGTGTCTCTTCTTGTTTAAGGGTGTTTCCATACCTGTTCGTTAGGGTTGAGTTTTTTCTGGTGTGGGCTGTTTTCTCTGTTTTTTCTGCCTCTCAGTTTGTTCATTTGAGCGGCTTCTTCTACTATGGAATGGAATGTGGTCAGTAAGAAGAAGGTGTTACCTAAAGTGGTCAAAGCCTCTGTATGGAAAGAAAATGGGGGGCGTGGAGCTGCTGAGGGGGAGATTGTTACTACATTCTTCTTTACTGAGTTCCCCGACAGTATGAAAGCTAGAGACATGTTCGAAGTTTTTATAGTTTTCGGTTTGATATCAAAGGTCTTCATCCCTGCTAGATTAGATAAAAGAGGGAAGAGATTTGGTTTCGCTAAGTTTCGAAGGATTCACGATGCTAGGATTATGGCTGTGAAGTTGGATAGTATCCAACTTTAAGGTAGGAAATTATTCGCCAATATTCCGAGGTTTAATCGTTCTGTTGCTCCAAGGTCTTCTATTCCCAGAAGGATGCATAGGGTTAACAGGATGGTTGAGAGAAATACTAGATCCAAAGTTGTGGTTTCGCACTTGTCTTTTGATCAGGCGGTTCAAGGGGGTACGAGTGCACCTAGGCGTGAGGTTGTTGAGAAACCTACTCTTAGCCCTATTCATTTGGAAGTGATTCAAGAAGATGCTGTTAGGTTTGAGAAAGCTTTAACGGGTACGCTGCTGGAGGGAAGGGATCCTTTCACCATTCAAGAGCTTCTTTACGGGGAAGGATTATTCAACGTGAAAGTTACCCCAATAGGGGCTAACAAATGCCTCCTTGAGGACAACATAGTGGAAGATTTCGGTAAGTTTCAGATGGAGGCAACAGATTGGATTGGGAAATGGTTTTCTGAGATCAAGTCGTGGTCACCGATGGACGTTGACGTTGGTAGATTTGCTTGGGTTTTGTGCTCAAGGTTGCCATGCCATGCGTGGAACACCTCTAACTTTGAAAAGATTGCCAATACAGTTGGTTCCTTCATCAGCTGTGATGGAAGAACAGCTAAGAAAACCATAATGGACGTAGCCATATTGCGTATTAAAACTGAGTTAGTTGACAACTTGGATAGGGTGGTGAAGGTAGAGATCAATGATTCGTTGTTTGATATCCATATAGTGGAGATCCTGCGTGCTTCAGATCCTTCAATCAGCAAGTTCTTTGAGGAAGATGAGTCTTCATTTGAACTTGGGGATCAGTCCGGCAATGGAGAGGATAGTGGTTCTTCCGATGACTTTGACAATGGGGAGGATTTTTCAATATCCTCGGTTAATCGAGTTAGCGACGTTTCATGCAAAAAGCAAAAGTCAACCTCTGGATTTAGTATGTCAGGTGGCAGTTTCTTTGTGGGTGAAAGTGTGGAGGGAGGGGTAGGTGGGATAGATGAGGGTCCCAAGAATAATGATGGAATGGCTGGAAAGGGGTCTTTTGGCAAGGTAGCTTCTGACAGTCCTACGAAACAACATTTGGATAATTTATTGCTGATACCTCATAACGAGTCTTAAGGCTCTTCTGATAAGGACATCAGTACTGTTCAATTGGTTGGGTTGACCATAGAGAGTGACGATGGGTTGGATCCGACAGATTTATTAGGCCTCTCCATAAAGCCCATTGAAGATTCGGGTAGTGGGTTACCTATTTATGAGAGTCCAGTTAAGATTATGGAGGACCCACCAACCAAGATTTGTGGATCAAAATTAAGCAGGAAAAAGAAGTTATCAGAAATTTACAATAGAGTTAACATTCCTTACTCTCCATCGTATTTTGCATCCCTTCTTCACTCGATTGATCCCTATCCAGTGAAGCCCAATTTCCATTGTGAAAGCGGTTCAGACGAGGTCATTCGGCATGGTGCTTTGGCGTGTAGGAAAGACGAAGGGATCAGGTTTGAATCTATTTCTGAATCTGATGTTGTTAGGGGAAACATGAGGATTACTAAAGTTATGGAAGATGTTCCAGTGAGGATATGGAATAACATGAAACTGTTGGGTATTGAGGGGGAGGAAGATGACGAAGCTTTCACTGGCATTATTAGGAGACTTGAATCCGGAGACAAAAAGGCAAGATCATTTAAGAGGAATGTAGGAACTTGTGATCCATGAATTTAGTTTCTTTCAATGTTCGAGGATGCGGCAGTTTGCTCAAGAGGAGGAGAATTAACAATATACTTTTCAAGGGGCAAGCTAATTTATGTTTGATTCAAGAAATTAAAATGCAAGAAATGAAAGTTTCGATTGTTGGTAGTATGTGGCGCTACAGAGAATTCGATTGGTCTGCAGCAAGTTCTGTTGGTCAATTGGGTGGGTTGCTTATAGTGTGGAAGAAACACATGTTGGTTCCCATTTTTAGTCTGAAAGGTTTAGGTTATCTGGTATTGAATTTCATGTGGAAAGGAGACAACATATATGGTATAAATGTGTATTCTCCTTGCGAGATTTTGGAGAAGAGAAAGCTCTAGAGCGAGTTACTGGCTCTAAAGACAAAGTTGCCTTCGGGAAGTTGGATAATAGGAGGAGATTTCAACGCCGTTAAAAACGCGGATGAAAGGGAAGGTGTGGGGGATCCAAATATTAGAGAGATGGCTGAATTCAGTTTTTTCATCGATAGTTTAAATCTTACGGATTTGAACATGGCGGGGAGTAGATTCACGTGGTTCAAACTGAATGGTAAGTGTAGAAGTAGATTAGATAGATTTCTGGTGGATGATTCGTTGATAGATAGATGGAATATCAAGAACCAAGTGGTGGAAGATCGTGACATCTCAGATCATCGTCCGTTATGGCTCATGTCTAATAACCTAAATTAGGGGCCTAAACCTTTTAGGTTCCTTAATTGTTAGATTGAACATAAGGATTTCCTGATATTTGTGAAGAATTGTTGGAATTCGTTTGAGTTTTCCGGTTCGTATGGCAACATTCTTGTAATGAAATTCAAGGCGCTGAAGGACAAACTCAAGTGGTGGAATTCAAACGTGTTTGGTTGGTTGGATCTTAAGATCGAAGAAGGAGTGGCAAAACTCAACAATATTGAGATGGAGATGGAAGGTGTGGACTGCAATCTACCTTTGGATCTGGTTCAACAGAGATGCCAAGTTCAACAAGATATGTGGAAAAACCTGCGGATCAAGGAAAGCATATTGCATCAAAAGTCGAGATCTAAATGGTCATTAGAAGAAGATTTGAACACCAATTTCTTTCACTCTTCCTTAAAATATCGCAGCAGAAAGAACTATATTCCTGGAGTGATGGTGGACGATATTCTGGTGGAAGATCCTACATCTGTCAAGCAGGCTGCCATGTTGTTCTTTCGTAAGAAGTTCTCTGTTAGTAATACTAGAAGATCTTCGTGCGAATTGAGGGACCTTCACATGCTGTCCAAAACTGAGAAGAATATTATGGAGGCCGATTTTTCTGCAGAAGACGTTCACTTAGCAGTGCAGCAGTGCGACGTCAACAAATGCCCTAGTGTTGGCGGTTTTAATTTCCGTTTCATACAGGTTTGTTGGGACATCATCGGGTCTGATATTACTAATTGCGTGCTAGAGTTTTTCAGGACTGGATATCTCCCTAAGGTTTTCGCGTCTTCATTTATATCTCTCATCCCGAAAATTGATAATCCGCAAGACTTTGGGGATTTTAGGCCTATTAGCCTTATAAGCTGCATCCTTAAAATCATTTCCAAGATGACGGTGGTAAGACTCAGTCGAGTCATTGGTAATCTTATATCTCCTGCGCAAATGGCATTTATACCGGGAAGACAGATTTTGGACGGTATTCTGGTGGCTAACGAAACAATTGATTGGGCGCGTAGAAAAAAGAGGAAATGTTTGACGTTTAAAGTTGACTTTGCTCAGGCATACGATTGTGTCGAATGGGATTTTCTGGAGTTTATGCTTCTTAAGATGGGTTTCGGCGAGAATTGGCTGAAATGGATCAAAGGAACCGTGTTTAACTGTCATTATTCGGTGCTGATTAACGGTAGCCCGTCGTTGGACTTCAAAGCTTCGAGAGGGCTTAAACAAGGGGATCCTCTATCCCCTTTTCTGTTCGCCATTGTATCGGAAGTACTTGCGGCTTTGGTTCGTAGAGCTTTGTCGTTGAATATTCTGTCTGCTTTCAAGTTTCGTGACTCGGGATCCGTTAGTATCCTGCAATTTGCAGACGATACGCTTCTTGTTTGCGATGGTTCTTGTCACAATCTTTGGGCGATTAAATCTGTCCATAGGGCCTTCGAAATCCTATCTGGTCTGAAAATAAACTTTTCAAAAAGCTGTCTATATGGCATCGGTCTGGAGCGCGAATTCATGAATGCTGCTGAAAACTTCCTGCATTGCCAAACTAGCTATGTTCCATTCAAATTTCTTGGGCTGGTTATTGGTGGAAACCATAGAAAAGTGAGATTTTGGGAACCAATTATCAGATGTTTCAATGCTGGTTATCCGCTTGGATTGGCAGGAAACTTTCTATTGGCGGAAGGGTTACGTTAATCAACTCGGTCCTCATGAACATACCTATTCACTACCTGTCGTTTTACAAGGCTCCGACTGCGATCGTTAACAGTCTCATTTCTATCCAACGCAAGTTCTTGTGGGCGGGTTCATCGGGGAAGAATGCTATCCCTTGGGTGTGTTGGGATTCAATCTGCAAACCTAAGGACAGAGGTAGGCTTGGTATCAAACACATCGGTCTGTTTAACAATGCTCTTATAGCCAAATGGTTGTGGAAATTCACGCAAGAAGGATCGGAATTGTGGAGACCAATTCTATGTGATAAATATGGAGACTTGAAGGGTAGAGTGATGGATGACACAGGATCCGGTGGTTTGTTTCAAAGGAAAGAAACGGTGTCGTTATGGATGCGGGATGTCATTAAAACAGGATATGTGTCTGATACGATTCTTTTTGCTTATAATTTGGTTTGTTCTGTGGGGTGCGGAAATTCTGCGTTCTTTTGGCAAGTTCAATGGTTCGGGACGTCGAAACTCAGAACGACTTTTCCAAACTTATACGAGGCTGCAGTGCATAAATGGGGGGTCGTTAAGGATGCAAGTGCTTGGAATAATGGCAGGTGGATGTGGAACTTATATAATTTGGAGTTTGAATACTACCCGGATCGTGATTGCGACATTAAGGAGCTGGGCTATTTGTTGGAATCAGTGGAATTATCTGCGGACAGGAAGGACAGTTGGAAGTGGAAACGTGACCTTCTTCATGGCTTCTCGGTGAATTCGTTTTACGAGCTTAGCCACAACGGGGAATTATTGACCGAACCGAAAGCATTTGTAATGGATAGCCTTTGGAATGCGGCTGCAACTCTTAAAATCCAAATCTTCGCGTGGCGTCTCTTTCTTAATAGGTTGCCTACAAGGGATAACTTAGAGAATAGAGGTATAGTAACTAATAACCATGATAAGGTTTGTGTATTCTATTTTTTAGAAGTGGAGGATGCAGACCATATTTTCTGTGATTGCATCAAGGTGAGACAGGTGTGGATTAAAATATGTCAATGGTTGCATATCGACAGCAATAATGACGGGGACTGCTATAGACATTTTCTGAATTGGTTGATGAGAAATAAAGGAAGGACCCCGTCGAGTATCTTTGCTTTTATTTGGTTAATCTCTTGTTGGTGCGTTTGGAGGAGTAGGAACAATATCGTTTTCAAAGACGAGATTTGTAACGTCGATAATATTTTCCATTCCATCGTGGCGTCGTCATGGAGGTGGTTAGCGATGGGGGAGAATGGAAGGATAAAATGTAATTTATATGAGTGGATTAAATCCCCTCTAGATTTCCTTTATTGACTGCTCCTAGTTCTGCTGTCTTGTAGCTGTTGTTTAGCAGTTGGAATTCTGGTGATTGCCTTGTATTGCTAAGTAGTTGGATCTCTGTTATTTAAGCCCTGCCTTGTATTGTTTTGGGTTTAGAGATTCCCTTAATCTCTGTTATTGGATTATTTGCTTATAAAAAGAAAAACCTCAAGATTATTATCCTATCAAATATCTTTCGAGTTAAATTTAAATCACACATCAACAATCAATTAAAAATCAATTGTATAAACACTTCAAATTGTCTTTTCACTATAAATTATTAACCTAACAAAAGGACATTTATGTAATTAAATAATATTTATATTTTTCATTCTCATCTCCTATTATAGCATGTCATGTATTCAATTTCAACTAGAGGTGGCAAATGGACATGTCCGTCTCATTTAGACCCGTCCTGCAAAAGTCTGTAAAAAAATAGGATGGGGTAAGGCGACCATAGTTGAGGATAGAGACTTAAAACCTAGACCCATCCCACAAAAAAGTGAGGGCAAGACGGGAAAAGCTCGTGGGCGCTACATCTTTTAAGGCTAAAAACACAAAAATTTATGTAAATACATATATCCGCAAAAGCACGCAAAAAAAACAGAATGAGACGAGACAGACATATTAAAAGATAAAGTTCTAAATTCTTGATTCGCTCCGCATTAAAGCGCGACAAAACGGATATGCCCAATAAATCGGACCCCAAATTTCAACAATCTAATTATTTTCAAAGTTGACATCTGACATTTACGTTCATTCATTACTTCATATCCATAACTTTTATTTATTAAAAGAAAAATGCTATTCTTTCACCAAAAAATGACACTACACCCAATTCACTGTTCACAAATACATAAACAGTGTTTTTATATTCTTTTAATTTTGTAATGTATTTTTCTCTAAAATTAATTTGGTTAATGAAATGTTAAAACTTAGTTAATACAGTTCAAAGTTTGGTTATATATCATTCAGTTCAAAGTTTGTATATATATCATTCAGATTTTTGTTAATATTATATATACATTTATAATTTAGTCTCAGAACATGGTTAATAGTTTGTATTTTATTGGTTAATGAAGTAGTGAAAATGGTTAATAAATTATATGTAAACTAATTGATTAATGATGTAGATTTTTGTGGTTAATACAATTGTGAAGTTGGTTAATGACACGACTTTATATTTGTGTTATAAAATAAATTTTAAAAATAAATATTTTTTAAAATCAAAAAATTAATATTTTAAAAAATATATATTATTTTAATAAAAAATACTGTTCACCGTATTTATACGGTGAACAGTGCATATGATATAAAAAATGGTGTCAAGGTAGCAAAACTGTTCAACCTCTTTAACTATTTTACATTTTTAATCTTGGGTTAATACCTATTTTCCCCCCTGCCATATAGGCGGTTTTTGAAAAACCCCCCTGCGAAAAAAAAAGTTGCAAAAATTTCCCTAACATTTGAAGATTCTCTCAATTTTGACCTTCATCACATCCAGTCATCAAAAATGCTGACGTGGCATATAATTTTTATTTATTTTTAATTATTTTTCCTATGTGGATGACGAGGTGGATTTTTTTTTTATTTTTGATTTATTTTTATTTCCACGTAGGCATTTCTTTTTATATGTATTGTTTGGTTTATTTTTGAAAATATGTAAACATTCAAAAATTGCCAAAGGTGAGAATCGAACCCACCCCCTTTCTTTCATGCCTTCACTTTCTTACCACTAGGCTAGACTTCTCATGTTGTAATATTGTTTCCATTAATTAATGTTAATACATATTTTTTATGTTTTACCTTTAATTGATTTTAATTGATATTAATATATTATAACTAAATAATATATTTAGTTTTAACTTTTTTATTAAACTAATTTTATTAATATATTGAATGTGAATACATATTTAATTTTTTATTAAACTAGTTTTAATATATTAATAATTTTTAACTAATTTTTTATTAAACTAATTTTAAAAAAAAAAGATTAAAGGGTTATCTTCATCGCTCCATTGTTCCATCGTGGCACCATTGTTGTTTTCTTAATCGTTTCATACTACGTATTGTCTTCTTCTTCTTCTTCATTGTTCTAATTGCTTCAAGATGAAGGTTAGCCATGGTCATTCGTTTTTGAAGGAGAACAAATCTGAAAGTGGACATTCATGTGTTCAAAGTTACTCGCGAGTTGTACCGTTGTGTCTTTGTGGAGATGAGGCAGTGCTTCGTAGGACAAACACTGAGAAGAATTTCAGAAAGAAATTTTGGGGTTGTCCCAATTATAAGGTAAACCCTAAATTTTGTTTGAGTTAAAATCTGGTTAAAATACGATTTTGATCCATATCTATTTCGCAGGGGTCCTTGCAAAGAGGATGTGGTTTTTCATTTGGTTCCATGAAGAATTAGCAGAAGACACAAATCAAGTTTTGGTGAATAGATTGGAAAGCTTATCAAAGGATTTTGAAAATTTGAAGTTTAGAAACGAAGAACTAGGAAAGGTTGTGACTGAAATTCAAGTTCAACTGAACAAGATGTGGAAGTGGAAAATTATGTGTTTTGTAATGTTATGTGTATGGGTTTTTAGGATGTTTTAGGAGTGGAAATTTGTGTGACAAATAGGATGTTTTGTAATGTGTAACAGATCAAAATTTTATCAATTTTATGAGTTTTTTTTTGTTTGGTATATGTTTATTTCTAGCAACATATTATTTGGTTGATACATTTTTGGCTCAAACATATATCAAATTGACACAACTTATAACATTACTCAAAGATGAACACAAACTGACTTTAATTGATATTGTAGAAAGACATACAGATAGTTCCACAAAGGTTCCAAAATGCATTAACATGTTACATAGACATGTTCAAAATGACTTCAAAATACACTACAACATACAGTTCAAAACGACTTCAAAAAACATTACAAAATACCAAATGTTCCAATACTATAAACTAAATAAAGCCTAATTAATACTAGATGTTTTTCGTTGGTGCGATCCTCTTGGTTGGGGTTGTCCTTCTAGTTGTAGGACCAATCACATTCTTTGAAGCAGATAATCTTGTTGTTGGTGCTGGTGTTATAAATGGCCTTCTTACACCAAGCTTATGTGGCCTTACAGATGCTTTTGCTGTTTCCCTTGAGCATTGTCCTGATACAACCTTCCCTTTAGATGACTTGGTTGCTGCCTTGTAACCTTGTATTGCTGATGACTGAGTTGATGGTACATGGTTAGCTGTGGCCTGACTTGCATTGGAAGCTGTGGCCTGACTGACATTGGTCTAAGATGCTGTTACATTAGAAGCTATGACCTGACTTGCATTAGCCTGCGATGCTGCTACATTAGAAGCTGTGGCCTGACTGGCATTGGTCTGAGATGTTGAAGCATTAGATGTTGTGGCCTGACTGGTTATGTCCTTGCAGGTTAATTTGTTATTCCTGTTTTTTTGCACCTAGAGCACTTGACAATTAAACTTGATCTTCTCTTTTTTTTGTCACTTCCATCAATCTCTCCTTGCTCAAGATTTCTGCTTTTCTTTGGTCTACCAGGCATCTTCCTATACTTGAGTGGCTGAACATCTGGATATGGAGTCTTGACCCATAAATTGGATCTATTCACAGGGTAAAGAAGCCCATCTACAATAACAAGAAACCATAATTTTGTATAATCGCATGAATATCAAAAACCAATACTAAAATTGCATCAATACTTGACTAGCCATAAGTTCGTGAAGTTGCTAGTTATCTCAAGTTTCTTTCTAATGTTGGGCAAAATATCATTACCAGATACATCTTGGAACCACATTCTATTTTTTTCCCATCTCTCCATAATGTAAGTTCTGATCTCCTCAAACATTGTCATAAGTGGTTTTTCTCTGGAGTCAACAATGACACTGTTAAATGACTCAGATATGTTCTTTAACACAACATCACACTTATTGGATGTTCTAAAATAAGATTTACTCCAAAATTGGTGGTTTCTTCATTATATAGAGATATGCTTCTTCATTGCACTACGCCAAACAAGGGAAAAGAGGGCGCTTTTTTTGGCCTATGACAGCGCTTAAAAGCGCTGTCTAAGCCAACGCTGTCGTAGGTAAAGACAATGCTTTTTTATTTATGAAAAAATGCTCTCTAAAAGGGGACTTTAGACAGCGCTTATAAAAGCGCTGTCTAATGTATACGTTTAAAATTTTAAAGAATTTTTTTATACACTTTAGAGAGCGCTTTTTTCTTCAAAAGCGCTCTATAAAGTGGGACTTTAGACAGCGCTTTTGAATGCGCTGTCTAATGTATACATATAATGATTTTTTTATATACCTTTAGAGAGCGCTTTTCCTTAAAAGCGCTCTCTAAAGGTGGACTTTAGACAGCACTTTTGAAAGTGCTGTCTAATGTATAACCTTAGACAGCGCTTTTTTCTCAAAAGCGCTGTCTTTTGTCTACGTATAATTTTGAAGATTTTTTTAAAAAATCCCATTTTAACCATTTTTTTTATGCAGAAACCTGTATAATTCACATTTCCATAAACCTGTATAATTCACATTTCAATAAACCAGTATGGATACGCATTTCCATAAACAAATTCTATTTCAAAACTAGAATTTACATTAATGTAGAATTCACACAAATTCTATAAACTAGAATTTGTACATTTCAATAAACTAGAATTTACATGCAGAATTCGCACAAATTCTATTGTATGGTTTCAAACCTGCATAGAATTTACATTTCAATAAACTAGAATTTACATTCACAAAACTATACATTCAAGAAAGAATTCTTCTTGCAATAAAAAATTCGCACAATTCCTCCTTAGTATCTTGCAGTTGTTTCCTCGTGTAATAAGGACACGCCATATCATCCAAATACTACATAACAAAACAAAATACGCATTAGGTAAGAAATAATATATAGATGTTTTGTGTTATCAAGTAGCATCACTAATAAGCAATATTGTGAAAATTAATATAC
The DNA here is from genome assembly GCA_022829125.1 of Lathyrus tuberosus. Lineage (NCBI taxonomy): Eukaryota > Viridiplantae > Streptophyta > Magnoliopsida > Fabales > Fabaceae > Lathyrus > Lathyrus tuberosus. The sequence continues at coordinate 4,453,367 of JALAZF010000133.1, read as the reverse complement.
CTCCACTTTGACCCATGTAATATTGGTTGCTCTAGCCTGTGCTACTCATGCGTATCTTCCTGGTTACTAGACATTTGACCTGTAAGAAAGAAAAAAACAGAAATTAAATGACAAATATAAAAATCCATAATCCTAATCTATTGAATGATATAAGCTATATTGAATGATATAAGCTATAATTTTACAACTTGTACCTTTTTCACTAACGTCTCTTTCTTTTCTTGTTTGGAGTATGTTCTACCCGTCTCTTAACAACACGGACGATTGGATTGATCCAAATACCCTCATTATGATCATTTCTAGTATATGATTCATTCGCTATAATATTTTCATCTTGATCATTTCTAGTAAATGATTCAATATCAACATCAATATCACCTTGATCTCTAACGTTTTCATCAATTACTTTGTTAGATAAAAGCACTATAGACCATTTTGTACTTGTCGGATCAGTGACATAGAACACTTGTTTAGCTTGAGAGGCTAGAATAAAAGGCTCATCTTTGTACCCCACCCTATTAAGATCCACTTGCAAAAATCCTGACTTATCCATTCGTACGCCATTATTATTTTCAACCCACTTGCAACGAAATATAGGAATCTGAAACTTCTCATAATCAAACACCCAAATGCGCTCGATAACCCCAAAATATGACAGATTTGCAAATTTGGGGTTTAAGTCTTTCACACTTGAAATGTGCATTGCTTCAGCTACCACGGTGACACCACTATTTTGCATAGTACTTTTATCATCTTGTTCTTTGGTATAAAATGTGTATCCATTAGTTGCGTATGCGCTATGAGAAAACACGACCATATGCTAAACATCTCAACCTTTCTGTTATTGAATCGCGGTCTGAATAATACTTTGAATAAATATGATCCTTAAACCAAGGTATGAAACTTCGATTGTGCTCTCGTACTATCCAATTCTCATTTCTATTCGGATTTAAACCTCGGAGAACATCCTTGTGCATTTCAACATATGGCTCAACCCCATTCTCATTGTGCAGAACATACAAATGCACTTGATCCCGTTCGACCCTTGATACTGTCACAACTTTATTTCCAATTAACTTTTTTCCTTCTTTTTTTCCGACAATATGAGATTTGGGGAGTCCAATTGATTGTACATTGGACAGATATTCAGTACAAAACTCAGCCGCTTCTTCAACAATGTATCGTTCGGCAATACAACCCTCTGGTCGACTTCGGTTTTTCACATACCCTTTTAATATTTTCATATAACGTTCAGTAGGGTACATCCATATCATATAAGCCGGTCCACACAATTGTGTCTCTTTCACTAGATGAACAACTAGATGAACCATTATGTCAAAAAACGAGGGAGGAAAATACATTTCAAGATCACACAAAGTAATAACTAGTTCTTTTTGCAATGTTGGTAAGATCGCAGGATCGATCACCTTACTGCAAATTGACTTGAAGAAAAAACACAATTTAGTTATTGGGCTTCTTACTTTTTCTGGCAGAATAGAACGTATACCTATTGGTAGAAAATGTTCCATTATAACATGGCAGTCATGCGTCTTTAAACTCTTTAACTTGAGGTCTTTCATAGACACAAGTCTTCTAATATCTGAAGAGTATCCTTCTGGAACTTTAACTTCACTTAGAAACTTACACAATACTTTTTTCTCCTTTCTAGATAGAGTATACACAGCAGGTGGTAGATATGTTCGTTTTCCTTTCTTCAAGGGTCCTAATTCAGTTCTTATCCCCATATGTACCAAGTCCTTTCTTACTTTAAGGCCATCCTTAGACTTTCCTGGTATATTGAGTAACGTACCAATAACACTGTCAAATACATTTTTTTCAATATGCATAACATCGAGAAAATGTCTTACATACAACGACTTCCAATATGGCAGTTCGAAAAAAATTGACCTCTTCTTCCACCCACTCTTGACAAGTGTATGTGCAAAAGGCTTTCCAAACTGAGTTGTCACATCTTTCACCTTTTCAAAAATTTGATCACCTGTCAATATAGTTGGAGCTCTACCATGTTCTGGCTCTCCATTGAATGCTTTTCTTCACCCACGATAGTGATGATTAGAATTTAAGAATCTACGATGACCGAGAAAGACATTCTTCTGACCAAACTCCAATCGCGTCCAATCTGTTTTATCTTCACAAATAGGACACACACATTGACCTTTTATGCTATACCCTGATAGATTTCCGTATGCTGGAAAATCATTAATTGTTCCAAACAACATCGCCCTCAAGTTGAAACTTTCTTTCCTATACCCATCATAAACCTCCACACCGTTCTCCCACAAAAATTTTAAATCTTTGATTAAGGGTGCCAAGTATACGTCTATGTCATTCCCTGGTTGTCTAGGCCCTGAAATTAACGTAGATAACATCATGTACTTACGCTTAATACATAGCCATGGAGGTAGGTTATAAATCATTATGATCACAGGCCAAGTGCTATGTGAGATACTTTGAATACTGTGTGGGTTCATTCCATCAGTAGATAATGTCAAGCGAAGGTTTCTTGCTTCTTTTCCAAATTCAGGATAATCATCATCAATTTTCATCCACTATGGTGAATCTGCCGGATGTCGAAACTTTCCATCAATAATTCTTTCATCTACATGCCAAGTCAAGTGTCTTGAATTGGTCTCACTACGAAACATGCGTCTAAATCTCAGAATTATAGGAAAATACCATAAGACTTTTGCTGGAGACAACTTTTTCTTATATCGAGAGACACCACATTTAGGACACTCATTTAACGATGCATACTCATTTCGAAACAATACGCAATCGTTTGGACATGCATGTATCTTATCATAACTCATGCCAATAGAGCACAACATCTTTTTGGCCTCATATGTTCGATTGGGAAGAGCATTATCCTATGGAAGCATATCTTTCATAAGGGCCAATAATTCTGTGAAACTTTTATCCGACCATCCATTGCCCGCCTTTAAGTTGTACAACTTTAATACCACAGACAATCTTGTAAATTTGGTGCAACCATTATACAACGGTTTCTCTGCATCGCTTACCAACCTCTCAAACATTTTGGGACAATCCTTAAGATCTTCTTCAAGTGCTTCTGCAATCTCTTCGACTCGATCAGAATCGTATGTATCTGTGCCATTGTCGTAAGAAGCGTAGGTCGTATTATCCCCCGATTCAACATTCCCGTTAATTTTCTCACCATGAGAATTCCAACATGTATAACTTCTATCAATTCCACTCCTCAATAAATGCGATGCCAACTGAACCGCGTCAACCCGACTCCCAAAACAGCAACCCAAGCAAGGACATATCATTCGACTGGGGTCTTTGGCGTGCGCAACAATAAACTTAACGAATTCCGATACCCAATTGTCGTACTCTTTCGACAATCGACTTGAAGACATCCATTTCTTATCCATAGTTATAATAATTAAACTAAACAAAAACAAAAAGAAAAAAATGTTATACCTGTAGGGAAACGATCCGACTTTCACACTTTGAACACAAGTAACCCCTATACACGTATCATAAAATGAAATATCATTAATTGACCAATTATGAGTCATAACTTGATAAGTGGCAACTAACTTATAATTTAAAGTATCAAACAAATTCTAATTAACTTATAAAGTAGACAATTATAATTTAAAGTATCAAAAAAATTCTCTCCTCAATAAGTATAAAGTAGACAATTAACTTATAACAAAAAGTCAAAGTTCTAGAAAATAAAAGAAATGAACTTGGAAAAAAAGGATAGACCAAACACAATCAATTGGAAAAACAGTACAACACAACTAGCGAAATACAATTTCAATCAATACTAGGTTGTTTATACTAATCAACTTTGCCAAATATACAGTAGAAAATATTTAAAAGTAACCTTCCACAAAACTAGGTTGTATCATGAAGTATCTTTTCAATAATAGTCATCGTTGTGAAGATACTTTAATATTATTTTCCTTATGAAAATACCTTCCACAAAACTAGGTTGTATCATGAATGCATAACACAATGAGCTTATTATAAAAAAAGAGGGACATTTGTTAAAATAAGAGATGAAAGATTAAAGATTATGCAAAATATACATGAAAAATATACATGATAAATACTTTGCAAAATATACATGAAAAATATACATGAAAAATATACATGAAAAATACTTTGCCAAATATACATGAAAAATAAAAGCAAAAAATAGGTTCGATTCTGCAACAATAAAAGAGGGAGCTTTTATCCTCATCGTGAAAACTTTTTCAGCATAAAAATCAAATCAAAAACAAATTTTAAGAACAGCGAAATGAATAATAAAAGAGTAACAACGTACCTTATTCGTTTTCAGAGGATAAGAGAAAAAGAACAACAACAACAACAACGTTTTCACGAATGGAATGCAACAGTGACAACAACGGTGATGGCAACGACAACGGCAAAGAACGACGTCAATAATGGCATGCAAGAACGACGGCAAGGGTTTAGAGAAACGGTCGAGAGAGAAAATGAATAGAAGTGTCTCTGAAAATGTTTAGAATGGTTTTATATTTTAATTAGTACAGGACTTTAGAGGGCGTTTTTCCTTAGAAAGCGCTTTCTAAAGTGAAAATAATTAGAGTCCTATAAGAGCGCTTTCTAAAAGCGCTTTCTAAGGTGGCCTTTAGACAGCGCTTTTTAAAAGCGCTCTCTAAAGTAATACCTATAGCAGCGCTTTTTGGAAAGCGCTTTCTAAGGTGGTCTAAGGTGGCAGTCTTTTACAGCGCTTTTTAAAAGCGCTTTCTAAATCCTTTCTTTTAAGGCGCTTTTTTTTAGCTAAATTTTTTTATTCTTTTTAGCAGCGCTTTTGTATAAAAGCGCTGTCTTTTAGGTGTCGTCTAAACATATTTTTGGCGTGGTGTTGGCCAATCTCATTCTCCTCATCTCTCTTTCCCAAGCTTGAGCATATATTGACTTTGCAGCCTTCCATATAATTTCCTTCAACAGCTTACCAGAGAACCTTTTCCTGAAATTGTTATACAAATGTCTAACACAAAAGCGTTTTTCAACATTGGGCAACAACTCATCCATTGCAGGTAAAAGCCCCTGCAATAACAATGTACATAAATAACAAGTTTCAAAAACAGAAAAAAAGCAACATAATGTAAATGTCAACAACTGATTACCTTTTGTTGGTCTGAAATGAAAGTGTATGTTAGACACTCAATAGTACCCCTTAGGTCAGCAGTCAACAACTCTAAAAACCAAGTCCAATTTTCCTTATTTTCATCTTCCACCACTGCAAATGCTATAGGAAGCATCTGATCATTTGGATCCCTTCCTATAGCTGCCAGAATTTGCCCTCCACAAGGCCCCTTCAAGAAACAACTATCCAGCCCTATAACATGTCTAAAAAGTTTGAAACTCTCCTTACAAGCTGCATAACATATGTAGAGTCTTTTAAAATGTGGTCTTTGGTCAACAACACCTTCTGGAACAGGCTCAACATTCATATTAACAACACCCTGTAAAGGTCTGCAATATCTAAAGCACCTTTGTCATCAACTAGGGCTATCATCCCAAATTGTGGATCCTTGTAATACATCTTTTCAAAGTCACTATAACCTAAGTCCTTCAAAACACCTCCTAACTAAAAAAAAATCCACCTATCAACATCCACTTTCAATTTAACTACCATTCCTCCAACATACACACTAAGTTCAGGTTCAACGAATTCACCACTGTGGTGAATTTTAAGCTCCAAAAATTCTTCCATTATGACCTAACAGAGTTCAATAAGATTGTTTCAACTTAAGTAAATCTAGTTTCAACCTAAATCTACAGAAAGCCCTAAATCTATCTAAACCCTAAATCGAAACAAACCCTAAAATCTTTATGGAGCAAATACTTACCTGGAATCCTTCTTCTTCAAAGTTGCTTCGTTTTCAGTCTACCCTTGTTCTTCGTCTTCGCAGCTCGTTCTTCTTCGTCTTCGCAATCACTTCTTCTTCTTCTCCATCCAGTGGTTTGACAAGAATGAATGGCTTCAACATATTTTATTTCACTTCTGGTACATTTGGCAGTACACGTAAGCTGTTCCAATGCCATCTGGATTTCACTTACCCACCTCTGCATACAAACTACCAGCTGGAGTCTTTTTTTGAACTTTGACTAACGTTCCATTAACGAAAGGACTAACGTGGATATGTTTAGATAATTAAAGGACCAAAATGGCACGAAAAAACATTAAGGGACCAAAGTGAACCAGGGGGTATACTTAAGGGACCAAAAAGGGTATTTTACCTATATTTTATTTGTAAAACAAGTCTAAAACATAATATCAAATTATAGAATGTTACATTGAGATCGTAAATCAACGATAAATATTTAACCTTGTAATTTCAAAGTACAACATTTAAATTAACTAAAAAACATTCATGAAAAATAGAAAGGGTTAAATAAGTATTAGGTCCCTGAAAATAACCCAACTTTGAGGTTTAGTCCCTAAAAAATTTCCTTCAAACTTCGGTCCTCCCAAAGTTTTCCGTCCCTAACTCTAGTCCCTCCCGTTAATTTCCACTAACGGAAGATGATGTGGCATGCCATGTGTGTTATAATTTTTCCACATCAGAAATATTGTAAAATATTTGTTTTTCTTATAATTATACTTAACGTGATTTCTGTGTTACAACAACAACAAAGTCTCCATCATTCACCATTCTTCTTCAATCTTCTTCTCTCCCAACAGATTCTCAAGCTTTCTACTTCACTACAATTACTCGCCGTCGTCGCCACTGGCTCTACTTTCTGTAAGTCCGACTCTCACTCTCCTCCTTTTTCGGTAAGTTCATCTTCCTCCTCTCTCTATGGATATTTTCATTTTTAGGGTTTTTATTTTCGTGTAGAAATTGTGTCTTTTCTAGTATTAAGGGTTGTTATTTTAAGGGTTGACTTCATTGCAGGAAGCAGATTCAGGTGAATGTTTACACCTGCGTTGTTAAGATTCAGGTGAATCAATCTGATGCCTTTTAATTTTTAGATGATTAGTTCCTCTTTCTTTGTTATTTCAGAAAATCTGATGATTTTTTTTTTGAAAATTCTTCAAAATTTTACTTAGATCTAGTGTTTTGTTCTGTGAATCTATGTCAGAAAGATGTAGAGAATCACTAGCTAGTTTCATTTCATAAGCTTGCAATTGATAGAGACTTGAATGATGGGATGTGTCTTTATATGTTTAGGAATAATTCCCTATAATATTTCTCTCTCTCTCTCTCTCTCTCTCTCTCTCTCTCATCATAGTACTTTTTTGAGGTATTGATTTGCAACTTAAGATTCATTTTTGAACTTTATGTGACTGTTTGTTCATGGGAATCTGATGAGGTTCTGATGTGCTAAATTTCTGAATTTTAGGATATTAATATAGGATCCAGCTTTGTCCTGAAATATGAGCAATTTAGACTGAGTTTGCAGATTTTGAGTTCCTCTATTTTCTGGTTTGTGCTTGTTCACTTGTTTTCTGTTGGGTTTCTTGGTTTGTGTAACTTGGGTTGAGTGTTAGATCTTTTGATTATAAGATGTATCCCTCTTTTTTAGTCCTGGATCATATCCTTTTGACAACCTTTTTTGTCCTACCAATCCAAGGTTGTATCTGAGGCTATGAGTTTGACAACCTTTGTTTGATGTGTCCAAATTTGTGAATCTTATAAATGCGTAGATAGTCCTGCTAAAGTTTAGGTGATTCTAGTAAGGATCTATTTCAAATATGATTTGTTATGTGTGTATGTCTAGAATTGGTGCACATTTATCAAAGTATAATAACTAGCATTTGTCCCTGTAATAGTTGATTGCAACGAATTATAACACTATTAATGGATAACAAGTTCAGTTGTTGAACATTTGTTTTCGTGAATTATAACACTATTAATGCTTGAACTTCTTGCCACCCATGTACACAGTACACCATTCTATATATCCTTGATGGCTAAGGCTTGGGTTATTTACTTGCAAATTACAATTTCAGAGATTCCGAAATTGCAAATCTGTAATTCACTTTTTTATGTGAATACAACTTGCAGATATGACATGTCTTCAAATCGTTGGGAATATGTGTCACCTGTGCCAAAAAAAGCTCCCCTTGGTTCTGCCTTTGGCATTGTAGTAACATCTAGCGAGCTGTATGTATTGTCACGTTTGTATGATGACGATTTCGCAGAAACTCGAAGGTCCATACCCTATAAGAAGACTGGAACCATGTGCTTTCAAATCTATAATCCGAAAAAGAAGACGTGGAGAACACTAGTCACAAAATCGCCTTTCACTCACCATATCGATATTACTATTGTTGTATTGAGCTCAATTCGTCTGTGAAATGTGGTGCCTCTTATTTATCTGTATAGTAATAGTATAGGCATCTGCAGAAACTTTAGGAGCAGTTACCGTGGATATGGATGGAACTGATGCTGCAGAAACTTTAGGAGCAATTGCACTGCTAGTCAGGACCATCAAGCTTAGAACTTCTTGTCTCCTGTTTGGATGAATATCAGTTGATTATTCTGAGTAATATAATCTCAAATGTGAGTTGTGGGCTTCATACTATTGGGCATGCTGTTAATAATAGTATTTTAATGAAAACTTATCATTTAAGCCAGTAAATAAATTCAATGACAGGAGCAATAGTGATGGAAAAAATGTAACAGGAAGCAATAGTGAGTACAACCATAGCTAGAGTAATCATAGGAGCTGCAGTTGGTGGATGGATCAATGATAGATTTGGAAGGAAAATATCAATCCTTGTTGCAGATACCCTCTTTTTAGCAGTTTATATTTGTATGGGTTTTAAACTATTATTGATGTAGAGATTTAAAAGCTCAAATTCTGTTTTAGTTGAAAAGTGAGGTTTTGAACTATTATTGTTGCAGGGCCAATATGAATAAAGTATGACAAGGTTTTAAATTAGCTAGAGATTAGCTATGAATTAGCTACAAATTATTAGAATGTTGTGTTTAAATTAGCTAGAGATTAGCTACAAAGTAGCTGCAGATTAGCTACCATTCTGGATTTAAATATGATATTAATATAAAAAAAATTAAAATTGAAACAATTGACATGTGACATACATGTCAGCATTTTTTGCCACGTTGGCATTGCCACATGTAAGCCACGTCATCAAAATATCTCCACGTGGCATGCCACATCATCCTCCGTTAGTGAAAACTAATGGGAGGGACTAGAGTTACAAACGGAAAACATTTGGAGGACCAAACAATGAAGAAAATATTTAGAGGGACCAAACTTGAATGTTGGGTTATTTTAAGGGACCTTATACATATTTAACCCAAATAGAAATAATGTCTTTTTAATGTGCCGATCTCATATGTATTAAAGTTGAGAAAAGTTAATGTTGGTCATTGATTCATATTTTCATTCATTTAAAAGCTTAGCTTTATAATTGGTCTAACATTCCAATATATAAATGACTTTAGAAGTGTTGGGTCACCAAATCTTGGCTTCAAAATGAAGCAATATTTTTATATTCTTTGAGTTTTTTCTTTTATGAACAACCCACTTTGTAAGATATACACCACATATTCATTTAAAACTTTAAGGTAATAGATGTGTGGTTTTTTCACTTATAAATGCTTAAATTTTTACATTTCTAACCAATGTGAGACTTCCCCACACTACTCACACTTATTATTCTCAACACTCCCCCTCAAATGCGAGTTTATTCACAATGTTCCCTCTCAAGCGGAAGCTCTTTACACTTGTATTGTCGTTGACACTTTTCAATGGGCCACCTCCTACCCAATAGGAAATTTTGATACAAGTGAGGCAGTTCCTTCACTCGAACCAAAGGCTCATGATACCACTTTTGGGACATCAATTTAGAGGGGTCAACACGAGTGAGCATTTAAAATGAGACATTTCTTTGTGAGCAACACACCTTGTGAGAGACACACCACATACTCACAATGTTAGAATTGAGAATCACAAGATTTGTGAATAATGGAGATTTGAGTGCGGAGAGAGAGAGAGAGAGAGAGAGAGAGAGAGAGAGAGAGAGAGAGAGAGAGAGAGAGAGAGAGAGAGAGAATGGTAATTATAAAGAGCGAGAAATTGAAGGTGAAAATATGAATTTTCATTAACAATAGATGAGGATGCTCCTTGGCATTTATAAACAAAATAGTTGGATTGGGATACAAGTAACATAAGCTAAAATTAAAACATAACTACCTGTAACCGGTTACACAAAATTTGTAACCGATTACAACTGAAACGAAAACAAATTCAATACAGTGGTAACCGATTACACCCATAATTAACTTTCTATTTTTTCAGCCCATAAGTGAATTTCGTCCAGCTGTAACTAGTTACACCCCCGTGGAAACTAGTTATAGCACTTGAATTATTGATTTTCACTTAACACGCCACCTTAATTCAAGTGCTCCAAGTCTTCCATGCCCATGTTCATCTTTAACCTCTTGAACACTTCAATTGTGACTCCCTTGGTCAACAAATCAACTACTTGGTCTTCACTTCAACAATATCTCGATCTCAAGCTTCCTTCACTAACAAGTTCTATCAACTAGTGAAGCCTCATCTCAATGTGCTTGCTCCTCCCATGTGTAATTGGGTTCTTAGTAGATTAATCGTGGAAAAGATATCAACCAGGAGTGTAAAAACATCAACCTCATTGGAGCTCATCTCGTTAATAGATTTATTAGTCACACGACTTAACATGCACACAATGAAGTGGCAATGTACTCTGCCTTACAAAACGAGGGTGCAACTACTAGTTCTTTCTTCAAACACCATGAGATTGGTGTTCCGCCAAACATAAAGATGTATCCAGCTGTACACTATCAATCATCTTTTTCTCCGCACCAGTTGGAATCGATAAAATTGAGTAAATTATATTTTATGCTCGTGTTTGCTAAGGGAAAGAGAATTATGTAGCCAATCGATCCCTTGATGTATCTTAGGATCCTCTTGACTGCTGCCATGTGATACACCTCCGGTCTCTCCATGAATCTACTCACAATATTGACATTAAATGTCAAGTCTGGTCGCGTATTGCACAAGTAATGCAAGAATCTAATTAGCCCCACATACTGAGTTGGATTCACATTTTGCTCATCCTCACTTTGCAAAAATCCCTTTGCAACTATTCGAGCCTTATACGTGATTATTTCACCTTTGGGATTTTCCTTAACTTTGAACACCCATCTCACACCAATTGGCTTTTTCCCGTCCGGTAGATAAACCAACTCCAAGTATTATTCTTCTCAATAGATTCCAGGTCCTCCTTCAAAGTACAAATCCATTTTGGATCACTTAAAGCATCTTTCATTTTAACGGTTTCAAATTAGGCCATAAGTACAAAATGGACGAAATAACCATCATCATTGACTTCATTATCTTGGAAAAGCTCACAACCTTGCAGTCTTTAAGGCAAACCTTTTTGTCGTGTTGATCTTCTCACATTCTCTTCAATTCCTACTTTGATGAATGTTACAAAATATCTATTTCCACCAATTGAGTCAACTTGCATCGGTCCACACACGTCCGAATACACCACCTCAAAGTGATTCTTGGTTATACAACCTGCATCCATGCTGAATTTACCCTTATGTTGCTTTGCTTGCACACATTCTTCATAAATTGTAGCCGGTATGTTGATTAATGGAAACCCTGTTACAATTCTGTTCTTTTGCATATTTTTGAGAACTCGAAAACTGAGATACTGAAGACGATATTGCCATATTCACTCTTCTCGACTCGCCACTGTAGCAAGACACTTATGCTTCATAACCTTCAACTCAACCTTGAAAGTTTTATTGGCAACCATAGGAGCTTTTAGGACCAAAACCCTGTTTGCATCCAAAATGCGTAGCCCCTTGTTTTCCATGTGAATCTTGTAACCCTTCTCAAGAAATTGGTCAATATTTAGAAAGTTACATTTAGTTTCTGAAATGTACAATACATATTTGATCAAAGAATGTCTGCCATCTCTTCTCATGATTAAAATATCACTAATCACATCGGCCTATAGAGCGGTGTCATCTACAAACTTCACTTTAATCTTCATGACTCGATTAATTTTAACAAACCAATCCTTCATCTCCGTTATATGAGTATAACACTCGGAGTCTAAATATTATTCCTTGCTGCATTAAAATGAACCTTTCATACTCATCATGACATTATCTTTTGCTTATAACCAGATATAGCTTTTACGTAATCGATTACATCATGTTTCTCCAGTGTTTCCAAAACCGATGTTGTTGCTATCCTGCAACATGCTACTGCTGCATTCCCCTTCTGTGAACATGACCAAGAGTGTGTTCTCCTCACCAAACTCTTATCTTGAAACCTTGGCTTCATCCCTTTGAGGTTCCTTCTTGTTCGCATTGCACTCTTTTGTAAAATGACCGAACCTTTAAGTATTGCACCTTGCTTTTATCAATCTTCTTCCTTTCACCTCTAAAGTTTCCTTGACTACCATTTTTTTGTGCAGTTGCTCTTGTTAGAGCAAGAGTTGTCTCTACAAGTCGTCTCTATGTTTTGATAATAACAATGGTATTTGTGAAAGAACCATTTTATGTTCTAACGTGTGTTGTGTGCAGATCATAATCATAGAAGATATCAGATACAACAAGCACCAGCCAAACGAGCGTAATTGATTATATGCGAAGTTACTATGTGCGACTCAAGTCGCAAGAAGCAAGTATGCTTCTGTATCTGATCATAATCAGTCAGATCCAAGGATACGGATATTGCTGTTGCAATGCTCTTGTGGATGCTCTCTGAAAGTGGTTAAGATTCTGAAGATTGCAAAGCTTCTGAAGAAGATAATCTTCTGGAGAACCGAAGTGCTGAAGACTCTCATGACTTGAAGCTCTGAAGGCGAAAGGCTCTGATGACCAAGTGCATAAAGACTCTGAAGACTTATGAGTTCTGAAGATTATAGTTCCAAAGGTCAAGTGCTGAGGACTCTGAAGACGGATTCCTAATGGACAAGTTCTGAAGTTTCGAAAGACTTGAAGAAGTAAAGAATAACGTACTTAAAGACAAGTACTGAAGTTCTGAAGACTGATTCCTAATGGACTTCTTCAAAAGACTGAAGACTTGAAGTTTTAGATATCCTGTTAAGAAGGCTTTACTCATGCTTCAATAAATTACCATCAGAAGCCTCTGAAGTTTGGAAGCTAAATGTTACCGTTGTGAGCAACTGTACATAGTGCCTAAGAAAGATATATCCCGTCACTTATCCCACAGTAAAAAGGAGATGTGTCAGTACAACTAATTATTACACAACGTCTCTTTTCTAACAGCCAACAGTATTTCAAATGGCTATATTTCTACTGGGCTATTTAAAGAAAGGAGTAAAAGCTTCTGAAGGTATCGATTGGCTGTAGCATTTACATAATCGATCAAGTCATTGTGTGAAGATAGCATCAACAATGAGTTCTTGTTGTAACACTTAAATAACCAAAGCTATCACCATTTACACATGGCCATTGTTGTTGAAGCTCAAAGATCAAATTAACACAACAACAACAAATTGAAACAGAAGTTGTTGATGAAGAAGACAACTTTGCAAATCAGTCAAGTCATCAACCACTTTCTCGTCAACGCTACATTGAAGATCTGAAGCAAGGAGTTGTTGCTCAAAGCTTGCTCACCTAAGAAGAAGAAGAAGAAGAAGATCTACAAGATGTCATCAACTGTCAAATTCATATACATCTTTGTAGAATGAAAAGAAAGCAAAGAGTTGTTGCTCAAATCTTGCTTGAACACTTGTGTGTTCTTATATACTTAAACCTAGGAGTTATCTGCTTATTAAGAAGCATCATTGTAATCTCCAGTTTAACTAATTCTATGTGAATTAGGATTCCTCAAGTGATCAGTGTGATCGGAGACTTGAGAAGACAATTGCTTGGTGCTATTGTAGAAATCCTGAAATATGGTTAATGATAGTCATATCTCGAAGAGGATCATTTATTGATCAGACTCTTGTGGGATCCCTAATGGAACTCATTGTGATTCCTCCAGTGAACATTATATCCTGATTGGATCCCTGAACGGTTCACTGAGAGAGATAACTCAAGGGATCATGAGATGATCTGGGTACTTAAGATGACAATGACGCAAGTTATTGTGGGTTAGTCACATTGCGGCTATGGAAGTTGTTAGTCACCGGCGTTGCCCGTGCATCTGTAATCGAGATTGATTATAGTGGATTAAGACCTTGTGTTCAAGGCGAAATCACCTGAGAAGGGTGGATTGGATTAGCCGTGAGGTGAACCAGGATATATCGTGTGTTATTTACTCTTGCTATGCCTTATGTTATTATATATGTTTCTGTATTAAGTATCAGAACCTTACATAAGCAAGTCAGAACCTTGCAGCTTAACTCTGATAAGCTTCCGCTCTACAAGTTCTGAATGTTGAATATAACGTTTAGACTCTTAGTGATTCTCATGCTTTGTGCATTGCCAAGTCTGAATATAACTTCGCAAGTCAGAGTCTCTCAATGAAATCTGATGTTACTTGAAGCGTCTTAGTGACAAGAAGCAAAAGTTGTTAAAAGAGTAAATACACAATTCAAACCCCCCCTTTCTTGTATTTTTCTCGCACCTTCAATTGGTATCAGAGCTCCGGTTCTGTTATTGATGGATATCAAACACTTAACAGTGTCAGAAAAAGATCCAGATGCGGTGCGTAGAAATACTCTCGGTGAGATTGAAATCCACTTACAATTTCTGTAACAGTTCAGAAGATGACTGTGTACAAAATTGTAATCAATCTGATTACTTGAGCAAATCACTGATTCTGGAAGTTTTACAGTTGTCAAACAACTAAATCTTTCTCACTTAAAGCTTTGTTGAAGATTGAAGAATCAGCTGATAAGATAGATTCATCAGATAAGAATTAGTATCTGTTGAATGCTTATCTTGGAAGATACGTGTGGATAAAACCACGTATTTGCTCAAAGTTGAATCATCAGAAAACAAGAAGTCTTGTTTGCTGAAGATTAATTCTTTATGAGTTTTTGAGATGTTTTCAAGAAACGGATTAGGTCCACCCTTGACTTTCTCGTTTAAAGCTTATTAAGAATTTCTTCATGTAAAGAAGAAAGATTGTTGTACTATGGTCTTGAACTTCAGAACGAAGTATACAGAAGAAATCAGAAAACTGAAGAATTCAAACTCTTAAAAATGATTCAACATCTGAATCTTAACTGATTAAGAAGTTAAAAGATTCAATAAAGAACTTAATATTGTTTTCTTGAAAAGCTTTGCAGAAAACTGAAAGAATATTCAGGAAGAAAAAATCAAATGATTCATCAAGAATTTATTTAAGAATGAATTCTATGTCTTGATTGAACTAACACAAACGATTGAGTTCTGTTATCTTGAGATTCTATCTCAGTTGAACCAAATATGATTGGTCAAATCACTATCTGATAATTCTCTCAGAACTTCATAAATCCAGAATCAGAAGATGTTCAACTAGAGACACACACAGAAGTCATCTACTCGAAGTAAAAAAGAATCTAAGTTCCTGATGTTATTTAGAATGAAGAAATTAACTGACATTCTTTTCAGAAGCAGAGATGCTGTAAATCCTTGATGGACTAAATCTAAACGAGTGAAGTCAGCATCATAAGAACAAGATTGTCATGCAAACTATGTCATATGTTTCACATGTTTGATGATACTTGGTTCTGAACAGGCTTCACATCTGTGCAAAGAAATGAAGATCAGAATCTCTGTACTCTGTTGGTTACTCTCAGTAGTCAGATGAATATTTTTGAACAGAATAATGAAAAGATCATTTGAGTAGGAGATTGAATCTATCTCTCAGACTAGTGATCAAAATTTAGAATATACTCATATTCCTCAACATCAGAATATGAATCTTTGGAGAAAATGAGAAACTTAAAGAAACTCAGTTAGAGTCTCTGATAGATCACTCTGAAGAAAGCAGATGCAGAACATGGTTGATCAAAAGCTTTATTAAGGACAATCTTATCAGACACATGAGAAACCAGAATAAAGAGAATCTGAGGAAAATCAGAAGCCTAAACGCAAGACAACTTGAGTCAGATTGGAAAGCACTCAGAATCGCTGTAAAAAGATTTCAGAATCTCTAAGGTATGTTTGTCTTCGTTCATCCTCATTATTGGAATTTAAAATAGTAGCAATAATTTGACCTTCGTCACTCGCTGACATATTAGGATTATTGAAACTATAATAAGATTCTCACGCATTTATGATTAGACAATTTTCAAGAATTAAATAAGCAGTTATGATTATGTTGTGTCAGCCACTTATAGGCATACGACGATTAGAGTCTATCACACGTCTTTTCACTGACTACCATATCTATTTATAGCTAGTCTCGGAAATGATGAACCTCGCGTGTTCCCGCTTGATAAATAGCTACTAAATCCCAAAGTCCTCCTCATACCATTATCTCCACTCTAGGAAGAATCATTATCTAACTATCAAATAGGTTGAACCTCGTCTCTCAAATAAATCAACATTGCTCAAAATGTCTTCCCACAACATCAGAGGAGAAACATCTGATCTAGAACTCCTGAAGGAATTCACGTTGAATTTAAACCTTCTGCCACAACTCAACAAAACAAGTATTCTCTCTGGAATTGAATTTCAGAACTGGGAAAACTACTTCAACATGCTTGTTGGACCCGTCTTTCCTTCACTTGTAATTGAGTTATGGGAAAATACACGAGTACTAGAATATGAGTTTGGCAAAAATGCTATTTTGTCTGTGGTTGCTGGCTGTCCAGTCTTTATCAACCCTACTATCATAGCTAAAGCCACTAGGTGTGTTGAAAATGGTGTGAATGTGGAAAGAAATATCAACAACCATAGCTCTGACAGGCATATGCACGTCATTTTTGAAACTAAGGGGCGTCCCACTCAACCATGCACCCTCACTCCTATTGCTAAAGATTGGTACAAGCTTATGATAACTAATTTAAGACCAAGAGAAAGAGGAGCATGATGGTTATCTGACAAAGAAAGATTATTTATTTTCTTTTTAGTGTCTAGGATCAAAATAAACCTACCCCAATCCATATTTAATCATCTGAAGGAAGAAATCAATTTGTATAGGGAAGACATAATCTATCAAATTCCATACTGTAGAGTCATCTCCCACATTCTTGATCTTCAAGGAGTAGTTGGTCGTTGCAGAAGAAATGGAATGACTGAGAAGATACTTCCTAAGTTTTGTCAACCTATGACCTTCTTAAGATAGGAAGTTAGTTTTTCTTAGGATCACAAGTTACTCAAGGTCCTTTTCTGTCTGACCTTTTGTTCTAAACTTGATATGTATCTTCTTGATCAATTATTGAAGTATCTCTAATTGAGAAGTGCTTATCCTTTTGAATGATTCATTTTATGTTCACAATGCCTTAATTAAATATAAATTTCATTAATTATTAATCGAAGTAAAATAATGAGGCATTATAAGTGAATAACATGAGAAGTTGTAGGATTATCTAGAAGCCACAAATCTTCCTTAGGTCATAACTATCTGACAGTTACTATTACCAACTCATAAGAGTTAAGTCGTGGTTCTTGATCGAATAAACTTCTCTCATTAAAGATCAATCATTAAACCTCTTTTCCCACGTTACTTAACCTATCTAGGAAAAATCAATCGTTACCCTCTCAAAGTCTCAATAACCGTACTTTACTCATTCATCTATAAAAAGGCTTAATCCTAAATCATTTGTCACAGCTCTCACACTTTCCAAATCGTAAGAAAACTCTGTCTAAATATCTTCCACCATCTTCATCATCTTCTACAATGGCTTTCGTCTCCCAAAATGCCTTAACTCCCATAACCACACAGATTCCAGTTGACAGTCTCATCGTCATGTTAGAAATAATTGTGAACCTCATCAATCTAAAATCAAATGGATGTGATATTACTCCTTCGATGGAAACTCAAGGATGGAGAAACTATTTCAAGAGGTTGGAAGGACCAACCTACCGTTGTTTGGTTAAAGATTTCTGGAATCATGCTAATACAGGCACAACTGTCATTGCTTCTTCTGTCTTTAGAAGGAAAGTTTTCATATCCGAGAAGACCTTCACAGACCTTCTGATGCATGACAATAATGGATTATATACTTAATGAGGAAAGAGAGGCTAAGGTCATGGCTTCTATCTTTAGAGAGGGAATAGCAGTTAAGAACCAAATATTCTCAAAACTGAAGGAACCACTACAAGTTTGGTTCAGAATCCTACAAGGAAGCGTTTTTCACCATTTTCCTTCAAATCAACTTAATGACACTCAAAAGTGTGTCCTGTTCCTTCTCCTTAAAGGAATTAAGATACATCTTCCTTCCGTCCTCTTCAAACTTCTGAAGGAAGCTATAAGAAACTCCAGAATAGGTTCTGACGCGGAAGTCAGACATATTCCATATGGAAGACTCATATCCGATGTTTTAGTTGAATCAAGAGTAGTTGATGATAATTTAATCGATGAGGAAGAATAAAGAAAGTTGCTTAAAAGCGCAGGAAAGATTCTAAGATTTAAGCATCTTAAGAGAGAGGACGTTCCTCTGGATGACACGTCATTTACACTAGCGCAAAAACGGTTTTAGACAGCGCTTTTTTAGCCTTTAGACAGCGCTTTAAAGCGCTGTATAAACCAGCGACGCTATAGGTTTAGACAGCGCTTTTGGTATTACCAAAAGCGTTGTCTAAAGGGGCGTGTATTTAATGAAAAGCGCTGTCTATGGTACCTTTAGACAGCGCTTTTTCACATTATATGGATTACTTTAGACAGCGCTTTCGTCAAAAGCGCTGTCTAAGCCCTACCTTTTTTTGACTTTTTTGGTACACCTTAGACAGCGCTTTCTCCAAAAGCGCTGTCTAAGACCTTCCTTTTTTGACTTTTTTAGTACACCTTAGACAGCGCTTTCACCATAAGCGCTGTCTAAGACCTTCCATTTTTGACTTTTTTAGTACACCTTAGACAGCGCTTTCACCAAAAGCGCTGTCTAAGGTGTACGAAAAATTTTATATAATTTTTTTTTAACCACAATTTTACCAGGTTTTTTCAACCAGAATTTGACCTGTAATTTTCAACCAGCAATTTTTTTCAGAATTGGCAATTCAAACCATTGGCCTTTCTACACCAAAATTATATATCCAAAATTGGCATTTCATACCAATATATATATTTAAAATTACAAACCAAAATTGTATATACACCTATTTATAATTACAAATCATTACATTTTTCTACAAATGCACATTTTACTTATTCACCAAAATTGCATCCAACCAAAGCATTGCTTCCAACCAAAGTTATTGCTTCCAACCAAAGCATTTTTTCTACAATGCACATATTACTTATACACCAAAATTGCATCCAACCAAAACATTGCTTCAATCTACATTATAGGTCCTGAAAACACAAAGATTGTAATTCAAAGTATTAAAATTCAAAGTATATACACCAAAAATTGTAATTCAAAGTATATACACCAAAATTGTAATTCAAAGTTTGTAATTCAAAGTATATACACCAAAATTGCAATTCAAAGTATATACACCAAAATTGTAATTCAAAGTATATACACCAAAATTGCATCCAAAATTGTAATTCAAAGTTTGTAATTCAAAGTATATACACCAAAATTGCAATTCAAAGTATATACACCAAAATTGCATCCAACCAAAACATTACTCCAACCAAAGTTACACATATTAAAATTCTCATCAATTAAAGTAAGAGTATAATATTATACCTTAAGTTTGTAAAATTCCGAGCTCCATAATGTATTGACACCACTCCTCTTTGATTTCATCCAATAGAGCCTTTGTGTAAGTAGCACTCCTGAATTCTTCAAAATACTACATAATAATATAACATATAGTTTGATTTAGTTTTAACTATTTCATTAGACAATATGAGAGATATGTGTTAAAATAACTCATAAGTTAGAAATACATACATCGGGTGGAATCTCCATTCGATCCAACGAAATAGTGTCTCTCATAAATCTCAACATGAAATAGCCGCAATCTATTTGATTGCGTTGCCGAGGACACTACAAATGAAAATAAAATATGGATAAATTCTAAGTTTTATCAAGTAAGCATCACTAATATAATAAAACATGTGATAATTAATATACCTTCACATAATTCCATGTAATGGTGTGGTCGATTCCCCGATGTTCTAGGAATGCTTGTATAGTGCTAATAAAATATAAATGAATATTTAGAACAATTCACATAAATAAATAAATATACACATTTCTATTTAGAACAATTTCACTTACGTGTCAATACAGTCCTTCATATCCGGGTATGTGGTCCAATCATTTCCTAAGGAATCCAGATAATACACTACTCCGCGGATAGGATTGATTGCAACCAACAACCAATGTCCACTGTAAGATTAAACAAGTGTTAGATAGAAACTTTCTACACGAAGTCAAAATACAAAAAAAAATATAATAGATGAATTTAGAATGAAAATCTAACCCAGTATTAAACGGTAAAAAGTACAACTTTTCCGTTTCTTGGTTGTCCATAAAGACGTTGCGTATATACGCATGGACCTCATTTGGTTTCGTCAATATTTCGGTTAAGTTGACAGCGCTGGGGCATAAGAATGCAAATCTTTGCTCCAATCCCCGGGGGCGCATAAAACTGTCATACAGAAACCTGAAATAAAAACATCATTAACATTAGAATATTCATTTGAAAAATAAAGTAAATAAGTTGTTCAATTACCAAAGTAGATCGGATATACCTCAAGTATATATTGACAACAGTGACGCCCAATTCTGTATGTTGGAAAACTTGCTCGAAGTCTTCATTACCAACATTCTGGTCAAATTCAAAGCCATACAAATCTTTCTCCATAGTTATCAGACGAACACCTCCAGTCGGAATATCCGTCATTAATTGTAGAAAGGTCTGAAGGCACGTCCTAACCTTGCCGATAGGTTGTTTTCTAACCCTGGTATTCTTAGCACCAACAGTTTTTTGCGTTGAAACGTTGCTAATCACTTTACCAGGCAGCTATAAATCATATAATTTGTTAGATGAAGTATAAGATATCCAATTTATCATTTTCTATGCATATAATTGTGATGTACCTCTTTTTTTGAGACAACGGACTCGGTATGCTCCGGAATCCGCTTATCCTTTGTTTTGGATTTTGTTGGAGTCTAAATAACATTGCCATGTAAAAAATGAAAATAAAATGCTCGTAAAATCTTTGAATTTACACATTAAGATTAACAAAGGTTTATAACGGTTTTAAGCATATATACCTCATATCCTACGAGTATGAGATTTGACGGCCATGCAACAAACGACCCTATAGCTTGTCCCACCACTCTTACCTCCGAATCATCGTTAGGATAGGGTAATAGTGCTTCATTCTCCATAGCAATATCAACTGATACTTTCAAACTTCCAGTAGGGAGGGATTCATTATGAAGTACTGTGACCCCATTGTTAAACACTTTTCCCTTGGCAACCATCCGATGAATTGGTGAAGATAAGAATAGTTGACATTGGTGAATGCCCTAAAACCAAAAATACATATGTCATTGTTAATGTGTATATATGTAATTAAATAATTTAAGCTACTAATATAATTTCATATATATATATATATATAATTACCTCTGGAATAATCGGATGAAAGCTGCAGTTGATACTATCCTTCTCTGATCCATCTCTAACACCAGAAGCGTTATCCCTTTCTTTTTCCTTTCTTAATTCCCGCACCTCGGCTTCTAGTGCTTCCAATTTAGCTTCAAGTACTGAATAACTAGCAGCCTTTCCCTTTTTAATATTCAGGGAGGTCGGGGTGATCCCAAATGCCTTACCCCTCACCCGACCAGGATACTCAGGGACATCTAATGCCCGACTAAGTATGCTCCTGGTATCATCTGCAGGTACAGACTGAGATAACGCCTCCTGAAAATCAGATGAATATCGAATATTTGTCAAATATTTGTTAATAAAGTTTTGACTTAATTAAAGAAATATTGTTATACTTACACATTTCTCATATACTTGTAGAACCTCTTCTGGAACAGATCCAGACTTGCCCACACGGGCTTCCTTCCACAAGACATGTGCAGGAAGAGATGTTTCAGAGCTACCCGCCTTTTGTAACTACATATAAAGCCAAATAATATGATCAAATATAACTCATGATGAACAATTATTATGTCATTGCAATTTATTGATACTTACCAATTGTTGCTCCAAACGTCCATATCCA
The DNA here is from genome assembly GCA_022829125.1 of Lathyrus tuberosus. Taxonomy (NCBI): domain Eukaryota; kingdom Viridiplantae; phylum Streptophyta; class Magnoliopsida; order Fabales; family Fabaceae; genus Lathyrus; species Lathyrus tuberosus. The sequence goes on along the minus strand of JALAZF010000133.1, from coordinate 4,431,098 downwards.
GTACGTCCTTGCCTGTATTTATATTGGGGATCTGATGCTCTATCCCGATTAATTGCACTTAAACTCTTAAATTGCTCGGTTTGTCGTTTGGCTTTAAACTTCACCCATTCTTGTGGTGAAATGAAACTTGCATATTTAGATGGAAACTCTCCATCAACAAAATTACCTTCAGCATCCTTAAGATAGGTTTTGTTTAAATATGTCCTAAACCCTCTTAGGAGCTTCCCTGCCAATCTCATCAAATAAGCTTTTCTGTCGTCCTCGACATTAAAGCACCTCTAAAAAAACCATACACATTGGTTAGTACAAATAATTTAAACGACATAATTAGTTGGCATAATTAAAGACATAATTATGGTACCTTTATCTCATTCCAAATTTTTTCTTTGGTTTCCTTCAACTGTTTGTTTCTCCAGTCATCTAAAGTAATAGGAACCTCATTCCTTACAAGTGTACCAATGAAACTTGTCAACATATGACCGTTAGGCTCAACAAGTGTGCCTGTTTCGCTCCAATGCACATTATAAGTCATGCCTTGATTTCTAGCATGGATCACTCTCCTCATTATGGTTATTCCTCTCCTAATCTCTTCTTCCATAGTTCTGCTACTTCCAACCTGATCATCATGTGGATGATCATCATCATGTGCGTGATCATCAGCATGTGGGTCATCATTGTTAGTAGCCATCTAACCTGTAATAAATAAATCAAGGATATCAAATATAATATATAACAAATATAATAAAGAAATAAAGGATATCAAATATAAAAAATATGACATAATATATAACAAACTTAACGAAATCCAATACCCCATTCTCGTACTCTTTGGACAATCGATCGGCATCCATCCATTTTTTATCCATGGTTTTCCTACTTATTAATCCTAACAGTTAGAAAGAATTTAACATTAGCATAACAAGTCCAAACTAAGAAATTCAAAGCAATTAACTTCATTAACAAAATTGCTTTGAATTTCGGTTCTTTAGAACAACAACCTCAAGAATTTACATTATTAACATTAACACTAACACTAACACTAACACTAACACTAACCTAACACTAACACTAACACTAACCTAAACTAAACTAAACTAAACAAACACATTATATAGCAATAGTTAACAATGTAGAAAAATGTTAACAAGAACAAACTATAATAGATGTTCTAAACTAACACTAACACTAACACTAACACTAACCTAACACTAACACTAACACTAACCTAAGCTAAACTAAACTAAACAAACACATTATATAGCAATAGTTAACAATGTAGAAAAATGTTAACAAGAACAAACTAAACTAACACATTATATTGATTCTATTCTTATATCACCAAAAATGAAGTTAGCACATATTTTATTCTTATATCCAACAACAGTCCAACATTAGCAACAACATTAACAACATTAGCAACATTATCAACATTAGCAACAGTCCAACATTAGCAACAACATAAACAACATTATTATCAACATCAACAACAACATTATTATCAACATCAACAACAACATTATCAACATTATCAGCAACATTATCAACTGAAACTCTGAAACTCTGAAACTTCCAAACTGAAACTCTGAAACGTGTAAAATGTGTAATACTCTGAAACGTGTAAAATGTGTAATACATCAACAACAACATTATTATCAACATCAACAACAACATTATCAACAGCAACATTATCAGCATACCTTATAAAATGTGTAATAATCTGAAACTCTTAAACTTCCAAACTGAGTGACGAAAACGCGAAATGAGAGAGGAACAGACGGTCACGGTGGAGTAAAGGTCGTCGGAGTCGCGAAATGTGGGAGGAACGGTGGACGACGGCGCGGTGGACGACGGCAAGGGTTTAGCTCAGGTTCGCAAGTATCCGTTCGCAACAGGGGAGGGAGAAGAAAGAGCGCAAAACTGAAAATGAAAACAGAGTATATTCATATATTTTAATTTTATTAGACCTTAGACAGCGCTTTTCAACAAAGCGCTTTCTAAGGTGGCCCTTAGACAGCGCTTTAAAAGCGCTTTCTAAGATTGGCCTTAGACAGCGCTTTTGTTTTTATTTTTTTAAATATTTAAGACCTTAGACAGCGCTTTCCTTAAAAGCGCTGTCTAAGGTCTTATATTTTTTTTAAATTTAAAAGGCCTTAGACAGCGCTTTTAAGGAAAGCGCTGTCTAATATTTTCCATTAAATTTTTTTAAAAATTTAAAAGGCCTTAGACAGCGCTTTTCACTAAAGCGCTGTCTAAGGTCTTATATTTTTTTGCGCTTTTCCTTTATTAAATTAATAGATTCCGTGTTTTTGACCTATAGCAGCGCTTTTGTAATAAAGCGCTGTCTAAGGTGAGATGTTATAAGTCCTTTTTGTTGTAGTGTTAGGAAACTGACGTTGACCACAAGGGTCCCTGTTGAAGGTTTTCCAAAATTCTTAACACATAATCAAGCAGATATAGGGAATTACCTGCAACAATTTAAGGAAGACGACATCAGTATTTGGATCAATATGAAAAATATTACTGACGTGCTTCAAGAACTCTCTGGATGGAAAAGAATGGGAAAGAAGCAAGTAAGTGCCGATGATGAGTAACCTTCCTCAAAAAGGACAAAAATTGTAGATGATGCATTAACATCCTTCAAGGATAATTCCATCACAAGAATTCAAAGCCTAGTAGATGCTTCTAGTACAAGCATAAATTCCTTAGAAATGAGAAAAATCTGGACTGATTTCCATGAATAGATCTCAGAGGAAATTGTGAAGAGCAAGAGATTAGCTGTCACACATGCAGAAGAAAAACAGCTGCATGCCTCAAAAACTGATGAGTCTGAAAACTCGTCCTCATCCTCTTCCTCATAATTAGGCACTTCTTTGTCTAAACCCTAGGAACCTGTTTTAGTTAAGTCTATGTTTTGTTTGCTAAGAACTAGTTAGGATTTTAAAAATTCTATGCCTTGAATTTAATGAAATATATTTTGAAACTATTTTATGTTAAACTGCTCATTATCATATTGATCTAATTATGCTTGAAAGCTCAAACGCTTTAAACTTTTTGATGATGTCAAAAAGGGAGAGAAATAGAAATATGATTTTGATTAAAAAGAAGAACCTTAAAAAGAATGCAAACTCAAACAAATGAATTAATCATATAAAATGCGTTTTCTACTAACGTTTGTTGTTTGATGTTTAACCGAGGAACTCTGAACAAGTTCACTAGGCATTCTTAGAACAGGTTAAGAAAGAAGAACTCTGATAGAAGTTCTTATGAACTGTTTGTTCATATGATCGAAGTTGTACACTTCGTGAACATGTGTTCAGAATCAGATCTAACCAGTACTGTTCAGAAGTTGAGAACTTTCTGAAAGTCAAATTTATCGTGATCTCTGTTTCACTTGGTTCATAAGCAGTAAGCTGTCTGAAAATATGATATTCAGAACATAAGAATCAGAAGAAGGAAAGCTCTGAAAGCAGTTAAAGCAAAGTCTACATCTTAAGATGCTTTTCAGAAGAACTGTGCAAATCAGAAGTCAAGAACTGTCTGAAGATCCAAGAAGAAGTAGTTATTATTTAACCAAGAACCAATTAAAAAGAAAATGATTTGGTATTAGACTAAATCAACAATTGGTAATCAGACTCCGAATATAAAGATTGGTATCAGACTCAGTCTGTAGTGATATCAATCAGAGCTAAGCTGTAAAGTTTTCAAATACCTTCATTGGTATCAATTTCAGCACACTAAGGAAATACCCTTCAATTGGTATAAAGATACCTTCAGTTGGTATCAGACTCAACATACTTCGGTATCTGACTAAGAATCTTGATTGACTTTGGTATCAGATTCAGAATCAAGCGTTGATTGATCACTAAATTATCCTACTATTGGTATCAGATCAAGAATCAAGCTTTGATGAAACACTGAGTTGTGACATTAACAAGGTTCTGAGATGAAGGCCTGTGTTCCTAGTCAAACTCCAAAAAGTCATGATCCACATTGGTGATTAAAAACTTATAATTCTGAATTACGATTCTGAAGATCCCAATATCTGACTTATGGAAATTAGGGGAGACTACCCAGAAGATTCAATTGCGAAATCTAAAATCTTCACAAAGTCTAAAACTCAGGGGGAGTTTCTTAAGACAGTGTCTGGTTCTGATAAATAGCGAGGCTATGTTATTAGATAAGAATTGTTCTGTTCCTATGCTTAAATGAATCTGCTAAAAAGTAGAAAATGCTTCAGATGACTCTGAAGATTATAAGCTCTGATATGACATTAAAAATGAACTAAGTTCTAAAGATGTGAAGACGGAAGTTCTGATGAACTAGTCCAGATGCTGAAGACTTTTGTCTCCTTAAAGACAAGATAGAGAAGTAGTCCTTCTCTATTCTTTGTTTTGGCAACTCAAGTTGTTATTCTGTATGTCTTTGGATCATATAAGATTCTAGATGATCACAGATAAAACTTTGAGGATAATACATTCAGTGGGAGCTGTTGTTCCAGACTCTGAATTTGTTTAGTTTTGGTGATTACTTTGTATAAAATGTTCAATCAAAATACATGGTTTTGTCATCATCAAAAATGGAGAGATTGTTAGAGCAAGAGTTGTCTCTACAAGTCGTCTCAATGTTTTGATGATAACAATGGTATTTGTGAAAGAACCATTTTATGTTCTAACGTGTGTTGTGTGCAGATCATAAACATAGAAGATATTAGATCCAACAAGCACCAGCCAAACGAGCGTAATTGATTATATGCGAAGTTACTATGTGTGACTCAAGTCGCAAGAAGCTAGTATGCTTCTGTATCTGATCATAATCAGTCAGATTCAAGGATACGGATATTATTGTTGCAATGCTCTTGTGGATGCTCTCTGAAAGTGGTTAATATTCTGAAGATTGCGAAGCTTCTGAAGAAGATAATCTTCTGGAGAACCGAAGTACTGAAGACTCTCATGACTTAAAGTTTTTAAGGCGAAAGGCTCTGAAGACCAAGTGCAGAAAGACTCTGAAGACTTCGGAGTTCTGAAGATTACAGTTCCAAAGGTCAAGTGCTGAAGACTCTGAAGACGGATTCCTAATGGACAAGTTCTGAAGTTTTGGAAGACTTGAAGAAGTAAAGGATAACGTACTTAAAGACAAGTGTTGAAGTTATGAAGACTGATTCCTAATCGACTTCTTCAAAAGACTGAAGACTTGAAGTTTCAGATATCCTGTTAAGAAGACTCTACTCATGCTTCAATAAATTACCATAAGAAGCCTCTGAAGTTTGGAAGTCAAATGTTACCGTTGTGAGCAACTGTACACAGTGCCCAAGAAAGATATATCCCGTCACTTCTCCCACAGTAAAAAGGAGATGTGTCAGTACATCTAATTATTACACAACATCTCTTTTCTAACAGCCAACTATATTTCAAACGACTATATTTCTACTGGGCTATTAAAAGAAATGAGTAAAAGCTTCTGAAGGTATCGATTGGCTGTAGCATTTACATAATCGATCAAGTCATTGTGTGAAGATAGCATCAACGATGAGTTCTCTTTGTAACACTTAAATGTCCAAAGCTATCACCATTTACACATGGCCATTGTTGTTGAAGCTCAAAGATCAAATCAACACAACAACAACAAATTGAAACAGAAGCTGTTGATGAAGAAGACAACTTTGCAAATCAGTCAAGTCATCAACCACCTTCTCGTCAGTGCTACATTGAAGATCTGAAGTAAGGAGTTGTTGCTCAAAGCTTGCTTACCCAAGAAGACGAAGAAGAAGAAGATCTACAAGATGTCATCAACTGTCAAATTCATATACATCTTTGTAGAATGAAAAGAAAGCAAGGAGTTGTTGCTCAAATCTTGCTTGAACACTTGTGTGTTCTTATGTACTTAAACCTAGGAGTTATCTGCTTGTTAGGAAGCATCATTGTAATCTCCAGTTTAACTAATTCTATGTGAATTAGGATTCCTCAAGTGATCAGTGTGATCAGAGACTTGAGAAGACAATGGCTTGGTGCTATTGTAGAAATCCTGAAATATGGTCAATGATAGTCATATCTCAGAGAGGATCATTTGTTGAACAGACTCTTGTGGGATCCCTGATGAAACTCATTGTGATTCCTCCAATGGACGTTATATCTTGATTGGATCCCTGAACGGTTCACTGAGAGAGATACCTCAAGGGATCATGAGATGATCTGGGTACTTGAGATGACAATGACGCAAGTTATTATGGGTTAGTCACAGTGCGGCTGTGCAGGTTGTTAGTCACCGGCGTTGCCCGTGCATCTGTAATCGAGATTGATTATAGTGGATTAAGACCTTGTGTTCAAGGCGAAATCACCTGAGGAGGGTGGACTAGATTAGCCGTGTGCTGATCCAGGATATATCGTGTGTTCTTTACTCTTGCTATGCCTTATGTTATTATTTATGTTTCTGTATTAAATATCAGAACCTTACATAAGCAAGTCAGAACCTTACAGCTTAACTCTGATAAGCTTCCGCTCTGCAAGTTTTGAATGTTGAATATAGCGTTCAGACTTTTAGTGATTCTCATGCTTTGTGCATTGCCAAGTCTGAATATAACTTTGCAAGTCAGAGTCTCTCAACGAACTCTGATGTTACTTGAAGCGTCTTAATGACAAGAAGCAAAAGTTGTTAAAAGAGTAAATACACAATTCAACCCCCCCCCCTTTCTTGTGTCTTTCTCTCACCTTCAGCTCTCACCCCTTTGATAATTCAAATTCTTGGAACTTTGAGACTCTTTTCCACCAAAATTCTAAAAACCTCCTTTACTTTTTATGGGTCATTTTCCTTTCGATCTCTTGTCCTTCTCTTTGAAAGGAGCTTGCAAAGTAATCTCCACCTTTGCCTTATCATAATTTCACTCCTCCATCCTTTGCTCATGAGCCTCAAGAGAGCTTTGCAGCTCCTATTTGCTCATCTTTGAAATATCCTTCGATTCCTCAATCATTACAACCACGTTGATTTATATGCCTTCACTTGATTCACTAATCGAGTGATTCTCGTTGTGAAATCAATGATTGTCTCCTTTTCCTCTATCTGAATTAATTCAAGTTGACGTCTGTGAGTTTGTAACCTCACCACCTTCATCTTATCATCCCCTGCGCATGCATTCTCTAAGATTTCCCACGCTTACTTAGACAATTCGCAATCACAAACTTTCTCAAAGTGTTCACCATTCACACATTGATTGATTAAAAACAATGCCTTTAAATCTTTCTTCTTCTCTTCCTTATGTGTTGTATGTTATACATCCATTGCACCTTTGACAAGAGGATTCACTTTATTCTTGATTACTTTAAGAACATCTTGGTATCCAAACAAAATCTTCACTTGTTTGCACCATTTCTCGTAATTCTTCGCATAAAAGATAGGTAGGTTTACAAGAATTATTTCATTGGAGACAAAATTCATGTTGCACACTAGGTGTTTGTGGATCAAAACCAGGCTCTCGATGCCAAATACTAGAAGCAGGCTCTTTGTAAATAATGGAGGATTGAGTGTGGAATGGAGAGAGTGAGAAAGAGAGAGAGAGAGAGAGAATTGTAATTAGAGAGACAAGAATTGAGGGTGAGAATATGAATTTTCATTAACAATAGATGAGGATTCCCCTTGGCATTTATACACAAAATATTTGGATTGGGATACAACTAACTTAAGCTAAAAATAAAAAATAACTACCTGTAACTGGTTATACAAAATCTGTAACCAGTTACAACTGAAACAAAAGTAATCGGTTATGGTAACCGGTTATGCTCACAATGACCTTTCTATTTTTTTCAGCCCATAAGTGAATTTCACTCAGTTGTAACTAGTTACACCTCTGTGGTAACTAGTTAAAGCACTTCAATTATCAATTTTCACTTAACAAGAAGTTGGTTGAGTTCTAACAAACTCCTAGCTAACTTCAACCAACTTTTAATTGTCATAACAAACAAACCAAACATTAAAATATATGTTGATAATTGAACTAAGTTCTAGATTAACGAGTCGTTAAGTCTAACACTTATAATACCCCCTAAAAATCAAGGTTAATTTAAATCTACCTTGCCTTCATGATTAGAGTGAAGTGTTTATAAACTCTATCCAGAACTTCATATGATCGTTTGCACGTGAGAAGGCCTGGTAGCACTCACTATGTAATTTGTTTTACAGAGTTAACATAGCTTGATCTTGTACGATCCATATTTCATATTCCTCTGAGATATTATCGTTGATACGATTTTAAGTTGTTTAGAATATAAAAGGAATTTTTGGATTAGCAACATATCCATGACGCCTATGTGTTAAAATCATACCTTTAACTTATTGGTTCCATAACAAGTAGTTGTTATCTTGCAAATTTATGGGGAGCTTTGACCAAAAGAGTTTCAAGATGATTAAGAACAAAACGCAGAATTTGAAAGTTGTGATGAAAACCATTTATTTGATGTCGAGGATAACTCATTGACATCTTCCATTGTTGAATGCTTGACCAGAACTAGTACGAAGGAAGAAGATGAAGGAGACTTGCCTAGCGGAAGATATGGAATTGACGACGGTTGATACCATGTTAAAGCTGATAAATCTTAATGTGAATGTTTGATTCATGTTTTCATTCATTCAAAAGTTTAACTTTATAATTGGTCTAACATTCCAGTATATATAAGTTTAGAAGTTGCTTGAGTTTTAACAAACTTCTTACTAACTTCAACCTATTTATAACTATCATAAAAAACTAACTAAAATTTAAAATGCATGCTGCTAATTAAACTAAGTTCTAAACTAATTAGTTGCTAAGACTATTACTTGTAATTCGATGCATTATCAATCGAGCTAATGGATAGTCAAAAGACTTTGGCATGAATGATTTAATATTCAGATTAAACTGAGAATTGGTAGACACAAAGTTATAGCATATTATTATTTTAGAGAATAATTAAGAACGACGACGCATACCTTGTAGGATTTGAGAAACTTTTGTCGAGAAGAGTGATTATGAGAAGATTACTACCCTCATTGTCGTATAGGGTTTTCAGAGTATTTTAATCGTCTAATGGAGCAACACTTAAATAACTAAATGGATGAGGGCAAGGACTTATCATAGGAATTAACTAAATGATTCAACCCTTCACGGCTCATTTATGCACAAAACCCAATTAAATTATTCATCAATAATTAGCGTTTAATAATAATTGACCATACTATAATTAATTAATAATTGATTATGTCAATCCATATTTGATTAATTAAATAATTAATCTAACAATATCCCACTTTGTTGACAATAATCAAGTATTAAAAATATTAATTTTAATATTAGATTACAAATTATGGTCAATACACTAATCGATTAAAAGAGAAGTAAATATCAACGCTGCAGAAGTTCTATTCGATGGAGAAAACAAATCCTACATTTTAAAGACTCACAACTTATATAAAGAATGATGAAATTAGAGTAACATATAAGTTAGGAGAAAATGTTATAAAGAATGACCCAAGCATATGAATATGCTAATGATAAACTTCGAATTGTTGGGAAAACTTCAATCTTGAAGTTAACCAAATCAATCTTGATGAACAAGAATCAATCTTTTTTATTGATCACGCCTCTTGCTCTTCACCCTTTGCTCAGGTGAAACAACTACTCATTGGTTGCAAGATGATTCTACACCACACAGAGAATTGAAAGAAGAAAAAATAATACAATTGAAAGTGATAAAAAAGAGAAATTTTTTAGGAATAAGATGAATGTATATTGTTGTGCAAACTACACTCTAAGTGTTTGCTACAGTATGTTTTAATCACAACTGTGATTTCTGAAACTACACAATATTTGCTTAAAAATGAAATAGAGATTTTCTCTATTTAAAGATAAGATTACTTTCACTCCAAGTAATCACAATAACTAACTTAACTAAAACTAAGCTAAGTCAGAATATTTCGACTCTGTCGACTCATTCAACAACTACATGCTTTGATTGGCTATATTTGACTTTCTGTCAAATATAGTAAATACATACTTTGTTCGACACAAACTAGTTTCAACACCCGTTGAATACAAACATACTTTTTCAACTTCGACACAAGGAACTACCTATTTAACACACCACCTAATTTATTGTGTCTAAGCTATATACATTCATCATTATTCTTAATCTCTTGAATAATTTAACCTGCACAACCTTCGTCATTATATCTGCAAGATTATTCTCTGATCTGCAATGCTCCAAGATCAATTTTCCATTCACTACCTTCTCTCTCAGGTAATGGAACCTCATTTTGATGTGTTTGCTTCTTCTGTGTGTTATCTAATTCTTTGCTAGGTTGATAATTGACATGCTGTCAATCTTCATGGTCACTACTCCATGATTCTTCCTTCTAATTTCTTCGACTAGATTCATCATCCATGTTGCTTGGCATGCACATAGAGAATCTTCTATGTATTCATCCTTACAAGTTGATAAAACCACCACTGGTTCTTTTCTCGAATTCCATGCGACTGGCGTACCACATAACATGAACTCGTAACCTGCTATTGTTTTTATATCTTCAACATCACCACACCATTTAGAGACAATGTAGCCCACAAGCTTGCATTCTTTTCCTTCATCGACTGAAGAAAAAAATGTAATAGTCGAGTGTTCCTTTGAGATACCTTAGTATCCTCTTGGTGGCTGCAAGATGAGATACCTTCGGTTTCTACATGAATTTGCTAACCATGCCTACACAATAAGCTAAATCTGCCCTTGTGTGACAGAGGTATCAAAGTGGTCCAATGAGTCTTCTGTAATGCGTTGGATCAACATCATCTTTATTTAAATCTTTTATTAGTTGCAATTTGGGCTCAGCTGGAGTCAAAGTTGAGTTGTGATCTTACATCTCAAATCTCTTGAGTATTTCACCTACATATCTTCTTTGGTGCATCATCAAGCCTTTAATACTCTTGTATAATTCGTTGCCAAGGAAATATGAGAGATTTCACAAGTATTAAATTTCAAACTCCTTACTTAAGTCATGTTTGAAGTCTTCAATCTCCTTCTTGCAACTACATATTTTCAACAAGTCATCAACATAGAGACATAGTATAATTCGCTCAATCCTGCTTCTCCTGACATACACACCATGCTCTATCGTGCAATTTTCAAACTCTTTCTCTCTTAGAAAGCCATCTAATTTCTTGTTCCAAGGACTTGGAGCTTGTTTCAATCCATACAAGTCTTTAGGCAACCTGTATACTTTTCTTTCTTGGTCCTGTTTCACGAACCAAACTAGTTGTGTCACATACACCTCTTCTTCTAGAGGGCCATTCAGGAATGTAAATTTCACATGCATATGAAATATCGACTAGTTATGCATATTGGCTAGACCAAAAACCAACCTGATTGTCTCGATTCTAACTACTCATGCAAATACTTCATCATAGTCGATTCCTTCTTTCTGAAGAAATCCCTTTGATACAAGTCTTGTCTTGTGTCGAATTACTTCACCTTTTGAATTCAACTTGAATTTGTATACCCATTTTACATCAATTTCCTTCTCCCTTTTTAGAAATTCAACTAGTAACCAGGTACCACTGTCTTCTATGGATTTTATCTCATCCACCATAACTTTCATCCACCTTGAGTCTTTCAATGCTTCAACTGCATTGACTGGCTCAATGTCTATATAGAAGGCATATTGTACTAACTCACCTTCATCATTGACCACATCATCTGTTGTGATTACACATTCCTGTAATCTCGCAGACATGTTTCTGGTTCTTTAAGGTCTGTTTGTGCTAGCTTGACCTTCGATAGCTTCTTATCGAACTTTTCTAACTACTTGTCGAACATCTATAATAGCTTGTCGAACATCTCTAACAACTTCACTAGATGGTTCATCACACAGGAATCTCACTGAATCCTTCTTGATATTCTTAGTTCAATCCCACTCCTAAGCCCATCTACGATCACATCTCTGCTGATCACGACTTTCTTGTTAACTGGGTCGAATAATTTGTATCCATCATTCGAATGATATCCCACCAGAATCATCTGATTTGACTTATCATCCAACTTTCTTCTCAGTTGATGTAGCACATATCTATATGTTATGGATCCAAACACCTTCAAGTGGCTTAAACTAGGTTTGACATCAAACCAACATTCTTCTAGTGTGATACCTTGAAGCCTTTTTGTCTAACATATACTCAATATTTATGTTGCAGTCGACACAACCTCATCCCATAACTCATTTGGGAGATGCTTTCCTTTTAACATACTTCTCACCATATTCATAATGGTTCTGTTATTTCTTTTAGCAGTACCATTTTGTTGAGGAGTATATGGTGACACCACCTCATGCGCAATTGGTTCTATTATACATAGTGTGTCGAAATCTTTTGACAAGTATTCTTCACCTCCATTTGTCCTCAGAACCTTAATCTGATGACCACTATGTCTTTCAACCATTGCTTTTAACTTGGTGAAAACATCGATCACATCACTTTTTTCTTGATTAAGTACGTCCATATATTTCTGTTGTAATCATCAATAAATGTAACAAAGTACTTGTTACCTCCAAGTGAATCTACCTGGAGAGGACCACACACGTCTGAGTAGATTATCTCGAGAGTGGATTTCGACTTGCTTCTTGAATCCTTGTTGAAGCTATTCTTATGTTGCTTTGCTTGAACACAATCTTCACGTACTTCTTTTGGAATATGAATTTTTGGTAGGCTTGAAACCATGGTCTTCCTCTTCAAATTACTAATGTCATTGAAATTCAAGCGACCAAGTCTGTAATCCCATAACCATTCATCTCTGCTAGCTGCAGCCGCCAGAAACTTGTATTTCGACATATTAAGTTCAATCTTGAAGGTTTTATTCCGAGACATAGGAGCCTTCAAAATTAACCTATTTCTCGAGTCAATCACTTTCATCATTCTATCTTCGAGCAATACTTTATAATTCCTCTTAATCAACTAATATATACTTAGCAGATTACTTTTCATGCCAGATATATACAACACATTGGAAATTACTGATCATTTACCATCTTTTCTCTTGATCAGAACATCACAAATACCTTCAGCAGATAGAGTATTGTCGTTTGCAAATTTTACGTTGTTCTTCGACGAGGGACTGATGTTGATAAACCAATCTTTTCTTCGTGTCATGTGTGACAAACAACCTAAGTCGAGATACCATTGATCTTTGAATCTTTCTTTTTTTTTTGTTATGACCACTAGCATCACTTCGTCTTCTACAAGCTTTGCTTCACTTTCTTGATCTTTCTTGCCTCCTCGAGTTTGACTTGCATAATGGTCATACTTTTGACAATTGTAGCACTGAATGACTTTTATCAGGCTTTTTCCATGGCTTATTCCTTTACCTGTACCACCACCTCTCTTATTGCCTTGGTTAAAAGATTGTCTATGATTCGATGAACTACGTTCTTGATAGTTTCCTCTACCAGTCGAATTGTTGTAACTTTCTCTACCCTTGTTACCATTCCATCTTCCTTTATCTTTCTTAGTCGACTGAGCATGTAGAGCAACATCATCCTTTGTTCGTGAGAGCTGATACCTCTCATTGAGTTTAACTGAATGATCCAACCTATCACGATTCATTCAGATTCAAAACTCAATCAAAATATTCACTAATAATTAGTACTACCTCCGTCCTAAATTATAAGTCACTTTGCCAAAAAAATTTGTCCCAAATTATAAGTCACTTTACAATCCAATGCAACATTAATGACTTTTTTCCCAACATGCCCTCTATCATTTATTATTATTTCTTCTTTCAATTCTTTAAATTTGTCTTTCATCAATAATAAATGAAGGACAATATTGTAAAGTTATGCATAATTTATCTTTCTCATACAACAATAATTATGTTTCTTAATGTGCATAAAAGATGCAAAACGTCTTATAATTTGGGAAAGAGGGAGTATAATATTCATTAATAATTAGTATAATAATAATTGAACATACTATAATTAAACAATACTTGATTATATACAATCAAATAATAAAATGTACAAACAAAAAGAATGTAAGGTCAAAATCAACAAAGGGACATATATAATATATTCATAATCCATTGTAATTGAATTTTACTGCCACAATATATTTTCTCTGATCATGATTAATTAATTAATAATATATCAAACTCACTTGACACTATACCTGTGGTCTATATAATTCAGAATCTAACTCTCTGCTGTCTCATTTCCCCATTCTCCAATTATTTGCCAACTTGTCTCTCCTGCAATAAATCACACCATAAAACTTCACCTTTTTCATCTATTCTCTTTAATTTAAATTTTCTTCACAACTTCGCATAGCAAAACAAAGAGTCCAAATTAAGAGTTCATTTTCATCTTCAAGTTTGAGCTCAACAGATTCATCATATCATCATGGATGGAAAGCAAGGAAGTGAAATGCAACCCTTTGTTGAAGCACCACCAAAATCGGCAGAACAAAATCGTTATTCACATAAATCAATTGAGACACTTATAGTGGTGATAGCAGTGATCACTATTGTAGGTGTGATTGCAGGAATGATTGCAAGGTTGTGTGGTGGAAGACACTTTGGAGGCAATGGCGAGAATGATATAGAAGGTTGGGTTGAAAACAAGTGTAGAAGTTGTATTGATGCTGGACTTCCACCACCACCACCACCTCCACCACCACCTCCGCCGTCGCAGCCACCGGCACCTAAGCCTGAAGAACCAAAGGTAGAAGCTGCAGCAGGAGGAGGAGATGGAAGTAAATGAAAAAGGGTTGAAATAAATTATTCTATTGTAACACAAACATTATTCTTTTCATTGTAATTTCTTCTTTATCATATTGTCTTAGTTTTGTCCTATTTTCTTGAAACTAAACATATTCCTATCTCAGCAGAGATGTTATCATACTCAAGCAACTTGACGTTTGAGATTCTTAGAAATTCAGTAGGTAATTTCATTTAAAGCACTATTTCTTACAAAACATATTCTATATTTTTAATTTTTAATAAGTAAAATGTTGCAGAATCAAATCCGCACTTCTGCATATTATGTCTTTGCATAACTATCAAATGAATAGATTTATTATACTTTTATTTTATTTGTAAGAAAAAACTGGTCTAACATAAAAATTTCAATGCTCTACCATTATCATAGGCTATGATTTTTTAAGTTTGTAAGTGGAGCCGCTTATCATGAAAAGCCTTAATTTGTGTCAAAATTGTTTTACGGCAATTACTTTAAATTCTGAATTTGAATCCTAGGATTAACTTTTTGCTTGAGATCTGAAATTAAGTTGAAAGATGCCACCAACATTATGATGGTAGCATGAAGTTACAATTTAATAGTACAAAGCAAAAGCTCTCTAAGCCGTTGGGTAATGTTGTAAAAAAGCCCAACAAAGTTTTCGAGCTTTCTTTCATTTTGTTATTGGAGTCTTACCGTTGCTATCAATCATGAAACCGACTTTAAAGAGAAAAAAAAATCTTAACCTTAATAGTAAAGGTGAATTCTTATCTACCCAACTCAAAAAGTTGGGTAAGGTTACCTTCAATGTAAAATATTTTGAAAATAACAAACAATTATACTATTTAATAAATAATTAAACATGTTAAACTTAGATGGTATCATGTGATTGGTTGAATGTACATTACTCATCTTTTGGTGATGGGTAGAAAAGTTGTCCCCATTAGTAAAATGTGAGTATGTGGACAATTTGAGTTGGAACTTGTTCAGCTAGTGAAGCAAATTGCTTCTTGAAATAATGAAGTAGAGTAGTAAGATAATGAAGAATAAATGTGAGTTATAGTTCATAGAATACTGCAAGTTTCACGTGAAATGTCTTATATATGAGGGGTAATTATGGAAATCCTTGCTTTTCAGTATGAAGTGCGAGATGCCGTCCGATGACACCCAGTGGTTGACATCAATAAATGGTGTGGATCTAATGTGGGGTTATAAAGCAAGGTTATATTGTACCTTCAATACTTTGTTGGAATGACTCTCGACTGATGACTGGACCTCCCCAGTTTTAAGCATGTGGCTGATCAAATATAGTTGCTTCTAAGACTTGTCGTGGCGCAACAACAGAAAGTCTTTCATAAAATTGGGTTCGGACTTTTTGTGTCATGTTCATCGCTTGGAGAAGTGAGAAAGACTTGGGAGTCGTCATGAGTGATCTCGAAAACGAGCAGATTAAATGCTAGTCTCATTATTGAATTGTCTGGCAAAATTGTTTTTTACAAGTGACCGTAAATCCTTAAACTTGAACGTAGCACTTCCCTCTACGATGCTCAAGTGTACTCGAGTTTTATTACAATCCCGAGAAAAATCCAACCGTTGTTTTTCATCTGCCCATTTCATTTTACTTATGAGCATTGCTTTACTCACCTCAATATATAAAGGCTATTTCACCGTCCTAATGATGTTTCAAATCTTAGCGCAAATTGCAATCTTTTTCTTCTTCTAGGAACATTGATTATTTCCCCTTAAGCCCCGATGAGTCTTATTTTTATCTCTCTTTTTTCTTCTTTGGATTCTTAATTTTCTCGGCTCATCGCACCCTTAGAAATACTCTTTGTCTTAACCTCTTACTCAACTTTTGGCTTTTTCAAGTACTATCTCTGCTTGTTTATATTTTGTTGTTTTTCCTTTCTTATTTTAGTCATGACCAAATGGGAGGTGACCCTACGAATGTTCTAAACATACCTGGTGGCGACTATGTGAGTGACGCTTCATCTTTATTTGAAATAGTAGTCCCAGAAATGAAAAATGTTGCTCTCTTAGTAGTTAATCGCCCCATTGCGAACTTCATTGTCCTCACCCTTCTAGTTATGTTGGGGGTTCTATCAAGGATGGTAGCGAACCTTCGAGTTCCCATTCTGGTATAAATACAAATGATTATGTGGAAGGAATCAAAAGGATGAATTATGATCATTTTGTTACTAGGGATATGGATGCTAGTCACTCTTCTCTCAGCCAACATATGGCATATTCGGGCTTATTGATGCATACCGGGATGAACCAAGAACTCATCTCTTTACTAACTCCTTTAGGTCTATAAATGGTCGGGAGCCTAGTGATAAGAAGGTTAGGATCGCCTTAAATTTTGAAACCATTTTCTAATTCATGACATGCATTATCTTTTCTCATGACAGTTGGGAGAACATGGTTAGAAAGGAACATCAAGGTCATGTAATGTCTGTTTATATATGCTACTCAAAATCACTACATGAAGGCAGAGTTAGTAAAGAGAGTTTCCTTCTTCAACAACACTCATAGTTTAGAGGGTGCTTATAGAAGTATGTGATTGTCCTCTGATTGGTTTTATTCCTATACCGACCCCCAACAAGAGGATATGTAACGCCTTAGATGAATGTTCCATACCTCTCTATGAATGTTTGTTATCCAATATGAAGTTCAAGTTTCCCTTTAACAATTTCGAGGATGGGATGTTTAATCATTTGAAAATTTCTTTGTCCAAAATGCACTCAATAGCTTGGGAATTCATTAAAGTATTCTAGTACTTGCGTGAGTATTAGGGAAAAGTACCGACTTTGAGGTTATTCTTCAACTTCTTAAACATGATGCCCACTTCTGCCAGTGAGAATCGAGGACAAAGACTACTTTTGCTTCTCCAATCACTAAAGATGTTTGATGTTTACCTTGAGAGCTAAAGAACTCAAGGACCATTACTTCTTCGTGACCCTCGATAATTAAAAGGCTCGCTCTATTTTTACATCCTTCCAAAAGAAGGTTCTTCCCTATCTGGACCGCCTTTTGGATAAGGTGAAAAAGGAGCTAACCCTTATAATGTATCTCCCTCACAACATAAAATAATATATATTAACATATGGTCGGTTGTGGAAGCGACCATATCTCTTGAGAGAAAAGATCTTTTGGTGAGGAGAGGAAATTATCTTCATGTATTCCTTTATTATTTATATAATATTTCTGCCAACTCTCCTATTTATTTCATCTTATAAATACCATAAGGTGCTTAGAGATATCTCTAAGAGGAAAAAGGCCCAGATAGCAAAGGATACTCCATCTCCTTCTTATAATCCTACGATGAGGAAAACAAGTGCAACAAAATATCTTGATAGTATTGTAATTAGGTAAAGTGTGAAATAATTCATGATGAATAGATATAAATTGGGTAATAATTTATGAAGAAATCTTGTTGATAAGAGTAATAAATTGAGTAAAATTATGATCCCAAAATTTAAGAGGGATATAATCATGGGATGATAAATGAGTCCCATTTCAACTATTTTCTCGTGTTTCCTTTCTACTCTGCCATTTTGATGTGATGTATATGGACATCTTAGCTTATGAGCAATGGAAAAATTATTTAATAGGGGGGTGAACGACCTGAAATTCCATCTTCAATTAGAGGGAAGTTGGAAATGCACCAGACTTAGATTTCAAGAAATAAACTCATGTATATTTTGTAAATGTATCCACAAATTTATATAATAGTTTTATCCCTAATGAGAGGTAAATGAGGAAGGACTCCAAAGATTACATTAAACTACTTCAGAAGGATTAGAATAAAAAATATTAGACAATGAAGCATGAAGTCTATGAGATATGCCAACATTAAGAAGTCCAACATGCATTTATTTTGAAATGGTATCTTACAAATGTTTAAAATAGACCTACAAAATTGGCATCAACATGGCCTAATCTACAATTCGATTTTATTAAAACTATTATCACCAAGACTAATAGAATTTTGTACAACAAAATAAATTGCAACATTATTACAACATGACATATTACATGCATGTTTTAGCTAAAAAGGGATAAAGTTGGAAGAAAGAAATTATAGGGGATTGAATTGATAAAGTCCATCAGAGACAACCGTGCCTTCAAGAAAAACTTGTTTAAATTCCCAAAATTTCACAAAACATTTGTAAGAATGAAAGTCAAATATAACATGATAATCTTGAGCAAATTTACTAACAAGAAGAGATTGTTTAGAAATATTTGGGACATGTAAAAGATCATTCAAATATAAATGAACATGGGTCAAAGTCACTAAAGGAAAAAATAAAGATAGGAAGCCAAGATGGGATACTAAGACGAGTCAGGGAGCCAAGGCAACCACTACTATTTTCTTTACGGAATTTCCACAAAGTATGAGGGCTAAGGACATGTTCAATCATTTTGAAGCTTACGGAATGATTGATGAGGTCGTTATTCATGCGAAAAGGGATAAAAGGGGAAGAAGGTATGTATGCGTCTGTTTCTTTGAGGTGGAGGATGTCAGAAGACTGGTTCTGAAACTGGACAACTTGTGGCTCGAAGGTCGGAAACTCTTTGCGAATATTCCTAGATTCCAAAGAGCGGTCGATGAAGCTTTCTCGAAGGGTAGTTCTCAGGGTTTAGGAAGGAGGTCAGGGGAGGAAAAAGAGGGTGTTTTTGTGAAGGATAACAGTGTTTTCGTGAAGGAGAAGTACCATCAAAGTCGTCCTAGGTTTAAGGCTGCCTCTGGTGTTGGAACGAGTGGCAAGTCTTATGCTGAAGCTGCTAAGAAGAACGACGCAGTTAATCCAAAGAATAGTAAATCGTTAGTTTTTGAAGTAGGGAGGGATGAATTGAAGAGGTTCCAGAAGGCCTATGTGGGGAAGGTTTTGTCTCCGGTTAGGACTTATGGAATGCAAAGGTCGTTTCATTCAGAAGGTTATTTTGCTCTTAAGGTGACCCCTTTGGGAGCTAATCTTTGTCTGTTAGAAGAGGAAGAAGAAGGTGAGTTAGATGCTCTGGTAGAAGGAGCTAACGACTAGTTAAACCAATGGTTCTCAGAGGTTAGGAAGTGGAGGGAAGAAGATGTCAATTTAAAAATATTAACCTGGTTACATTGTTATGGGATCCCAAGTCATGCTTGGAAAGTCTCTTTCTTTAAGTGTCTTGCATCGCTAGTGTTGAAACAGTATTAGGGGGGTGTTTTTATCGTCTCCACAGGGATTGTGCGATATTAGATGCTTGCCGTTCAATAGTCACAATGTTTTAAGTTAAAGAGTTTCAAATGGGTCTTGATTTTGGTTAACATTAATTGGTAGCAAAGAGTAAATTTGTGGCAAAGAGTTTGTAAGGTTTTAGAAAAGCATGTCAAGGTTAAGTTTCTCTAATCCTTTTCACACATATTCGATTAATCAAGCATATGAACTTAGTTTCCGACCAATACAACCGCGTATCCTCTCGACTAAGTTTATGTCTAAAGCAAAGTCGTGAATATCGTTGTTTAGACCGTTAGATGATGTCTCACGCTAACAATCGAAACAACAATCGTTAAGATCAACACAAAGCGAATAACAAATCCCAAATCTATGTCTAGAGTTTGGTTTTTAAGAGATGAAATTATTAGGTCATGATTTGTAGAATCTATGTCTAGAGTAATACAAACCACAAATACATCATTAAGAACAAATAACTCCATCTATATTGATCATAAACCTTGTTCATATACAAAAGATCAAAAGAAATACATATGATCAAGATCAACTACGTCTAACCTTAACACAAGAGATGCTTAGCTACTCATTCTCATGGTAGCTTGGATGACAAGTAAGTGGCAAAGCTTTTGGAGCTTCAATCTTCAAAGGTTCAAGGATTGAAGCATAAAACCTTTGAAACTAAGAAAATAAGTAACAATGGTGTTTTTTTTCTTCAGACAAGATTCTAGGTTACAAAAGAGTGCAATGAAAAGTGATGATGACCCAAAATATTGACAAAATGAGACTATAAACAAGTTCAGCCCAGACAAGAGCACCGAGCGATGCTTTTCACGGCCGGACGGTGACCATAAAGTGAGGCCATGTGACAGCTACAGTGTCACGTGGAGCTCAGAAAATATTTGAGAGCCCCGGGCGATGGCATCAGAGCGTCGGGCGATGCTTTCACGGCCGGGCGGTCTTCAAGAGTCGCAGCTAGTCACAACACTGGAACTTTGAACAAAAATGGGGGAACCATCGCCCCTGCTGCGCCGGGTGGTGAGAGCTTCCTGCGCCTTAGCAGGGCCGCGATCTTTTCACCAAAATTGCTGCAAAAATTAACAAACACGTCAAAATACCTACATCTCACAAAAATGAAATAATCGCTTAATTAATAAGTCGTTTCCCGATTAAGTCGTTTCATCAAAATTAATTATGAAAATAAGCACTTCTTGACACCTAACAACTCTCCCCAACTTGCATATTTGTTTGCCCTCAAACAAACTTAATTGTCAATAACAACAAGCAAGAATCCAAACACCCAATCAACCAAAAACATTAATGGTTCAAACTCGACACATACACGCACAAAGTATTTTCACAAAGTTACATAGAATCAAAAGATGATTATGAATTAAAGTTCTAAACACAACATCATACAATGCAACATCAAGTACATACAAGTTCAAGTTGAATCACCTAAATTCACTTATTATCAACACACTATGTACAATGTTTCACACAGGACAAAACACTCTCACAAGCAATCGTGCCACATCCGGAATCATTCATGCATTCATCTCACAAAGTTATCAAAAATAAGTAGAAACAAAGATCACTAAGGACTTTAATGGTTGTAACATGGCTGGGGTAAAAAAAAAAACGGGACATATGTACACAGTCATTGAATCAAGAAGGGATAAATTTCATGAAGAGCATTTTTCTTTTTAAACACAAACCTTCTTGCTCAAACTTCCAACACTTATTCTAACAATGCATTCTCTTTTCTTGCTTTGATTCTTATACTTTTTTTCTTTTGATTTTTCCTTTTCTTTCTTTTTCATTCTCTTATTGAATTCATATGAGAATGCATTATATCCACCATTCCTTTTTCTCTTTTCACAAGGACCCAATCTCCCCAACTTCCACAATACTATACACTTAAATTGAAATGCTCTTTAACAAGGTTAAAGTTCGGGTTCATGAGTCAAACAAAAATTTTCGTTACGGCTCAAAAGAGGTTCAAATACGCACACACTCACATAAGGTTACATGAAGTGTTTATGGACTGGTGGTTTTCCTCATCGTACTAAAAAATGTGCCTTGATCATTTCTAAGTTTCCAATCATTTAAAACAACTCACAAGATTAAACATGAACAAGACGAGTAAAACAACAATTACTTGACTCTCTTTTTGGTGAACAATGGAAAACATCTTACTTTTGTGGTTTTGTCCTAATTGATTCACAAATGAACAAGTATTTACAACATAATGCATTACCATAATTTTTTTTAAAGCACTAACTCCCAACCATGTTAAAATTTTACACAACACATTCACACTTTGATTGTGCATAAAATTGAGAATTCTATCATTACCATCAATGTTTAATGCTAACCAAGCACTCTTTCTTCTTGTGCTATCACACAACATTTTCCAAAAATTAAGGGCAAACATAACTTTCTTAGCGCCAACCCATCATAAAATAAAATAAAAATCAGAATTTATACATAAAAAAAATAAAAACAGAATTTATAATAAACCACATTTAACCAACTTGAAAATATTATAAACTATGGTGTTAAAAACACCGAAATTTTACTCGCCGAAGCGACAAAACACTACAATCGAAATCCTTGCCGAAGCGATCCAAAAGTACATACTAAAAAAACAGAACATATAAATGAAAAGACAAAATAAAATCCTTCACTCTGAAGCCTAGTTAACCATATCATTGAGATCGTCTTGCATCTCATCACCACCATCATCATCATCATCATAATCATCATCATCATCATCCGCAACAACACCTCCGGTGCTTGCCCCCTCTGAAAAGAACAGGCGCCTGTCCCCAGACGCCTCCCTTGAAGGAAAGGGAGTGTACTCCGCTGGGTGCGTCTGAAAATGATACATCTGCTGCATACAATCAAAGTTAAACTGATTAGATCTATGAAGTGACTCACCCATGTCCCAAGTGTAGTTAAATGCCGCTTTCATATCGAAAACGGATGAGTCACTCGCATCCTCCTGAACACCTGAACTACTTCCCAACTTAGCAGCCTTCTTCTTCTTTCTTTCTTCCTTGGGCTTGCAAAACCGATCCAAGTAATTGTCATCAACCAGAAATTTGAGTTTTTCATTAATCACACATGGAATCAAAATGTCAGTCTGATAAATTAAATCTTGAACCAGACAAGGAAAGATGATGGAAGCATCATCATGCACTCCTGGCCTCCGAGTATTATCCACAAAATATTTCATCTCCCAAGCAATGATCTGAGCGACATCGACCTCCTTGTCCTCCATGATACAGTACATAAGGAGTCCTGTATCAAGAGGGACAGAGGAACGGTGATGTCGCGGCTTTACGTTATAGCAAAGCCAGAGGAGAACAGTCTGTGCCTCAGGAGTCATGAATTTCCGACTATATTTGATCGGCTCCCTTTTAGCATTCCGATCGACCTTGTACCCTGGTTTGAGGATCACACTGGCTACCATTTTGTGATCATGCTTTGCTGCTGAAAGCTTCACATAATCATCGGTTTGCAAACTTCCCAAGCTACTAGGACTGCCCAAGAGCCTATTAATGGCATCCCTGCTGAAACTGATATCTCGACCCCTTACGAAGGTCTTAAATCTGTAAAATTCTCCTTCGGGCTGAAGCGCGTTAGCATAGAATTATCTGATCAGCTGGTAACAAACGCGATCAGCCGAGTTCATCAGCTTATCCCATCTTTTCTTTTCAAAGATCGCTTGGATCCGTCTGTAGTCTCCTTCACGGTTGATTGCAAATCTCTTTTCAGAGAGGACATTTCTGCCCTCCAGAGACTTGATTCGAGCTTTATGCTCGCCAGACAAAAACCGGCTCCCGTCAAATTCCAATGGAATATTAGATGAGGAAGCAACATTCTTCTGCTTCCTTGATTTGTGTTGTGGAGCAAAGCGGTGAGACATCTGCACAATTCAAACACAAACAACACAACACAAACATTCACATTAGCACTGTTAGTCATACGAAAACAAAAACGAAGCAAACAGTGAAATCCCAAAACTAGACAAAACAGGGCCAGCGCCTGAGCATCGCCAAGCGACGCAAGAGCGCTGCTGCGCCCCTCTACCGCCGAGCGGCACTAGCGACTTCAGAAAAGATTTTTCATGGTAGCCCTGCTCTTTTCAAACGCATCCTTCTTCAACCCAAAATCAATAATCAACTCAGAGAGCACCAATAAGAACATGCAAGGTGAAAGAAGGATGTCTAGCCAACAATCATCTCTAACAAGCATTAAAAAACCTAACCACATTTTTTCTACAATTATACATGATTAAGGAAAGAAAAACAAAGAACACAAACTACATGCATACCTTGAAGATTGCAGGGTCTGAATTGAGAAAAAGTGAGAGAGCAAAGAGTGAGAGAGTTGGAGCTAGGTTTTTACGGGAGAGAATGAGAGGAAAGTTTTAAAACTTTCTCTCAAGCCTTTTTAAATAGCCAGGGGCAAAATGGGAAAACTCAATGGAGCTACTAAACCGATTAGTTTAACAGCAACGTTCAAATTTCCCACCATAAAGTCTCTCGCATGGCCAATCAGAGGTGAGGCCTCTGCAATTTTTCAAGCACCGTCGGGCGATGAAACTACCGCCGGGCGCTCCACACCAGTTAGCAGAATTTCTGCTAAAGTGTAGCAGACCCTTTTTAGCAACCACAACACTCAACTCACAACATGCAAAAATCTCAATTTTTCCTTCCAAAAGGCAATGCAACAATAAAAAGACTAAAAAGAAAGAATTACTTACAATGTTGGGGTGCCTCCCAACAAGTGCTTGTTTAACGTCGGCTAAGCTCGACGGTCCAATGCAACCTCAAGGATCGCAAAAAGGAACAACGGCGGGATTCCACTCGAAATCACCTCCCAGATAAACTTTCAGCCTTTGACCATTAACAATCCAATTCTCCTTGTCTTTGTGTCTTCAATCACAATTGCCCCATATGACTTGATTTCCTGAATTCGAAATGGACCAGACCACTTAGACCTCAATTTACCCGGGAACAATTTCAATTGAGAATTGAAAAGTAGGACCAGCTGTCCCACTTCAAACTGCTTGATCACAATTTTTCTGTCATGGTAAGTTTTGACTCGCTCTTTGTACAACTTATTGGAATCATACGCTTGGAGGCGCAATTCATCCAATTCATGCAATTGCATTTTTCTTCTGTCACCGCTTAGAGTTGAATCAAAGTTCAAAAATTTCAAGGCCCAAAACGCCTTATGATCCAACTCTACCAGAAGATGAAAATTCTTACGATAAACCAATTTAAATGGCTTGAGACCGATCGGAGCTTTAAAAGCCGTCTGGTAGGCCCATAAAGCATCATCAAGCTTATTAGACCAATCCTTCCTTGAGGACGACACTGTTTTTTCCAAAATTCTTTTAATTTCTCGGTTCGATACCTCTGCTTGCCCATTAGCCTGAGGATGATATGGTGTTGCAACCTTGTGCTTAACACCATATTGCTCCAAAGCTTTTTCAAGCTGAGTGTTGCAGAAGTGGGATCATCCGTCACTTATCAACACTCGCGGAGTACAAAATCGAGCAAAAATGTTTCTTTTCAAAAAATTTTATTACGGTTTTTCCATCGGCCTTAGCACATGCTATTGCTTCAACCCATTTGGAAACATAATGAACAGCGACCAAAATGTACTCGTTAGAAAATGAAGATGAAAAAGGTCCAACAAAGTCAATTCCCCAACAATCAAATACTTCAATTTCCAACATATTTTGTAAAGGCATTTCATGCCGCTTTGAAATTCCACCACTTCTCTGACATTTGTCACAACTTTGGGCATGCGCATGTGCATCTTTGAATAAAGAAGGCCAATAAAAGCCCGATTGAAGGACTTTCGTTGCCGTTCTTAACCCGTTAAAATGTCCTCCATACGGAGAGTTGTGACAATGCCAAAGTATGTTCGTGGCTTCCTCTACTGACACACTGTTGCACCCCAAAATTTGCCCTCCTTACTTTTTTACTAACTGGCTTATGTTTCATTTCATTTTTGCATTATCATGTATGCATATCATTAGCATAGGGTCAAGGTGCTGGAGGCAGTTCAAGAAGGTCCTATCTAGTCTACTACATCATAAAGAGTTCACAGCTTATTTCAGGCATTTTTAATATTTTCGTATTTTCATTCATCTGACTGTATTTCCACTCTGCATCATCTAAATAGCATAAAATAGTGTTTTTCATCTCGCATACTGCCTAAAATATTGGTCGGAATAATTTCTCAGAAATTTACAGACAGAGTGGTCAAATTGAGTTTCAGCGGTGCTCAAAATCAGGGGACAGAAAATTTTAAAATCGAACTTGCAGACGTCAATCATATTATTCTACGGTTCGCGTGTTCGTTTTAATTTTTCGTCATATTTTGACCAATTTGAGCATTTTTACGGATCAAAATTTATTTTAAAATCTGACCAAATGCTGTATTTTTTCGAGTCATATATTTCGTACTAATCATTTTAGTGTACTCGGTTTGTTTTTTCTGATTATTTAGGCGTCCGATTTTTATTTATTTGGGGTCCGTTTATATTACCTTTTTTAACTAATATTATTTAGAATAAATAATTATAATAACTAGCATTGTATTTTAATTTTATTTTAAATATTTATTTTTTATTTTTAATTTAAATAATGTTTAATAGGCTAATTAGTATTTTATTTTTTTAATAGTCATTTTTTATTTTAAATTTTACTAATTTTAAGAATAAATAAGTAGTGATTAGCATTTTATTTTAATTTTATCTTAAATTTTTATTTTTATAAATAAGTAAGTTTAGTTTTTATTTCAGATTTATTAAATTATTTAAATTTTATTTAACTTTTAATATTATTAAACTTGCGCCTCAAATTGGGTATTAAGGACATTATTGGCAACTAAAAGTTAACCCTAATTTGGTCCCTATATATTGTTGTTACTGTTAAAAAAAGAGGGGAGAGACCGGAAGATGAAAAAGAAAAAGAAAAAAAGACCGGAAAAAAGAGGACCGGAAGGGGGACGGAAAACCGAAAAAGAGAGGCGTAACTGTTCATTGGGAGGAATTGCTACATTTCCTATTCATGTGACACGACTACAATATTATATATGTACTTCGTTGCTTTACTGAGTTCAAGATATTATGCATAAACAAGTTTTAAAAATTCTAATATGTAACATATATTTGTCTTATATATTATATACGTTACTGTTAATTACTAATATATGTATACATGAAGATCTGCCGTCGCCGATGCCGTTTGGTTACTAATAAGAAAATCCGGCGCCACTGTTCATCTATATATAATTTTTATAATATGTTTTTTTTCTATCACGTTTTGTCTTATATATATATATATATATATATATATATATATATATATATATATATATATATATATATATATATATATATATATAAATATATATATTGTTAATTCTACTTTTTTTTTTTTAAAACTTTTTTAGTATATTGTTCGGATCGAATTACGTCGATACGCTGTCTGCATACATGTGCATGATGTGTGACCTTTATATTTAGTTCGATCCGACTGTGATGATCGCATTTTGCGTAGCACCATTGTTGATTTTTTTTTAGCACACTGATTTACCTTTTCTATGTGTTTTATAAATTTTAGATCCGTACAATTCAGATCCGGTTGCGATGACCGCGTTTTCGCGATAGCAACATTGTTGAGGTTTTTCTTTTCAAAGTTAAATTTCTCTTTTTTTTGAGTTGCCTTTTTTGTTATATTTAGATCCGTACAATTCGGATCCGGTTGCGATGACCGCGTTTTCGCGATAGCAAAGTTGTTGAGGTTTTTTTTTTATTTTCTTTTTTGTAATATTATTTGAATAATTTCCTTTTGAATTTAATTCATGCACCATTTTTACCATTTTATAAAATTTTCACAAATTTTATTTTTATTTTTATTTTATTTTATTTATCATCTAAACCAATTGTTTAATTCAATTTCTTTTTGCATCACACATTTCATGCATACCCTAAATTGTCTTTGATTTCTGAATTCATGTTTGGATTATAATTACTATTGTTTGCCATAGTTTGATTTTCACTTGCCTTGATATTATTTGTATCCGTTTCTCACTAACCTTTTATGCAGGATCAAGGTAAGTCCCTTAAGGGTATGGATAGGTATCCATGGTTACCCTTACCTTTTTCCTTCCCTCATCTTCTTCCTTTAGGATTTAGGTTGTCATCAAACCTCACTAACCGTAGGTCACCCATGCATGATGACTTTAGGATTCATAGTCCCCCTTTAGAGTTACCCTTGTGTCTTCTCTCTTCTCATCTCAAATTTCTTTAAAACACTTTATAATAATAAAGTGTATTGCGCACGAGCCTTAAGTATGGGGAATGAGAAATGAGGGGCTTCCTCTCATCTTTCTAGAGTGCTTAGCGAGCGTCCTGTCTTGGGACGATGCGTTAAGTATTCGCCCCTGTGCCCTAGACTTTGGTGCAATGCAGCTTAGGAACTAACTTAAGCCACTTCTGTCCTAAAAAATACAAACCAACTTCAAACTCTTTTGTCCTTCGGGACCTTCAACTTAAAGGCCATTTTCAAAAAGGGCACGTTACCCTCTGTCTGAGACGCAAACAGGCATCGACCCTAACTGCCGGACGCGAGCTTAACGTCGCTCATAAAAAACACAAAAAGAACTTGGTCCGAACTACGTTGACTCTGAATTCCCCATTGCACAAAGGGGGTACGTAGGCCTAGGACGTCGACGTCCTACCGAGTCGGTCTGTGTCTTTCCTTCCCCGGCTTAGTACAACCCTAGATGACAGTATAACTCACCCTTAGAATAGACAACAAGCGTGGATCCCATCGAGTACGATGGACGCGTGGGGTGCTAGCACCTTCCCCTCGCGTAACCGACTCCCGAACCCAGGCTATGGTTGCGATGACCATTCCTTTCCCTCTTCCTAAGGTTTATGCGGCGTTCCCTTTCCCTCTCTTGGGATAAATTTACACGGCTGGCGACTCTGTTTTTCCGCGCCACTCTCGCGTTTGTACCTGGATGAAAATCCCGGGAGCGACACACACATCTTCTCAAGAGGTTGTCGACACCAATTTTAAACAAATGTGGTTCATCCCAAACAAAAGACTTGACGTCCGACAAAAATTTCATTTTTTGATGGTGAGTTAGACCATCTGGTATTAATCCAGCGGCTTTGTGGTTAGCCATGTCGGCGAACCATGGTTTAACTTGCACCATAAACAATTTTTCATCCGGAAACTCCTCTTTGACCTCACATTCCTTTTTGGTCACGTCAACGTTTACAAGGCGGGATAAGTGATCCGCCACCAAATTCTCGGATCCTTTCTTCTCACGAATTTCTAGATCAAATTCTTGCAACAAGAGGATCCAACGAATTAGCCTTTGTTTAGAATCGGGCTTGGTGAGCAAATACTTAATCGCCGTGTGATCCATGTAAACACCAACTCGCGACCCAATCAAATAGGAACGAAAATTTTCCAATGCATACACTATCACAAGCAACTCTTTTTCAGTTGTTGCATAGTTAATTTGAGCTTCGTTTAAAACTTTGCTCGCATAGTGTATAGCATGAAAATTTTTTGTTTTCCGCTAACAAAAAACAGCACCCACCGTATAATCACTCGCATCACACATGAGTTCAAAATCCAATTTCCAATTAGGTGTGATGATTATGGGTGAGGTAGTCAAACTTTTCTTTAAAACATTAAAAGCAAACATGCAAGATTCATCAAAGTCAAAGAACTTATCTATGTTGAGAAAATTGCTCAATGGCTTTGCTATCTTCGCAAAGTCCTTGATGAACCTTCGATAGAATCCCACATGTCCGAGAAAACTTCGAATGCCTTTGACATTAGTTGGAGGAGGCAACTTTTCAATCACTTCAATTTTGGCTTGATCAACCTCAAGACCTTTGGAGGAGACTTTGTGGCCCAACACTATTCCCTCCGTAACCATAATATTGCACTTCTCCCAGTTCAGTACCAAATTTGTCTCAACACACCGTTCAAGCACAACCTCCAAATTTCTCAAACAAAGATCAAAAGACGCTCCGAAAACGGAGAAGTCGTCCATGAAAACCTCCACCATCTTTTCAATAAGATCGGAGAAAATAGCTTGAACACAACGTTGAAACGTCGCCGGTGCGTTGCATAGACCAAACGACATCTTTTGGTAGGAAAAAATTCTGAAAGGACAAGTGAATGTCGTTTTCTCATGGTCATCCGGGTCCATTGAAATTTGGTTATACCCGGAATAACCATCCAAGAAGCAATAGAATTGTTGGCCCGACAATCTTTCTAACATTTGGTCCATAAAAGGAAGTGGAAAATGGTCTTTCCTTGTCGCGGTGTTTAGCCTCCTATAGTCTATACACATCCTCCACCCCGTCACCGTTTTTGTCGGAAACAACTCATTTTTTCCATTCTGGATTACTGTCATTCCCCCTTTTTTAGGCACAACGTGGACCGGACTTACCCAAGGGCTATCGGAAATTGGGTAAATCATACCGGCATCCAAGTGTTTGACAACTTCTTTTCTTACTACTTCTTTCATCGTTGGATTCAAACGGCGTTGCGGTTGAGCGACCGGTTTGAAATCCTCTTCCATGAATATGCGATGCATACAATAAGAGGGACTTATGCCTTTAAGATCAGAAAGAGTCCATCCCATTGCTTCTTGATTTTTCCTCAAAACTTGAATTAACCGGTTTTCCTCATTGTCAGATAAAATGTTGCTTATGATAACAGGTTTATTACAATCGTCATCCAGGAAAGCATATTTCAAATTAGAAGGCAACACCTTCAATTCAAGTTGAGATTTCACATCACTCACTTCTTTTTTTAGCACTTCCTCTTCACATTCCCAAGGTTGCAACTCCTCCAAAGATTCAAGTCCTTTAAACACTCTTCAAGTGCTCTTTCCTCTTCATCGGAGAATACTTCAAAGGAATCATCAAGAGCTCTTTGCAAAGGGGACACTACATGAACTTGTTTCGTGACATCCATAACCACTTCTTCCGTTGCATCTATTCTGAAACAGTCACCTTTGTCATTCTTGTGTTTCATGGCCTCAAATAGATTGAAACAAACCTCCTCATCTTGGACTCTAACCTTCATAAGACTGTCGTCCATATTAATTGCCATTCTAGCAGTTTTCATAAACGGTCTCCCAAGAATCAATGGAGCATCTTCATCTTCCTCCATTTCAATTACCACGAAATCAATAGGAAATAAGAATTTGTCCACTTTAACCAATACATCTTCCGCTACACCGTGAGGATGGGTAGTAGATTTGTGGGCAAGTTGCAATGTCATTTGAGTGGACCTCAATTCCATGTGTCCTAACCGTTTCACAATTGACAAAGGTATCAAATTGATACTAGAGTCCAAATCAATCAACCCGTTGCCCACATAGATATTTCCTATAGTAACCGGCAAGGTGACTCGTCCCGGATCACATTCTTTCCTCGGGAGAGTACGTTGAATGATAGTGCTATAACTAGCATCCACCATGATGGTCTCTTGATCCGTATACCTCTTCTTTTTTGTGAGAATATCCTTCATAAATTTTGCATATTTCGGCATTTTCTCCAAAGCTTCGGAAAATGGAATGTTTATTTGTAATTGTTTGAAAATATCCATAAACCGAGCGTAGTGCCTCGCACTATCTTTCTTTGCCGGAGCATGAGGATATGGTAAATGTTGGATTGAAATATTATTCAACGGTTGTTTTCCCTTCCTAGTTTTTTTCAATTTTTCTTCTCTCTTTCTTTTTTCATCATCCTCACTTTTTTCCTTCTCATTTTCAACTAGATCACCCTCAACATTTTTTTCTACTTCAATCTCATCACTATCTTTTTCTTTTTCAACTACAACCTCCTCCTCCACTACAACTTCACCTACACCCATGTCAATCTCTCTTCCACTTCTTGTTAGAATAGCCTTACAATGCTCTTTAGGATTTGGGAGAGTATTCGCCGTAAAGTTTCCTTTTTGTTGGTCGGCCAATTGTTTTGATAATTGTCCAATTTGTGTTTCAAGATTCCTTATGGCCGCATCGGTATTCTTCTGATTGGACATTGACATTTGCATAAATTGCGTGAGAGTGTCTTCCATCTTCGTATTTCCAACGGGAGCTTGCGGAGGTTGAGTGTAATTTTGGTATTGTTGACGGTTTGACGGTCTGGCTTCTTGTGGTCTCCACGGTTATTGATAACCTTGGTTACCCCATTGTTGGTAACCTTGGTTGCCTTGTTGATAAGGAGGTCGGGGTTGGTATCCTTAATTTCCTGCATAGTTTACCTCCTCTACAACCGGAGGACAATATCCGGTAAGATGGTCGCCTCTACAAAGTTCACATACCAAGACCTGCACGTTTTTACTCGAGGAGTCATGGATTTCTTTAAATTGTTGAGGAAGTTTAGACATTTGTTTCGTCAACAACTCAACTTGTTGGGATAATAACTTGTTTTGAGCAAGTATAGCATCATTGGTTCCCAGTTCCAAAACTCCAGGAGTCCTTTGAGAAGGGCCACGGTTATGGCTTCCCTGATGATCATTTAAAGCCATCTTATCAATAATGGCAGTGGCTTGTTCAGCAGTTTTGCTCAGTAAGGATCCACCAGCGGTGGCATCCAACAAGGTTTTATGCACTAGTTGAAGTCCATTCCAAAAAATATGAATTTGAGACAATTCATCAAAGCCATGCCCCTTGCATTTTCTCAACATAGATTTGAATCTCTCCCACGCTTCGTTGAGAGATTCGTTGGCACCTTGCGTGAACACTGCTATTGCGGTATTTGCCTTCATGAAACGATTATGTGGGAAAAATCGCTCCAAATTTTTTTCTTCAAGTGAATTCCAATCAGTCATTATTGCCGTCAACTGATCAAGATATCATTCCTTGGCCTTCCCAATGAGGGAATGCGGGAATAGTCTCTTAAACAGAGATTCCTCTTCAGCTTCGGGCGCACCAGTTGCTCCCGCAATCTCATAGAACTTTGTCAGATGTGTAAAAGGATCCTCATGATCCATACCAGTAAAAGGACTCTGATATAGAAGCTGAAGAATACCAGTCTTCATTTTTGAATGCCGACCGTTATGAGCATTGCGAGTAAACTGTGCATTATGTCTTGGACTGTTGGTACACGGTCTAGAAGCAGGTGGTGGTGGTGGTGGTGGATGTTCCATAGCTGGAAGTAACTGTGGAAATGGTGGTGGTGTAGAAGTCGAACTTCCCTCTTGTTCTTGCCTTTGTCAAGCTAGTTGCCTCCTTCGTCTCGTTCTGCTATTGATTCTACGAGCGGTTCTTTCAATCTCAGGATCAAACAGAAGTTGGTCAGCCGGTAGTTTCCCTTGCATAAAACAAAGTCTGCACACTAAGCAAAACAAATTAACAAGTTCAAGAAAAATTTAACAAGCTTAAAACAAAACAACTATTGCAATGCTTGCAATATTAAACAACAATCCCCGGCAACGACGCCATTTTGTTGAAACAGTATTAGGGGGGTGTTTTTATCGTCTCCACAGGGATTGTACGATATTAGATGCTTGCCGTTCAATAGTCACAATGTTTTAAGTTAAAGTGTTTCAAATGGTTCTTGATTTTGGTTAACATTAATTGGTAGCAAAGAGTAAATTTGTGGCAAAGAGTTTGTAAGGTTTTAGAAAAGCAAGTCAAGGTTAGGTTTCGCTAATCTTTTTCACACATATTCGATTAATCAAGCATATGAACTTAGTTTCTGACCAATACAACCGCGTATCCTCTCGACTAAGTTTATGTCTAAAGCAAAGTCGTGAGTATCATTGTTTAGACCGTTAGATGATGTCTCACGCTAAAAATCGAAACAACAATCGTTAAGATCAACACAAAGCGAATAACAAATCCCAAATCTATGTCTAGAGTTTGGTTTTTAAGAGATGAAATTATTAGGTCATGACTTGTAGAATCTATGTCTAGAGTAATACAAACAACAAATACATCATTAAGAATAAATAACTCCATCTATATTGATCATAAACCTTGTTCATATACAAAAGATTAAAAGAAATACATATGATCAAGATCAACTACATGTAACCTTAACACAAGAGATGCTTAGCTGCTCATTCTCATTGTAGCTTGGATGACAAGTAAGTGGCAAAGCTTTTGGAGCTTCAATCTTCAAAGGTTCAAGGATTGAAGCATAAAAGCTTTGAAACTAAGAAAATAAGTAACAATGGTGTTTTTTTTCTTCACACAAGATTCTAGATTACAAAGAGTGCAATGAAATGTGATGATGCCCCAAAATATCCACAAAATGAGACTATAAACAAGTTCAGCCCAGACAAGAGCGTCGGGCGATGCTTTTCACGGCCGGGCGGTGACCATAAAGTGAGTCCACGTGACAGCTACAGTGTCACGTGGAGCTCAGAAAATATCTGAGAGCGTCGGGCATGGCATCAGAGCGCCGACCGATGCTTTCACGGCCGGGCGGTCTTCAAGAGGCGCAACTAGTCACAACACTGGAACTTTGAACAAAAATGGGGGAACCATCGCCCCTGCAGCGCCGAGCGGTGAGAGCTTCCTACGCCTTAGCAGGGCTGGGCGGTGCAGGGACCTAAATCGCAACACGCAGAAATTCCAATTTCTTCATTTCCGTGCGAACCGAGCCGCGATCTTTTCACCAAAATTGCTACAAAAATTATCAAACACGTCAAAATACCCACATCTCAAAAAATACAAGAATCACTTAATTAATAAGTCGTTTCCCAATTAAAGCGCTTAAAAGAGCTTAAAGGCATCAAAATCAATTATAAAAATAAGCACTTCTTGACACCTAACAGCTAGTTGGCAAGTATGTCTGCTGTGAGGAGAGTTATTCAGTTTACTCTAAAATGGATGTCGCTTGTTTTATGGTGAAGACAACTTGTGGGATGTTGATAAACGAAGTGATTAATGTTAATATTAATGGAAAGACTTTTAAAGTTCGAATGGTAGAGGAGTTCTTAGGCCCTTTCTCTAGGGCGCTTGCCAACCCTAAGCTAACAAATCTTATGTTTGAAATTGAAGGCTCTGTGGGTACCTCACCATGGGAGGCTGAGGATGAAGATGAAAATGATTCGGAGGAAGAAGGGATGGGTGACTCTCTAGGGACTAAATGTGAAAAGAAATTTCAAGAAGTAGGGTTTAAGGATCCTACAGTTCCTAAGGGATTGAGTATAGTGGATGTGTCGCAGGATTATGATGGATTACTTCCTAGGATTGTCAGTCCTAGAGCAGTTGAGGCGTCTGTTGATGTTGACATTCCCTTTTCACCAAACATTGGAAGTGGGGAGGCAAAGTCAATTCAGAATAAGGGCCCCACTAACTGAGCAAATAGTTTTTTTCGGAGAAAGTGGTGGGCCAGAATCATGGGATGTTGTTTAATGACTATCTGAAGGCCCATCCCTCTTTAGCCAAAGGAAAGAAAATGGGACGGAAGGCTGGTAACAAGAAGCCCATTTCTTGCCCCAACATTTTGGTGGAGAATAATCCTTGCATTCTTTCCCCAATTGAGAATGTTCAGGAAAACCCATCCTCTCCAAGGAAAACCCATCCTCTCCAAGGAAAACTCGTAAATCTAGGGCCTCCTCTTTTTCAGAGAGTAGTGGTAATGAGGTTCCTTGTTCCTCATTTTCAAACATCAAGAGGGTGTCCAGGAGTTCTAGATCTATAGAGTCTGCATCCAGATGTCATGCTGTCACAGATTCAGAGGTATTCCAAGGGAACAAGAGGTTCTGGGCGGAGTTGGAATCGAAGGTTCGCTGAAGATTAAGGAGATTATTATTAACCTTGGAGTGTCAGGCGGTCATGGTGAGGTATCTATGGAGGAAGAAATTAGAATCTTGGAGCTTAGAGACAAGGAGGAGAAGGTAAAGAGGGAGTAAAAAGCTAAAGGTGTTCAATGAATATTCTATCCATCAACATTAGAGGGGGAGGTAGTGAGGTTAAGAGGAGGAGAATTGCTCATCTTATTCAGTCGAATAAGGTGGATTTATGTTTCATTCAGGAATCCAAGTTGCCTAAGGTGGATGAGGAGACTGCTTATTCTTTTTGGGGAGGTTCAGATGTTCAGTGGTCAGAGTTTGGTGCAGCGGGGGCTTCGGGGGTATCTTAACTCTGTGGAGAAAGGATTTGCTCAGTCTATCGTTCAGTTTTAGGGGAGTAGGTTTTGTGGGAGTTAAAGCAGTCTGGAAAGGTTAGGGCCTGTTATTTTGTTAATGTTTATTCTCCTTGTTCAATTCAGTTAAAAAGAGATTAATGGGCTCAACTGGTGGCGTTTAAGTCTAAGTTTGTTGGAGGGAATTGGATAGTAGGAGGGGATTTCAACGTTGTTTCTAGTGAGGGAGATAGGAAAGGTTCGTCATTAGGAGCTCGTAGAGGAGAAATGGTGGAATTCAGTGTTTTTATTCAAATATGGAGTGTGTTGATGTCCCGTGTATTGGCAGAGTTTTCACTTGGTTTAGTGGAGGAGGATCATCTATGAGTAGGATAGACCGTTTTCTTCTCTCTGAAATTTTGGTGGAAGATTAGAAGGTGGTTGGGCAGGTCATCAGTAAAAGAGATATTTTGGACCACTATCCGATATGGCTGAATATAGCATTGTTGATTGGGGCCCAA
Organism: Lathyrus tuberosus; assembly: GCA_022829125.1. Classification (NCBI taxonomy): domain Eukaryota; kingdom Viridiplantae; phylum Streptophyta; class Magnoliopsida; order Fabales; family Fabaceae; genus Lathyrus; species Lathyrus tuberosus. The sequence goes on along the minus strand of JALAZF010000133.1, from coordinate 4,394,475 downwards.
AACCCTTTAAATTTAACAACAGTTGGCTTCAACATCTAGGCTTTAATGAGTTTGTGGCTAAAGAATGGAAGTCGATCAAAGTTCATGATAAAGGAGATTTTGTATTAAAAGAGAAGTTGAGAATCCTGAAAAATGGCCTGAGGAGATGGAACTCTAAAGTTTTTGGCTGGATTGAATTGAAGGTTGAAAATGTAGTAGTGGACCTGAATGGGCTGGATGTTTTGGTTAGTGGTGCTAATAACCCAGTGGATCCAGTTTTGGGCACAAGGAGGATCAATATAGCAGCGAACCTGTGGCATCACCTGAATCTTAAGGAGGGTCTAGTCAGGCAAAAGTCAAGGTTGCTTTGGTTAAAGGAGGGGGATAGGATCTCAACTTTTTTCCATACTACAATGCAGGAAAGGTTTAGAAGGAACATAATCTTTTTTGTCAACACAACGGAGGGTAGAAAGGAAGCAGTGGATGAGATAAAAGATGAAGTCCGCAACCACTTCTTGAAGAATTTCAAAGAAACTAATTTTAATAGGCCTAATATAGATGGGATTAAGCTTCCCTCTTGTTGCGGTAAAAATCGGATATCAAGCTATTGATCAAACTTAAATCACAAATCTTTCAAAGAGCTCATTTTTGCCTAAGCCGCCCTTTCGGGTTTTCAAATTAGCGAGCTCTTTTACTTTTTGTTTTCATCCCTAACTTTTTCCTGAATCTCCTTCATAAGTTTAGATCCACCGGGATACCCATTGTTGCCTAAGTCACCATTTCTGGTTTTCGACTAAGCGGGCTTCATTTAGGCATAATATTTTTTTGACTCCATCAGCGTTCACAGGATGTGCAAGCTGCTCATCGTCCATTATTGTGAGTATAAGGGGTCTTTATGAGAAAACTGTTTTCACAAAAAATGGGCCTTCATAATTGGGAGCCCACTTTCCTCGGGCATTTCTTTGTGATGGAAAGATCTTCTTGAGTACCAAATCTCCCTCTTTGAATTCACGTAGGCGAACCTTCTTGTTGAATGCTCTCTTGAGCCTCCTTTGGAATAGATGCCCATGGCACATGGCGGTCATCCTTTTTTCGTCAATGAGATTCAACTCGTCGTATCTTCTACGAATCCATTATGCTTCTTCCAACTTGGTTTCCATCAGGATTCTCAAGGATGGAATCTCCACTTCCATTGGGAGGATGACTTCCATACCATAAACCAAATAGAATGGGGTTCCCCCTGTTGAAGTGCGGATAGAGGTCCGGTACCCATGCAATGCAAAGGGTAGAATTTTGTGCCAATCCTTGTAGGTTACAACCATCCTCTGAATGATTTTCTTGATGTTCTTATTGACAGCTTCAACAGCTCCGTTCATCTTTGGACGGTAGGGCGAAGAATTATGGTGTTCGATCTTGAAGGACTCACATAATTCTTTCATCGTCTTGCTGTTCAAGTTAGTACCATTATCTGTGATAATTCTGCTTGGAATTCCGTAACAACAGATAATGTCCTTCTTGATGAAGCGAGCAACTACTTTCCTGGTCACGCTGGCATATGAAGCGGCTGCTACCCACTTTGTAAAATAGTCGATGGCAACCAATATGAAACGATGGCCGTTAGAAGCCTTGGGCTCGATTGCTCTAATCATGTCAATGCCCCACATTGAGAAAGCCCACGGAGATGTTAAAACATTCAACAATGTTGGGGGCACGTGCACCTTATCAGCATATATTTGGCATTTATGGCATCTCTTGGCATATTGGATGCAATCAGATTCCATAGTCAACCAATAATATCCAGCTCTTAAACACCTCTTGGACATGGCATTGCCATTGGCGTGGGTCCCAAATTGTCCCTCATGAATTTCTTGCATTAACAGGTTTACTTCACGCTTGTCGACGCATCTTAGTAGAACCATGTCATGATTTATTTTATACAGTATGCCATTGCTGAGGAAAAACTTGGACGCCAGTCTTCTCAAAGTTTTCTTGTCAAGAGCAGTAGCATTAGCTGGATATTCTCGGTTTTGCAGATACAACTTGATATCGTGGAACCAAGGGTTTCCACCTGTTTCGTCTTCCACCAATTGGCAATAAGCAGGCTCAGTTTTCCTTTCAATCTGGATGAGTGGCGCTTCGTTGAAAAATCTAACCTTCCACATGGAGGCTAAATAGCCAAAGCATCCACAACATGATTTCCGGATCTCAGAACGTGTCGGAAAGTGATCTCATTAAAGTGCTTGATCATTTCCATAATATAAGCTTGGTAGGGGATCAACTTTTTGTCTCAGGTTTCCCATTCACCCTTAACTTGGTATATCACCAGAGCAGAATCTCCGCTCACTTTGAGGATTTTGATGCGAAGGTCAATGGCCACTTCAAGACCTAAAATGCATGCTTCATACTTGGCAATGTTGTTTGTACATTCAAAGTCTAGTTTGGTTGTAAATGGAGTGTAACCACCATCTGGATTTTTCAAGATAGCACCCACACCATGCCCATTGTAGTTGGAGGAACCATCAAACATAATTTTCCAACGGGAGCCAGGCTCGGGACCCTCATCTGGGCCAGGTTCTTCATAATCCTTCCTTATAAACATAATGTCTTCATCAGGAAAATCAAGCTTAAGAGGCTCATACTCTTCAACTGGTTATTCTGCGAGGTATTCTGACAAGATACTCCCTTTAATGGACTTTTGAGCCACATACTGTATGTCGTATTCGGACAAGAGCATATGCCATCGGGTAAGCCTTCTAGTATGAGCAAGCTTTTCAATGATATACTTTGTCGGATCCATTTTGGAAATCATTAAAGTAGTGTGGCAGATCATGTATTGCCTGAGGCATTTGGCAGCCCAAGCTAGAGCACAACAAGTCTTCTCTAAAAGCGAGTATCTACTTTCACAGTCAGTGAACTTCTTGCTTAGATAGTAAATGGCGTGCTCTTTCTTTCTGGTCTCATCATGTTGCCCGAGTACACAACCCATAGACCCTTCTAGTACTGTCAGATACATAAAGGGAGGTTTGCCAGGCACATGAGGAATTAGAATCGGAGGTTCTTGGAGATATCCTTTGATCTTTTCAAAAGACAACTGGCAATCAGAATTCCATTCGACTGCTTGATCCTTTTGGAGAAGCTTAAAGATGGGCTTACAAGTAGCAATCATGTTGAAGATGAATCTGGAGATATAGTTAAGTCTACCAAGAAAACCTCGGACTTGATTTTCGGTTTGTGGAGCAGGAATTTTTTGAATTGCCCTGACCTTATCTAGGTCAACTTGGATCCCTCGTTGGCTAACAATGAATCCAAGTAATTTTCCTGACCGAACTCCAAAAGTACACTTAGCTGGATTGAGTCGCAATATGAATTTTCTAAGACGCTCGAACAACTTAAAAAGGTGATCTAAATGGTCCTCTTCACTCCGGGATTTAGCGATCATGTCATCAACATAGACCTCTATCTCCTTATGCATCATGTCATGCAAGAGTGTGACCATCGCCCTTTGGTAAGTAGCACCTGCATTTTTGAGCCCAAATGGCATGACCATATAACAATAGGTCCCCCAAGGTGTGATGAAGGTAGTTTTCTCCATGTCATCAAGATCCATTCTAATTTGGTTGTATCCTGAGAAACCATCCATGAAGGAAAAGACAGCGAATTTGGCAGTATTATCCACTAAGGTATCGATGTGCGGAAGAGGGAAGTCATCCTTTGGACTGGCTTTGTTCAAATCCCTATAGTCAACACACATTCGAACCTTTCCATCTTTCCTTGGTTCAAGAACAATATTGGCCACCCATTGCGGATACTTTACAACAGCAAGAAATCTGGCGTCAATCTGTCTTTAACCTCTTCTCTGATTTTCAAGGCCATGTCTGGTCTTGTTCTTCAGAGTTTTTGCTTAACAGGAGGACAATCAGGATTGAGTGGTAGCTTAGTAAAGACGTTGTCTGTGTCCAAACCGGGCATATCTTGATATGACCAAGAAAACACATCCACATACTCTTGGAGATGCTTTACCAACTTTGCTCTAACATCTGCCCCAAGTATGGTGCCAATCTTGATTTCTTTTCTCTCCTCTTCACTGCCTAAGTTGACGATTTCGACTTGCTCTTGGTGTGGTAGGGGATCTGCGTACTCGTATTCAAACATCTTATCCAATTCATCTGGAATATCACAAGCTCTGTCACCCTCATCTTCAGCTTAATTGATGGGTGCATCAAAGTTAGGAGAGATCGGAGAATCATCAAATTTAATGTGGGTATAAATGATTCTGCATATTTTAAATGATCGTTTTTATTAAAAATGAAACAAAGGTGATTAAATGAGGGAATGCTCTTTGTTCTTTTTAGTAGTTATGAAAGATTTCCTTTTTCATTTTAAAAGTGAAAAGCAAGAAAAGTAAATGAACAAAACAGGAATTTAACAAAACGCCTTCATTCATTAATCTTTGAAAAACAGAAGGGGCCCTTATAAAATGATCATATAGTCTTGGGCACGACTAAGGGTTTTTGAAAACATTAAAACAAAATAAACAAAGATTACTTTGATAACGGGTGGATCTCAGGAATTTCCACAGAATCTCAATTGCGCAAAGCCGCATCAGAATGGTACACCAAGTGGCTTAGGTCTTCATCTTCAAAGTATTCGACAATTGCCTTCACTTGGAAGCCAACACTGACAAGTACTTCTTGGATTCCTCTTGGTCTTCTTTGGCTAGGAGTTGACGTTTTCTTAGTTGGTTTGTAACCCAATCCAAAGCGGTCCTTTTTTATCTTGACATTGATTACTTCACCCCAGCCTGTTGTTTTACCATCCTCAATGGCAGAAATGACACCTTTCAAAGATGCAAAAGAAGGAAAGACTCTCTGCTCAGGTTTCTCTACCTCAAACATGATCATATTTATAATTTCCAGCGCTTTGAAAGAAGTTTCCAATGCATCTTCATCTACTTCAATGTATTTGAAGGAAGAAAGATTACTTACCATGAGATCTTCTTCTCCAAATATGGTTACCAGCTTGTCGTCAACCACAAACTTCATCTTTTAATGAAGAGTAGATGTGACTACCCCAGCGGCATGAATCCATGGTCTTCCCAATAGACAACTATAGTTGGGGTTGCTGTCCATCAACTGAAAAGTTATGTCAAATACATGAGGACCAATGAGGATAGGTAACTCTACCTCTCCGATCACAGACCTCCTAGACCCTGTGTCCACCAATACCCTAGCCAAGGTATCTTCTTCACATTTAATAGAAATGTGCAAGGCATGATTATGATTATTCCCTTCTTTAGGCAGCTCTCCCTCTTCAAAACTCAAAGTGCTACAGGCAGTGATGTTGGCTATCACGTTATCAAATTGCTCGACAGTGATGTCTTGTGTCACATGGGCTTGGTAAGAAGATTTTGCAAAGCATTGCGGTGTGCGGGAGAACTCATGAGGAGAGATAACATGAAGATCTTCGAAGGTGTTTGATGCAACTGATCGATAACCTTATAGTCACTCCTCTTGATAATTCTGAGAAACTCTTCATCTTCATTGATGGGAACAACATCCTTGTTCTTGGAAGAGATATCAGCTTCTTTTTGTACTTGAGGTACAACATGGATAAGAGGGCTGTAGATTCGACCACTGCGAGTCATCTTTCTTGGCCCCGATATATTAGTTACCTCATAATTCATAATCTTCAGCCCCTTTTCTGAAATCACAGTTTCCTTATTACCATCAGTCGCTCCATAGTTCCAAGGCACAACTTTGAAAGCTCTCTGTTTTGGCACATACACCATCCTCTTCCCTTGAACAGTAGTCACAACTGGATCTGGAAGTTTAGAAACAAGTTTAGGGAGATTGAAGACAGGTTCAACCTCTGCGTAAGCGGACTCAACTCTTTTGAACACAGGAGTTGGTAAATTGAATACTAGTTCAATCATAGCCACCTCATTCTTTTTCACATGCTTGCTTATCTGAAGCATACCTTGATCAATTAAATATTAAACATCCTTTTGGACCCCTTCACAACCCTTTGGTTGAACAACACACTGGACACAATGTATCTAACACTCCTTGGCTAAACCAATTTCAGACAACTTAGCATGGAATTCTAGCAGCGGAATTTTGATGTCTTTTACATCACAGATCAGCACTTCATCAACCCCTTTTTCTATAGCATTGACAGATGCCCCATGGGCAGGCAGAGGATTACTCTTCACATTTGGATTTGTATCATTGAAAGACAAAATCTTTTTCTCAATCAACTCCCTCACAATATGCTTTAAGGCATAACAACCCTCAAGATCATGACCAGGAGCGCCCTCATGAAATGGACAATGGGCATTGGGATTGTAAAATGGTGGCAATTTATCTGGCAGAGGACCCAATGGCCTTGGAGTTGCCAAGCCTTGTTCAATGAGGAACAAATACAGCTTTGTATACGTCATAGGTATAGGAGGTATTGGTGGCCTCCCTCTCTGTCTTCTATTCTGATTTTGATTGTTCGGACGCTGAACAAGATTTTGTTGAGGAGCGTTGGACGCTTGCTGATGTTTAGGAACTTGTTGAAAAATAGGTTGTTGTTGATTGAAAGCGGGAGTATCAGCTGCCACATATGTTTGGGGGCATACTGATAAATCGGCTGTTGAACAAACTGTTATTGTTGCTGTTGATTCTTCCAAGAGGAATTTCTTCTACGGGCAGTTGTGACGGTGTTGGTCTCTCATTCCTTCTTCTTTTGGAAACCACTAAAAGTCCTTTTAACTTTGTCCTTAGAACTTCCTACAGAACCACTCATCTTCCCATTCTTTAGACCCAACTCAATTTTAACTTCTACAGCCACCAAGTCAGAAAAGTTAGCAGTGACACTACCCACCATCCTTTCATAAAATTCTGGCCGCACAATGTCAACGAACCAGTCCACAAGCTCTTTTTCCTAAAGAGGAGGCTCTACTTGAGAAGTTGTTTCTCTCCATCTTTTGGCATACAATTTCAAAGATTCAGAGTTTTTCTGGGACATGCTGAGTAACTGCCTTCTATCTAGCGAAAGATTCATGTTGTACTTATAGTGCTTCATAAAAGAATCGGAGAGGTCTTGAAAAAAACTGATCCTTGACTGATCTAAACTATGATACCATTTTGAAGATGCTCCTTTTAAACTGTCTTGGAAGCAATGGATCATTAGTTTGTCGTTGTCTACATGAGCGGCCGTCTTACGATAATACATAATCAAATGATTTTTAGGGCAAGATGCCCCTTCATACTTGTCAAAGATGGGTGTTTTGAAATTTTTAGGAATCACTAACCCAGATACCAAGCACATTTCACGAGCAGCCACTCCAAATACCTGATCCCCTTCCATAGCTCTGAGTCTTTTTTCCATCAACTCCACATTCTCTTTCAGCTTATCACGTTTCTCATCCTCATATTCAGACCCATCGGGTATGTCATAAACTTGATGGTGGTCGTTATAAAAAGGTTGATTTACACGAGTGTGCATAGCAGTGGGTGTAAAAGTCGGAAATACTTTAGGAACATCAGCTGTTAACAGAAATGTCTGTTGAGCGGAGACATGAACTTGTGGTTGAGGAAAAAAACCTGGCGGTAGTCTAAACAGAGGTAGAGTGGCAGAAGCAGTAACTGGAAGAGGGTCTACGACATGGCTTACAATCTCGAAAATGACAGTTGCTTGAGTATCCATCTTAGCACGAATAACCTGAAGCATCTCCATGACTTGCCCCATATTGCTTCTGATGTCTTCCAATTCATTGTTGATGTGATCAATCTCGTGCTCTTGATCTGCCATTATTTTCTTGGCCTGAGCACGGGTGTTATAACGGTGTGGAGGATTCAGCGTGGAAACTGGAGATGACAAGATAGAAATGAGTTTTATGGAAAGAAATGCAATGCAAATGTGACGACAAATGCAAGATGCAAAGAAAAAGCTTTATGGAACTTAAATATTTGTAAACACCAAGGATACATCAAAAGGAACTCATTTCATTAATTTCAAAAGGATTACAAAATGTTTAGTACTTCTTACAAGAGTCCTAAACTAAAACCTAAATAAAAGCCACAAAAGCCCTAAGGAGATTCTCCTAGCATCCTTGTGTTGAGCTTCTTAATTTGCTCCTCCATTTGAGTCTTCTCGAGTGTAAGCCTATCCACGATCAACTTCCTAGGTGTCGACTGAGGGCAAGAGGAAAATAAATCCTTTTGCACCTTCCTCTTCTTACAAGAGAGTACTTCTTTAGTCTTCATCTGTAGTTGTCTTTGGAGTTCCACGTTCTCGCTGACGACTATTTGGTATTTGTTTTCCCAAGCATCCCTTTCTTGAAGTGCTTTGCTTAAAGCAATCTTCAACTTCTCCGCTTCAGACATGAAGATCAGAGTAGGTTCCTTCTTCAGAGTTATGGGTTCTTGACAAGAATAAGGCATCTTCAGCTTGATAGCCCTATCTCGAACCCATTGGAGATATGGTTCCAAAGAAACATAGTTGGGCTTGCCTATGTCTTTCTCCCCTTTTTATGCAAATGGCTCCAAGCGACCACAATCTGTTCTTTAAGCTCTTTGCTATCTTCACCATCTTTGAAGAAGATACTCTCAACATGAACACTCTTGGGTTTGTCCTTCAAAGGGTATCCTAGCTGACGGCGAGCTAAGACGGGATTGTAGCTATTTCCTTCTTTGGTACCAAGAAGAGGTACATTGGCAAAGTCCCCACAGCTATTAATGATCTTAACTCCATCATAGACACGATTGTACCAATCAATGTTAGAGTGGGTGAGAGCCATAACTTTTTGCGACCACCAGCTATTCTTGATATCCCAAAATGAGATTGACTTGGGCAAGTGTGAAATAAACCACTTGTACAGTAATGGCACATAGCAGGTGATCATTCCTTTTCCATGGAAGTTCCTCAAGTTGACTGAGTGATAAGTATCTCCTAACAAGGTAGGTAGTGGACTCTTCTTTAGGAAGATCTTGATAGCATTAAGGTTAACAAATTCCTCAAAGCTTGGGAAGAGGAACACTTCATAGATGAGTAAGGAAAAAATAGCCTTAAAAGCATCCATGCTCATGTGATCTGCATAATAGTGAGCTTTCCCAATCAGAAATTTTGTAGTTAGACCAAAGACTCCTCCTTTGGTGGTCATGTTATCTTGAATTTCAGACAACTTTAAATGTGTGGCTTTGGCGATGTCTTTCTCTTTAGGATTTTTTTCCGAGAAAGGAAATGGAGACTTGTGTGAAATAGGCAACCCCACTAGATAAGAATACTCCTCCAATGTAGGAATAAGTTGGTAATCAGGAAAGGTGAAACAATGGTAGACAGGATCATAAAACTGAAGGAGCATGGAGAGAATACCATCTTTCATCTTAATCCTCAACAGTGACAACAGCTTTCCATATTTGTCCTTGAACCCTTCTCGATCTTTGACTAAAGCTCCTAATCTCCTTAGGTCACCCAAGTCAGGACTCTTGAAAGTGTACTTAATAGTTTTTCTTTTGTCCTTATCCATGATTATCCTATGATATTTACAAACAAGATTTAAGCTCCACAAAACCTTTTATGAAAAATAATGTTTATGAATTCATGTATGCACAAACAAAACAAGATCACACTAAAACATGGTGTAAGGCTTGCATGAAGTCAAAGGTTCAACCCTCCCCTTTGGTATGTACTAGGGTTTATTGTACCTGTACAACGGGTTCTAACAAGTTCCCAAAGTTATCAGCCCATCTTTCAGATATTATCAATTTCGCAATTTACTCAGTAGTTAATAATATTCTCAAGAGAACCTCTTTTGAATGTAGTATCACGTATTAACTATTTTGGAATTACTCCCTTATAGCCACCGCACTACGTTCATAACAAGGCCAAGTGGGGTTTAAAGGTACCTAAAGGTTCTCAGCTTCGTAGGCTCAATCAAGAAATAGTATTTTTTTTACAATCTCTTGATCAACAATACTTATTTTTAAAAGTGCCTCCACTGAGTGGTGATTTCTCAAGTTAGCTTGGTCGAGAATCAACTCCCTATAAGCTTTCTTGAATGTACCACCTTCCTATCTTATTTTTCTCTCAAGTCCAAGGTTGAGACTTATCTCACCACAAGGTAACAACCCAATGGAACAACAAACAAACAAACAAATAAGAATATAGCAAACGCAAATAAGTTAGGCTTAATCCTCTTAAAAGAGTAATCCCCAGTGAAATCGCCATTTTTCTGTAGCAGTGAAAATCGGATATCAAGCTATTGATCAAACTTGAATCACAAATCTTTCAAAGATTCACCACCGAGCTTTGATTTATCCAAGGGAAAGGGTAAAGATCGTAAACAACCCTAAGTTTGCAATGTAATAACATTGCTAAGAGATTTTGGGGGATCGGGGATTCGTTATACAAAGGGAAGGTATTAGCATCCTAAGTATCTATAGTATTCTTTAGGAACCTCTTATTTGTATTTGTGATATTATTTGCTATTGTTTTGTGTTTGGGTTATATGGTGAGAGATAGGAACCTAAGGGATTAGTTACTAAGTATGCTCACCAAAACATCGCGGTCTTGTGCCTACATATCTTTACAAGGATGGAATCAGAGCAATTGTAGTTCACCTCAATAGGGATGGATGAATACTTGATTATGATCAAGATTCAATGGGGTTAAGTGTTAAGGTCTTAACTTTTACTTGACTTGACAAAGTCACAAAGGTTGTTCATTCTAACTTAAGTCTAAGACTCAAAAAACTAATGACTCTAACAAGGTCAAAGGGTGATGGGTAATGATGAGTTATCCATGACATTGAGTCAATAGAGAGACTTTCCCGTGGATTAAGGAATAGAGGGAAACTTAGGGATGAAAGCTAACAAGCTAACATCACTTTGGGAGATAACTTGACAAAGTTAAATGGAATATGATTAAGTATGGATGGTATGAACAAATATTATATTTAAATATGATATCTATGGAAAGTAAATCAAAGTAACATTCAAACATGATGTTAATGAAAGCATGACAAAAGATAATGCATATGGTTACAATCAAGGCATGAAGATAAATGTAACAACACTTAGAGCAAGGACTTAACAAAGTCATGAACTAGACAAGATATCTATCTAGTAAGTTCAAAAGTTCAAAAAAAAATTTTCAATTAACATGGTGACAACCTGTAGCGTGCTATTTTTGTCGGTGACGCGACCACCTTACCACATTGGTTGGAATTGGGTGCTACTTTCTGATTTCTTATTTATCCTATGAAGCTGGAAAGGAAAGGGAAGCTATCTAAAACTAACCTTGCACACAAATGTCTTCTTTAACAAATGCTAAGATATTGGGGGGTCCGGGGTCAAGTTATACAATGGGGAGTTGTCAATTACCCATCCTATATATGGTTATCCATAGATTGTTTGGAATTTTCTTCTGTTATCTACTTACTGGTGTTTATCTGTCATAAATTGGGAAAGTTTCTTCTTTGGGAATGTTGAGAGAGTATTATTTGTTGATTTTCAGGTTTTTTGATGTTTTTGGGAAGATACTGGACCTAAAGTTTTTGTTATGTGTGCTCGCTAAGATTTCGCAATCTTATGCCTACGTATTCCCGTAATGATAACAGGGAAATTAGAGCAATCATAGTTCCTCCTATTCTATGGGGGGAAAGAGATGTTTGGTGTCTTGTTCAAAGCCCAAGATTGAAGCTAAAGGTTATTTGTGTCTTGTTCAAAGCCCAAGATTGAAGCTAAAGGTTTTGACTGAGAGAGAATTTGTCATATCTAGAGGGAGATATCTCATCTATTTATCACAGTTGTTGGATAACTGATTATAAAGGAGAATTACTTTAACTGGAATATATGGAGTCCAACAATGCCATAATTTCCTTTATAAGGGATTTGTCCTGAAGGAGAAAACTTTAACTCAGTGTAGAGTAATGCCATTTTTCCTTAGGAGTCTTTCATGCTACGAGAGGGACATTGACTTGGATGTAAATAATCCAAAGGCTTGCCACTTACAGCAATTAGATGAAAGAAAGGGGTTTACCAGGATAAGAGATGGACTACAACTTGGATATTTGAATCAACAAGTGTGCCACTTACAGCAGTTATCAGGGATTAAGGTTTGTTTGATTGTCTGTTTTGATGTGTGGTTGTACAGAGAAATGTCCTCCTACAGAGAGATTTTTTATTTCCTCTGAGGGATGTTGATTTTTGTGTGCCTTGATCAAAGCCCAAGGTTGAAGCTAAAAGTTTGACTCTGCTTAGGGAGATCATTATACAAAGCCTAAGAGGAGGCTGAAAAGAATTGATTTTTCCAGGGAAGTTTTTATTTGTCTTATACAAAGCCCAAGATTGAGGCTGAAGAATACTGACTCAACAAGAGAGTGTTTTAACTGTCTTGTACAAAGCCCAAGATTGAGCCTAAAAATGTGATTGACTCTTTTGGGGAATATTTTGTCTGTCTTGTACAAAGCCCAAGATTGAGGCTAAAAGTTATTGACTCAGCTGGTGAGAGGATTTATCTGTCTCGTACAAAGCCCAAGATTGAGGCTAAAAAAGTTAACTGACTCAGCTGGGGAAATTTTAAAGTAAGAGTTTAAAGATTGAGTTTTGAAACCTGTGGAGGTTTTAACTATGTTGGTGATTGATCAGGGGTTTTCCTATGTTTTTAGGAAACTTGAGGGTTTCTTTGAGATCCAAGAGGAGATAAGACTGTCCAAGTCTACTGTGTGAGAAGGTTGATCTTTGTATGATGCCCAAGAGGAGGCTGATGTTTTAAGGGATGAGAATCAACCCTAAATTGGTCTGATGTTTTGACCCTGACTCTCTGGAGGATTGAACTATCAAAGGATGACTAAGTTCTGTCCTATACCTGTAGGAGGTCTTTGGGTCCTTGTACTAAGCCCAAGAGGAGGCTGAGAACTTCTAAAAAGCCTGAGGGCCCTTGTATAAAGCCCAAGAGGAGGCTGGGGATGCTTTTAGGAAGCCTGTGGCTCCAAACCTAAGAAAAGTTCAAGAAAGGTTTCACCGAGAATAATCCTCTCTTTAGTGAACAGTTCTAGGGTTTGAAGAAATTCAAAAGAAGTTTCACTAGGAATTATTCCTCTTTGGGGAAATGAATTTCTTGTACAAATTTCTAAGTAGTGACAGTCTTGAGAAAAGTTTCACCGAGAATAATGCCTTTCTCTGTTCCATATTGTATAAGCCCAAGAGGAGGCAAGACTGTATCTGGAATTTCCTATGGGGAACTAGTTTTGATTGTGTTGAAAGAGTGACCACTGGTTTGATCTAATCCTAGACCTAATTGTCGGGGAAAACTCTAAGCAGATATACAGGCATATATATATAGATGAAATATATAAACAAGTATGTAAAAGAAATCTGGTAGAACTTACAGGTGAGCAAGCTTCCAGTGTTATAAACACAACTGTATGGTTAGTTATTCAAGAATTGTAGGAAGTTTTGATAACAATTTTTGAATCTAAATCATAAGGAAAGTTGTTTTAAAAAGAAAATTGGGGCTTATACTCAAGGAGAGGCCCAGATGAATTCTTTTGATAAGGCGACGATCGCGTCGTAGTTTTGAAAACCACAGAGGGACTTATACAATGACTGAGGCCCAAATTATTGTATTTACAAAAGATATTGGGTCTTACACTCTATTAGAGACCCAATAGTTTATTTTTATACAAGAGATGGAGCTTACAACTCAAAGAGAGACCCAGATGAAAAACAATGATCGTTCTGTTATCTAACTATATTAAATAAATAATATAAATTGGATTTTTTGTAAAAAAAAATAATTTAATATTTTTGTGACTTTTTGAAAAAGGAACCAATCAAAAATGATAAAAAATGAGAGAGAAATTAATTTTTGAAATCAATTAAATAAAATATAAAAAATTCAAATATTTGAAAATTTGAAAATGGGCGCCAAGAACAAGGGAAGAACACGCGCGACTCTGTTTTGCCCAGATTTGCATTTTCTCACTTTTCTCTCTGATTACTCACTAATTTTGCACGATTCAAACACCAATCTTGCTCGTTTTTTAACAAGGATCACAACCATATAGATTTATTGCATTTATATTAAGTATGGAGTGAGAAATCAGAGGATGAACTCAAGAACCCTAGTTTCAGCATGAACACTATGAAATTCTATACATGATTCATACATAGCAATTGATTGATGGTTATTACTCTATATACATGTAGGAACAAGATAGTAACTCAAAAATTCATTTATGATGCATGTAATATGGAGTTTGAAGGCTTCAGGCTTACCTCTTGCAGCAAGTGATCGAATTCCATGTTGGAGGAAATACAGATGTTGTGTAATGATCTGGACAACTCCAATGGACCTCAAGTAATGTGTTTGAGGGTTTGGAATGGATTGAATCAGCTCAGAACTTGTTATGGCACCTCAACTGCAAACAGACCAAAAGTTTGAGCAAATGGATAGTGACTTTGTGATTCTGATGTTCCAGATGTGTTTCAGGGCCATGAATCACTCATATATGATGTATATGAGGTGTTGGCATGATTGGTTTGGTTTGAATCACTTCCTATTTCAAAATTCGATAATTACTTGAAATAGAAGGAAAATCTATTTTTTTAGAGTGATTTTGAGGAAAGCATTAGTTTGGGTGCTTTGGTGTACTTAAAATGATCACAAATGAGCTCTATATATAGTAGAGCAAGTTTTTTTTTCAAGCAATAGTGAATGGCAACTGGTACAGGTCTTTGGCCAATGGTCGCATAAAGGAATCCAAGTCTTCTATAGCCATTGACTTAGCTCAGTGAAGTAGGTTATTGTTGCTTTGGTTTAGGGATAAGGCTTGACTCAATTCAGTTAGCAATGTCTTTATGCTTTCCACCTTGTGAATCCATTGAATGCATTGAAACAAAATTGGAGTCTTTGAGATTTTTAGCCTTTTTAGGGGACATATAGCTACATGTAGATCCTTGGACTTGGGAGGCTTGTGGATCAGACATTGTCCCTTAGATGTTATCCATTGAGGTGTCCAAATGGATAACAAGACTTGTAATTGTCTGATTTAGCTAATTCGAGCAAATGACCTATAATCTTCCTTGGGAAGAAATCAGTCTTTGATGCCATGTTCTAAGGGTTGTAACTCCCTACTCAAATTGAATTTGGAGATGATCTGGTACTTGTTAGAAAGCTCTCATGACATACTTTAACTTTGATGTTCACAAATGGACCTGGTTCAGCTTGGAGCAAGGTGAAAAATGGCCTCATAGTTTAGAAAAAGTGAAACAGATTCTGACTTGTTGAAAATTTAACTAAGTGTTGGAAAAAGTGGTCATTTCCACTTTTTGTGACTTTGATCAATCCATAACTCAAAATCCATGAGGATTTGGAATCTTTTGCAGTTGACATATTTGAATTATGTAAGATGAAATTTCATTTAAGCATTGAATGGGAGAAAAAGGCCTTATGGCTTAGGAGTTATGACCTTGCAAAGTTGGTACAAATCACTTTTGTTCCAAAACTTAGAAAAAAATTGGTTTCTCATGGTTGCCCCTTTTGCAAGAAATCTCACTTTTCTTGATTTTTCTTGATGAATGGTGATCAATACCATACATTAACATTGTTTTTTACTTAGGGGAACCATATTTGTGAAAATTTTCAAAAAGTCAAACTTGATTTTGGGCACAGTTGACTTTCTGTCAGATGAATTTCAAACTGTGTGATCCTCTATGCAATCAAGTTCTTGACCTAATTCAAACCTAATGGATGGATTCCATAGGTGTTTTAGGGTGTCTTGAACCATGTCCCAAGGTTTGAGAACATGCATTGGTCAAAAGTCAAAGATACAGTTGACTTTTTTTTCCAAAACCCTAATTGTGGTCCTGATGAAATTGAAACTTGTGAATCAAGCTTCTTGGATCAATCCATTGTTGTAAATGGATCAATGTGGTGTATTTGAGGCCCTCAAATAATTTCTTGAGGTCTTGGTTCATGCCTTGCCTCAAAAGTCAACTTAGGGGTGAATTAGGTCAAGAAACCCTAATTCCTGATTTTTGATGAATGCTTCCCCTGAGGTTGTTTTGACTTGATGATTAGGTCCATAAGGTCCCTTTGAGTATCTTGGGTTATATTTTGAATTATTGGCCTATGCCCAGATGAAAATTTTCATCTGGAGGCCTTGGTCAACCAAACCCTAATTTGGTGACAATGTCGATCTTGAGGCTTGATCCACTTGGAATGTTGCACTCTTGTGCTTGATTCTTGATGTGGGAGACCTCTTGATCCTTTATGGGTGTTTGAGAGGCTAGACAAGTTGAAGATCATGTCAATTCTTGATTGATCCTTTGTCTGAATGCTCTGAGAGGGCTCAAAACCCTAATTCTTGGCTGTAGTGAATGCTCAACAATCCTTGAGAAGATTGATGAGGTATGATGGTACATCCATATTGTGATGATGATTTGCACAATGAAGGGAAATCTTGGTGGTCAAAATTTGGGGTATAACAGATGCCCCTATTTAATCTTCTTAGACCCGAAGGTGTGAATGGCAAAGAAATTCGGACATTCAGGGTACAAGAGGATTAAATATCGGAATACCCAAAATTTTGATTGTGGTTGTGAATGGTAGTTTGCTCATCCATCTTCTTTTGCTAAGTAAGGATACTTAGAAAAGGTGAAACTTCCCCTCGATCCTGGTCTTAGCCACGAAACTAGTCTTAGTTTTCTTTTGAAATAAACTTCCCCTCGATCCTAGTCTTCAGCCACGGAACTTGTCTCAGTTTTCTTAAATAAACTTCCCATCGATTCTGGTCTTCAGCCACGGAACTTGTAACACCCCCAATCTATACCCCCAAGCTATTAAAGCAATAAATAAAATTCAAAATTTCATCAGAGTATATTTAAAATTCACGGCATAGACCGAGGGGTCACATCAACTTGAGACAAACATACAACACCTGCTCATACAGATATGCAACAACTCAGGTAGTAATACACCCACAATCCAATTACAGAATAAAAGCGGAAAATCCGTAACTGAATATCAACATATATATATATATATATATCATGAAAGTTTGTCATACATCAAGTCATACATGTACAATCCAAAAGGTACATATACATAATACAAAATAATCACAAACGGCCTCCCTAACTACCCGGTGTCACATATCAGAACCGACCGACAAAAGAATGAAGACCCTAGCTTCACAAAAAGACCTCCAGCAACGCTAATCTGCAATGCCTCATAGAGCATTATACAACAGCAGAAGGGTGAGAAACACAATCATAGTACAGTTGCATATAATTATATATTAGCACAGAAATGCACAAGTAAAATATTCTCACCACAAATGCTCCACAATCAAATACAACACAACACAGTACAATTCTCAAGTATCAAATACCACTACACATCAATCATACACAATACACTCATCATCAATACAATTACACATATTCCATCTCATCAATCACATTCACCAATCCATACCCAATTAATCCATGATTTATGCAAATGCACGGAGACCGACACAACGACTCTTATGCAATGCACCTGCGGTACCGACTTCCAATATTTCTCATCACTAGTTCACTCAGGAACTCTACTGGAACCATCACTCGTTACTTAGTGTAACTCCCCGTCGGGCATACGATGTTCCCCGTCGCTCATACCTCTTTGTATAAGGTACACGACGTTTATGGATCGCTCACACCTCTTTGTATAAGTCACACGACCCGATCGCTCACACCTCTTTGTATAAGGTACAAGATCGTCTATAATCATCACTCACACCTCTTATTTTTAAGGCACACGATGTTATAGCGGATTCCCTCTGGAATCAATCCGTCACTCAGGACGTTACCAGAATGCATATTATGATGCTCAACATACAATGACTCATGACATTCATATGCACACATATACACATTCCACAATCATGCATAAATCAACAATTACCACACATTTCATTTTCTTGCCCTAAGGCCACCACTCATTATCACCATATGTATTTCATGTAATTACATCACACAACAGTACGCAAGTCATAAAATATCCACACCAACAACATATTGCACATACACATCAAGTTCACCCAATTAAACGGCAAAAGTCGACAACAAAACAACACATTTCCTAATCCCCGACATAATTTAATCGGCCAACAATCTCAAAACCATCATCATAAAAAAAGAACATTTTATAAGCTTTCTAACGCATCCAACCACGCCTCAAACCGAACCACGGATCAAAGGCTATGAAGAAAACAATTTGGGAAAAACTATCATGTTCGCAGTGCGAATCTTCTAGCGAGTACTTCGCTACTTCATTCGCAGTGCGAATGTACCAGCGAATAGTGGCAGAAGCAAAATAGCCTAGAAAATTCCCAACGTTCGCAGTGCGAACCATCCAGCGAATGCTCGCTACCCTATTCGCAATGCGAATCCTCCAGCGAACAGTGGCAGAATGAAAAATAATACAACGTTCGCAGTGTGAACCTCACGCGAATGCTCGCCCCCCATTCGCAGTGCGAACCTACGATTTTAGCAAAACCCAACAGCGCACCAGATCATCCAAAAATGATATTTTCTCTAACAAAACATTTCCAAACCAACATATAACAATCATACCCTAGTTTAATCATGGTAACAAGTATTCTACCTCATTTACATCGATTTCCAACCGCGAAAACATCGATTTCTCTATATCGACCTAGAATATAAAACTATGAAAACACAACAAACAATCCAATACACACATACATAATCATACACAAGCATAGTATAATCGAGTTTCGCACCCTTACCCGATTTAATCGTGTTCTAGAAAGTCGGTTGATTGATTTCCAAGTTTTCCCAATTCTCTCTTTTTCTTCTCTTCTCCTTTTCTTTTCTTCTTCTCTTCTTTTCCTTTCTCTTACTATTTTTTTTTCTCTCTTTCTATTCTATTATATTCTAACTTAACAAAATAAATCAAAATGCCCAAAATACCCCTACACTCAAATATCTTGCAAATGTTCCCAAAACGCGATAAAATATATTCACGATGAAAAATAACATATTTTCACATAAAAGTCTGAAATAAAATAATATAATAATAAAATACTCAAAACAACTCAATTAAGTAAAAATACTAAAACTGGGGCGTTACAGAACTGGTATTAGTTTTCTTTAAACTAAACTTCCCCTCGATCCTAGTCTTCAGCCACAGAACTAGTCTCAGTTTCTTCTTGTCGAGTTTCTGCGTTGACAAGGGATGCAATTTGCAGCGGTTTTCATCAAACTTCTCGCCGAGTTTTATTGGGGAGACGCCATTTGATGGAAAAACTCTACCGTGAATGTCAGATGGGACATTAAATCTGAAACAATTGATCCCTCATTCAGGTGTACTGGTTTAGAAGGAATACTTTGATTCTGCAAATTGAGGTTTAATCACTTCCGGAGAAGCTGTCGATGTTCCTTTCAATGTTCAAAGTTAAAAAGGAAATGACATCTTTATTCTAATAGCAGAAGAAATTTTTTACAAGTAAATTCATTTTTTATTGTTTCAAGAATCGTTGTTCATGTTAAAAATGTCATTCTATAAAGCAAAAATAAATGAGAATTGCAAAAAAAAGCATTAGGCTCAAATTTTATTGATAGGATGGAAATCAGCCAAGTGGGTGATACTATAGAGTATTACAAAGTTTAGAAAATGGTAATTTAAGGGAAAAAGGGGCTACATTGAAACATAACGACCGCTATCGTTCTACCAATTTTGAATTCTGGATATTCTATGCTTCTGTCGAAGGTGACCTTGACTGAAGTTTTCCTGATAGATGGCATTACTGCTGAGGAGTTGAACTTGATCAGACGTAGTTACTTGCCATGAATCCCTAACTTTTGCCTGGATTGTCTTTTGAGGTTTTCAATCCATCGGGATGATTTTTGCTCATGTCTCTAATTTTTGCCTGGATCGCCCTTTCGGGTTTTCAATCCACCGAGACGTTTTTTTTCTTTCTTTTTTTTTTTATTTAGGCAAAGTATTTCTTGACTACATCAACATTCGTGGGGTAGGTAAACTCCTCTCCATCCATGGTTGCGAGTCTCAAGGCACCGCTTCAGAAGGATTTCTTGACCACATAGGGGCCGTCATAATTCGGAGGCCATTTGCCCCTGGAATCAGTGAGGAATGATTGTATCTTTTTGAGCACAAGGTCTCCTTTCCTGAAGACATGGGGTCGGACCTTTTGTCGAACGCCTTCTTCATTCTTTGCTGATACAACTGACCATGGCATAGAGCCGTCATTCTCTTTTCTTCGATTAGGTTCAGTTCATCGTGTCGACTTTGACACCATTCAGCCTATGTTAGCTTAGCTTCCATCAATACCCAGATTGATGGGATCTCTACTTTTATAGGGAGCACTGCCTCCATGCCATATACTTGAGAGAAAGGGGTTGCCCCTGTTTAGGTGCGAACAGATGTTCGATAACCGTGAAGAGCAAAGGGTAGCATCTCGTGCCAATCTTTATAGGTTACAAACATCTTTTGAACGATATTCTTGATGTTCTTGTTAGCCGCTTCTACCGCTCCGTTCTTCTTAGGCCGGTAGGGAGATGAGTTACGGTGTTCGATCTTGAACTCAGGACACAACTCTTTCATCATCTTGTTGTTCAAGTTGGATCCATTGTTAGTATTGATCTGGCTTGGAACACCATAACGGCAGATGGAATTGTTTTTTATAAAGCAGACTACCAATTATCGGGTTACATTGGTGTATGATGCTGCTTCAACCCACTTGGTGAAGTAGTCAATGGTTACCAGGATTAACCAATGATCGTTGGAAGCCTTTTGTTCGATCATGTAAATCATGTCAATTCCCCATATAGAAAAAGGCCATGGGGAAGAAAGAACTTTGAGATGCCTTGGCGGTACATGGATTTTGTCAGCGTATATCTGACACTTGTGACACTTCCTCATGTACATGTAGCAATCGGATTCCATGGTTAACCAATAGTATCCTGCTCTCAGAATTTTTCTCGCCATCGTGTGTCCATTGGCATGAGTGCCAAAGGATCCTTCGTGAATCTCTTTTATCAACATGTTTGCTTCTGGTCTGTCTACGCATCGGAGCAGAACCATGTCGAAGTTTCTCTTATAGAGTGTATCACTGTTCAGAAAGAAGTTGCCTGCCAGTCTTTTGAGAGTCTTCCTGTCTTTCCTAGATGCCCCTGGTGGGTACTCTTGTCTTTGAAGGAAGCACTCGATATCATGATACCAAGGTTTGTCATCTATGACTGGTTCAATTGTGAAGATGTAAACGGGCCTTTCAAGGCGCATTATGTCAATCTTAGGTATGTCATTCCATTGACCTACACTAATAATGGAAGAGAGAGTGGCTAGTGCATTAACCATGTGGTTTTCTTCACGAGGGATATGATGAAACTCAATTCTGTTGAGGAATAGTAACAACCTTCTCGTGTAGCCTTTGTAAGGAATCAATCCTGATTGGCATGTATTCCACTCTCCTTTGATCTGATTGATAACCAGGGTTGAGTCTCTATACACATATAAGTTCTTTACCCGGAATATAGGTACCTTGAGGTGTGACGATGATTGCCCCAATTCCGTTTCCATAAGTGTTTACAGCTCCGTCAAATATTAGTCCCCATAGGGAACCTGGTTCTGGCCCTTCACTGGGTAATGGTTCATCGCAATCTTTCATTTTTAGGTACATGACATCTTCGTCTGAGAAGCAAATCCGACTGATTCCTGATTGTTAATCGGTTAATGAGCCAAATGATTAGCTAAAATACTTCCTTTGACGGCTTTCTGAGCATGGTACTCGATGTCGCATTCAGATGACAAAATCTTGTAACGTGCAATTTTGGTCGATGACGCGACCACCTAATCGCACGTGGTTTTCTCCTCACCTCAATAAGAAGGAGTGAGGTGCTACTTTCTGATTTCTTATTTATCCCGTGAAGCTAGAAGGAAAAGGGAAGTTATCTAAAACTAACCTTGCACGTGAATGTTTAACTGAACAAACGCTTAAAGAGATTCGGGGAGTTCGGGGTCAGGTTATACAATGGGGAGTTATCAATTACCCATCCTATATGTGGTTATCCACAGGTTTTTTGCATTAGGTTCTGCTTTGTACTTAATCGTGTTTATCTGTTGATGGGTTGGGAAAGTTTCTTCTATGGGAGATATGAGAGAGGGTTTTTGATGATTTTCGTGAGGTGTTAGACCTCAGTTTTGATTAGTATATGTGAGGTACTGGACCTAAAGTTTTTGATTGGTATGCTCGCTAAGCTTTCGCAATCTTATGCCTACGTATTCCCGTTTTAAAGAAACAGGGAAATCAGAGCAATCGTAGTTCCTCCTATTCTATGGGAGGAAAAAGATGTTTTGGTGTCTTGTTCAAAGCCTAAGATTGAAGCTAAAAGATTGAGTATTCGTGTCTTGTTTAAAGCCCAAGATTGAAGCTAAAAGGTTTGACTGAGAGAGAAATTGTCATCTCTAAAAGGGAGGCATCTCGTCTGCTTATCACAGTTGTTGGGCGACTGTTTATAAAGGAGGGTTACTTTAACTGGGATATGAGAATCCAGCAATGACATAATTTCCTTTATAGGGGATTTGTCCTAAAGGAGGAAACTTTAACTCAATGTTGAGCAATGCCATTTTTCCTTAGGAATCTTTCATATTAAGAGGGGGACAGTGGCATGGATGTAAGTAATCCAGAGGTTTGCCGCTTACAGCAATTAGATGGAAGAAGGAAGTTTACTAGGATAAGAGATGGATGGCAACTTGGATATATGAATCAACAAGTGTGCCACTTACGGCAGTTATTTGGAATTAGGGTTTGATTTGAACGTCTGTCTTGATGTGTTGTAACACAGAGAAATGTCTTCCTACAGAGAGATTTTGATTTCCTCTGAAGGGATGTTGATTTTTGTGTGCCTTGATCAAAGCCCAAGGTTGAAGCTAAGAGATTGATTGACTCCACTGGGGAAGTCCTTATAGAAAGCCTAAGAGGAGGCTGAAAAAGACTGACTCAATAAGAGAGTGTTTATATATGTCTTGTACAAAGCCCAAGATTGTAGCTAGAAGAGATTTGACTCTTTTGGGGATATCATTATACAAAGCCTAAGAGGAGGCTAAAAGTTTGACTTTTCCGGGGAAAATATTCTGTCTATCTTGTACAAAGCCCCAAATTGAGGCTAAAAGGGATTTTGATTCCGCTGGGGAGGGTTTGTATGTGTCTTGTACAAAGCCCAAGATTGAGGCTGAAAAGAAGAATGACTCTATGAGAAATAAATCTTTATTTGTCTTGTACAAAGCCCAAAATTGAGGCTAAAATGAGACTGATTCAACTGAGGATTTTTAGGTGTCTTGTACAAAACCCAAGATTGAGGCTG
This sequence comes from Lathyrus tuberosus, assembly GCA_022829125.1. Taxonomy (NCBI): domain Eukaryota; kingdom Viridiplantae; phylum Streptophyta; class Magnoliopsida; order Fabales; family Fabaceae; genus Lathyrus; species Lathyrus tuberosus. Next base: position 4,371,118 of record JALAZF010000133.1, on the reverse strand, counting down.
GAAGAAGTTTAACTCTACTGGAGAGTATTATCTGTCTTGTACAAAGCCCAAGATTGAGGCTAAAAAGAGGATATACTCTGCTTAAGGAAATTTATATGGTGTCTTGTACAAAGCCCAAGATTGAGGCTGAAAAGGGTTGACTCAACGAGAGATTGTTGAACAGGGTGATTGACTCAACAAGAGAGTCTGAAAAGGTTAGCTCAGTTGGGGAAATCATTGTACAAAGCCCAAGAGGAAGCTGACTATTCTGAGGAAAGGAAGGATCATTATACAAAGCCTAAGAGGAGGCTAGCTTCTGCTGAGGATTATTGAGATCCAGAGGCAGGTCTAGGATGGGGAATCAACTCTTGCTGAGGATTATAGAAGAGTTGAGGTATCAGACGCCTTGAGGTTCTGATTTAGGATAGTGTTATCCTGATTATAGGTTGACCCTAGCTGGGGGAAACTTAAGGTGAGAGTTTAAATATTGAGTTTTGAAAACCTATAGAGGTTTCAACTCTACCGGAGGTTGGTTGAATGACCAGGGTTCTTTCCTGTGTTTATAGGGAACTTGAGGATGTCTTTGAGACTGAAGAGAGGATTAGTCTGTCCAAGTCTAGTGGTATGGAAGAGTTTATCTTTTTATGATGCCCAAGAGGAGGCTGGTGTTTTAAGGGATGAGAATCAACCCTAAATTGGTCTGAGGTTTTGACTCTGGAAAGACTTCTCTAGCAAAGAATGACTAAGTTCTGTCATATACCTTTAAGAAGTCTTCAGGGTCCTTGTATTAAGCCCAAGAGAAGGCATGAGAACTTCTAAGAAGCCGGAGGGTCCTTGTACAAAGGCCAAGAGGAGGCGGAGATGCTTTTAGGAAGACTGTGGGTCCAAACCTAAGAAGAGTTCAAGAAAAGTTTCACCGGGAATAATCTTTTCTTTAGTGAACAATCCTAGGGTTTGAAGAAATTCAAGAGAGGTTTCACCGGGAATTAATCCTCTCTAGGGAAGTGAATTTCTTTGATAATTTCTAATAGTGATAGTCTGAGAAAAGTTTCACCGGGAATAATGTCTTTCTCTTTGTTCCGTATTGTATAAGCCTAAGAGAAGGCAAGACTGTATCTGGAATTCCTATGGGGAACTAGTTTTGATTGTTGAAAGAGTGACCACTGGCTTTATCTAGTTCTAGACCTAATTGTCGGGGAAAACTCTAAGAAAGATAATATACAGACATATATACAGATAAAATATAAACTGTATGTAAAAGAGGGTAGGAGGACTTACAGGTGAGCAAGCTTCCAACACAAACAATTATATATATGTGCAAGTATGTAAAAGAAAGCTGATAAAACTTATAGGCGAGCAAGCTTCCATTTTAACAGCTGTATGGTTAGTTGTTCAAGAAATTAACGAAAGTTTTGATAACAACATTGAATTTGAACCTAAATCAAAAAGGAAAGTTGTTTTGAAAAGAAGATTGGGGCTTATACTCAAGGAGAGGCCCAAATGAAAAACAGTAATCGTACCGTTGATCTGAAAAATGTATCGGGACTTATACAACGACTGAGGTCCAAATTAGGTTTTATGTACAAAGGGATGGGTCTTTCAACTCAAGGAGAGACTCAAAAGTTTGAAAAAAAGAAAAGAAATGGGACTTACAACACACGGGTATGCCCAGATGGTTTTCGTTTAAAAGGCGACGACCGCACCGAGATTTTAAAATCGCAGTGGGACTTATACAATGACTGAGGCCCAAAAAGGTTTTGGTTAAAAAGGGATTGGGTCTTACACTCTAATAGATACCCAAAGTGTTTTTGTGAAGATTTATTTAATCATAAACATAATGCATAAGCAAAGATTAAATACAGAGTGTACCAGACACCGGTTAATTTTCACACAAGCAGAGGAGTGTCAAACGAGCCCAAGAGACCTCACAATGCTTTTAAGCATCCAATGATCGTCAAGATATTGATTAAGAATTCCTGCATAAAATGAAAAACCACAAACGAACAGAGAAAACCAGAGATCACATAGAAATGCCTTTATTTTCATTACGTGGTTAGAATTGAATTGAAATCATAAGTGAGGTGAACACTTATTTAATTTACAAATAATTCTTTTGAAAAAAGAAGCTTAAGAATAAGCCATGTATTTAACAAAGATGAAATCAAATAATCGAATAATAATCAATTAAACAATTAAATGATCAATCACAAAAATTAATTTATTAAAATATATTTGGTAAAAACTACTAATTAATATTAGTAAAACTAAATAATTTATTTATTTATTTAACAAATATTTATCAAAACAAATATTAAATAAATATGTGTGCCAAAATATGAAAAAAAATGAGAAAAATATGCTAGTAAAAAGAGGGGGAGGGGGTGGAACCACCCTTGTGTGTGCGCACTACATTTTTCCTTTCCTTTTCCTAAGTTACATGAGAAGGAACTATGAGAGTGAGAGAAGTGAGAAACAAGTATATGAACATTGTTTGGTGTATTTTGAAATGAGAAACTTTGTGGTATTTATAGGAGAAATGTAACTTGGTGATTAAGAAAACAAAAGATAGAATAATCAATTCAAATTTGTATTCCAAGTCTTCATTACTTGGTCCATAAGTTTCAAAATTAATAATGGTTTTTTATTCAAAAATTTAAATTTTGTTATAAAAGAAATTATGTATATAAAATAAAGATGAATTTAGCATATAAAACAAATTATATAAAAAACAAATTGTATTAAAAACAAAAGTTATTTAAAACAAAAATTCATAAAAAACAAAATTGTATAAATATATGAATTTACATTTATTTTTTCTAAAACTAAATAAATTATATATATATATATATATATATATATATATATATATATATATATATATATATATATATATATATATATAGGGTTCATATCCTATGAGAATGTCATTTTTATATAAGAACATGAGAATGAATCTGAATCATTAAATTTTAAAATAAATGGTGGAGATTACATGTGATTTTTGTTTTTCTCTCTCTTCCATTATTAAAATAAATGATGGAGGAGAGAAAAAAAAAACTAACACATAATCTCCACCATTTATTTTAAAATCTAATGGTTCAGATTCATTCTCATGTTCTCATATAAAAATCGCATTCTCATATCATACGTTCCCTATATATATATATATATATATATATTGTTGTACCCTAAATTTTTACCCTTAGATGTCATCCAATTTTTGTGCATCTTAGGAGCATCTTTGCATTTGTTTGAACTAACACATATCTTGTAGTTTGTTTCTTTGTGTTCAAATTAGGTTTACATATCATCATGAAGCTCCACAAGTGGTTTGAAGCAAGTCAAGTCAACCAGAGGACATCCAGTGCAAGGACTTTGGAATTAGGGTTTGCCCTGAAGAAGTTACTAAGGAATTGGCTCTATCAAGTCAAGATTTGTGTGGTTCACTCACCATATGAAGTCATCTACATTCAAGGGACATCATTCAACAAGAATCCAAGATCTTTGGGTCTTCAACAAGAGAAGTTTCAGCCTTAGCCTCACTATGCCTCCAAGTTATGGTTTCTTTGGTACTTATCAGTCAACAACTTTGATCTTCATCAAGATAGTCTCTCAAGCCTTAATGCTTAGTTCTATTGGTTTATCAACATCCTCAAGAGTCTCCTAAGACCTTTGGATGAGAAGGAAGAAGCAAGTTTACTAGTTGTGACCTCAATGCATTCACAGTCAAAATTAGGGTTTGACTGAAACCCTAATCTTTTGGAATTTTGGGTCAAATGAAGAATTATTGGTTCCAATCATCATATATTGTCTCATGGAGTATACAAAGTATCCATATCAAGTTTCATGAGGTTTCTTGCAAGGGAAGTAGGGTTTTGACCAAAGAATGTGTCATTTGTGAGATTTTTCCCCTAATAGCCTAGTTTGAAAGGACCATAACTCCTAAACTACACATCCAATTGGAGTGGTTCAAAGCTCATTGGAAAGCTCTTTTCAAGACCTTCAATTTGTTCAATATGAAGTTTTGTCTAAAAATGCTTGGATTTTGAGTTATGGAGCTTCCAAGGCATTTTGCCCAACACTTAGAAAATTTTTCAGCATGTTTCATCATTCTTTTTCTCAACTTTGGCGCCACTTTTCACCCCTTTCCATTTGGATTCAAGTATTGAGTCCCAAATGAAAGTTGTAGAGCTTGTTGAGGGCTTTCTAACCATATATGGAATGTCTCAAGGGGATAAACCATTCTCAAGTTATGAATTATTTAAGAAGGGCACTTGAAATTGTTAAAACTCAACACTTAGAATTTTTTCTAAGTTCTTTTGGACAGTTTTGGGGACACGATTTGCAAGGCACTTTTCTACCATTTCAAGGCATTATTTCAACAGTCTTCCAACATCAAACTTGTAGTATTATCCAAGAGCTATCATTTGAACCTAAGAGCATGAAAAATGGATCATTAAGTCTTGAGATATAATTTTAACAACATGGCCATACGATTTGGTTTTGCACCAAGAACACCATGGTTTTGAGTTTTGAATTTCGTTTCCCTCCCTTCAAATACCATCTGCAGACCTGTTACCACCTTTTTCAACTTCACCTCTCACCCTAAAACACGCTGCAAGTGTTGTTGCTTTTGTACTATCATAGTTACCTTTGCAAGCTACCTTAAACCATTTCCTTTGTACACTACCTTGGACCAAAAGACACGAGCCAAAAGCATGCTTTTTCTGACTTATTTGGTATCAAAAAAGAAGTTTCACGTGGCTCTATGTGCTCAGAAAAACCACAGCCATATCTCAATATCTTTTCCACGATATTTCTCTCCAAAATAAACTCTTGGCACATTGGATATACACCCTCTCGGACCAGCTGATTTCCCTATAAAAGCAGCCTTCCTCCACTTCATTTCAACACACAATCATCAACAACAACACTAAAAATACTCTAAGCTCGTTTGCTGAAAGCACAAGAGTCAGCTGGGAGGAGAAGGAGAAAGTTCTTACAACTCACGTGGAAAAGAGGTAGGTCTTTCAAACTTTCATTTACCATGTTCAGCATGCCATGATAACTATTATATCCATGTTACACCATCTATGTTTATTATTTTACGTTCAAGATGCTTGCAATATATATCATATGAACTGCATGTTGAGTTTGATAAAGCTCTAAGGAGCTGCCCTAACATTTTAATCATTTTATCATGAATGCTCGTGTTAAACATGTTGGTTGGGACGTTTATAAGTCTTGTATGGTCAAAGATATTCATGGCACTCTGTTTATATATACTGCTTCTGTTTTAAATGATGCCATGATACCTATTATGTATGTCAAGCTTTTTTATATTTTATGTTGTTTGGTTTGAGTTAAAGAGAATGTTGTGTTGACTATGATATTAAGGCCTAATTACGGTCCTTTGTTTTTTTAACTAACCAGAATTACTTACATGCACCCCCCTGCGTGTTTAAATCTTTTCCTATCTTATTTTATCTTGTTTGATGTTTAATTTTATTTTCAATTTAATTTCATATGATTAATGAATATGTGATGTATTTTATTAATTGTTAATTAGTTGTTTTATTAGCTTTTAATTATCAATTACATTTAAATTGAATTGTTAATATCCAATTATGTTAATTATTATTTCTCAAATGCATTATTAATCCTAATTGTGATAATTGTTATTTCTAATCATGTTGTTAATTCTTAATTATCAATTTGTGTCTTAAATTTGAATTTCTAATGTATGATTAATTGTTAATTTCTAATGATTAATTATCCACATGTAGTTAATTTTAATTACCTTGTGCGTAGTTAATTTTAAATTGCCTTATTGTGTATTAATTTGCCTTGTCAATTAATTATCAATTGTTGGTTTAATTGTTAATATCAACTATGAGCATTTTTGTTGATCCTGACATGTTATTCTATTAAATTGACTTGTTTAATTCTTAAGATAATATATCCATGTTGATTGGCCATATGCTTGACTTTTATATAAATATTATCCTTCTTTAATTATCATCCTTAATATCATTTCTTTATGTTTGTCTTCCTAAAGATTGAAGCATATTGATGTGTTCTTGTATATCATTCCTATATGTTTGTCTTCCTAAAGATTGAAGCATATTGATGTACTCTTTTAATCATGATCATCCTATCCATATCTTTGTCATAAACATATTGCCATCCTCATGCTTATGTTGTTTTATCTCTATTATATTAATGTTCTAGTTTTATCATGTCTTATTTATTGTCATTATCAACTGTTTTTCCCCCTATTCCAAAGGAAGGTGAATAGTGTTGACTCTTAAAGTCATAGCCCCATCCTAACCTAAGTAACCTCTTAGGAAGAAACCTCGTTTCTTGGCCTCATCAGAGCCATAGAAACCATAACTAGCTTTAGGAAGAGTTCTTCAACTCTTAGTGATATTCATCATAATGAATTTATCACTTCCCTACTGACTAAACTTCAACATAGGTCAATTACAACTAGATTTAGAGAGTTCCTAAACTCTACAATGAGCATGTACTCATTTCCCCTCTGAATATTGACCATAGTCAATCATTCAGTAGAAGCAGAACTACGCATACTCTGATTCCATTCCCGAGGATACGTAGGCGTAAAGTGCGATGCTTTATCGAGTATACTTAGATACTAACCCCTAGGGTTTCAGCCTTTAGCATAGAACCTTTAGCAAACATAAGATAACATTAGAACAAGAGGTTCCCGTAGAGTACTACGGACGTTTAGGGTGCTAATACCTTCCCTAGGCGTAACTAACCCCCGAACCTTAGATCTTTCCCCTTTAGGTTTTTCTAACGATCTTGAACCTTTCCTTTGGATAAATCAAAGTCGGTTGTAAAAGAAAAATGATGCAAATTAATTAATAATTTGTTATCCGATTTTCACCGCAACATATATATATATATATATATATATATATATATATATATATATAAATGTGAGAGAGAAAAAAATACAAATATATATATTTTTTATTTTTTTATTTTTTTATTTATTTTATTATTTTTATTTTTATTATATATATGTAAAAAATAAAAATAAAAATGAGATTGACTTAAATTCGTGCGAATGATAGATGGAAAATGAACATTTGCAATTTCAGTTGAAAAAACGTCTGTTCATCGATTTTTCGCATAATTAACCAAAAATGACTGAAATTTCAACGCGTATATTTCGACTGAAAATTCAAACAATATGTATAAGAAAACAAATGATATGATATGCAGATGACACGAAGTGAAAACACAGTCGAAAATAATGAGTGGTCAAAATTTGGGGTATGACAGATGCCCCAATTTAATTTTCTTGGACCCGAAGGTTTGAATGGCGCAGGTATTCGGGCATTCGGGGTGCAAGAGGATTAAATATCGGAATACCCGAAATTTTGATGGTGGTTATGAATGGCAGTTTGCTCATCCATATTCTTTTGCTAAGCAATAATGCTTAGAAAAGGGTGAAACTTCCCCTCGATCCTTGTCTTCAGCCAAGGAACTGGTCTAAGTTTCTTAAATAAACTTCCCCTCGATCCTAGTCTTCAGCCAAGGAACGGGTCTCAGTTTCTGAAAAAAAATTCCCCTCGATCCTGGTTTTCACCAAGGAACTGGTCTCTGTTTCTGAAATAAACTTCCCCTCGATCCTGGTCTTCAGCCAAGGAACTGGTCTCAGTTTCTTTTGCCAATAAACTTCCCCTAGATCCTGGTTTTTACCCATGGAACTGGTCTCAGTTTCTAATATAAACTTCCCCTCGATCCTGGCCTTCAGACAAGGAACTGGTCTTAGTTTTTTTGTCAAGTTCCTTTCTTGACAAGGGACGCTATGTGTAGCGGTTTTCCTCAAACTTCTCGCCGAATATTCCTGGGGAGATGCCATTTGATGGGAAAAAGTTTTGATGTCAGACTTGTTGGGGAACCCATTCGTCTGAGTTGTAGAGCTGTTCAAACTTCTCTGTTAGAGACGCCCTTTGTTGACTCTACTGGGGAAAGTGAGTCTCTTGAGAGGCTGTTTCCTGCTTGGAGATATTACATCACATTTTTCTTCGAGATCTTCTCGGAGAGATGCCATGCGATGTAATCCAATTTTGAGGTGCTGATGACTTCATTAATATTGACTTTCTTGGTAGAAAAACCAATGTGTTGGTGAAAGTCTTCGGTTGAGAGGCTTTCTCTGGGGATTTTCCTTAATCTGGGAAAGAGAAGATATCATCTTCAATGGTGAAGAGTGATGTTTCTCGAATGCCTTCTTGCTTTTTAGAGGTTCGAGTTATCAAAGTGGTCGAGGACCGTCTCCAATCCAGAAATAAACTGGGGAGAAATATTGTTCAGAAAAAACATTTCCTGACGAGGAAAGAACTGACAACTCGATTGATAAGAGGACTCTAACACTTGGGGATAAGACTAACCAGAGTGATAGTGATGCAATATGAATATGAGTGTGAATCAATAATGCATGACGTATGTATGTTTATGCTGATAAAACTGACGTGACATACAGACTAATAGATGAACACGACTAGAAACTCAGCCACTGCGGGGGGATGAAAAGTATCACTGTTCTAAGATAGCAATCCTGCCTTGCTTAGGAGAGGTAATCCCTATGGGGAGAAAGAATTGTTCAATCGGTCTTAAGATGTACGAACTCTGCCAGGGATGTCAGATGGAACATGGTCTCTGACACAGTTGATCCTTCATTCAGACGTACTGGTTTAGAAGGAGTACTTCGATTCTGCACTTTGAGGTTCAACCACCTTCGGAGAAGCGATCGATGTTCTTTCGATGTTCAACAGTCAAAAGAATTGCCATCTTTATTTTAAAAGCAGAAAAAATTTTGACAAGTAAATTCATTTTTGTTTTATTTCAAGAATCGTTGATCATGTTAAAAATGTCTTTCTATAAAGCTAAAACAAATAAGAATTGCAAACAAAAACACTAGGGCTCAAATTTTATTGATAGGATTGAAATCAGCCAAGCGCGTGATCCCAGAAAGTATTTACAAAGTTTAGAAAATGGTAATTTAAGGGAAAAGGGGCTACATTGAAACATAATGACCGTTATCCTTCTACCAACTTTGAATTCTAGACATTCTGAGCTTCTCTCAAAGATGACCTTGACTGGAATTTTTTCTGATGGATGGCGTGATGGCTGAGGAGTTGAACTGATCAGATGTAGTTACTTGCCATTAATCCCTAACTTTTGCAGGGGTTGTACTTTGAGATTTCCAATCCATCGGGATGATTATTTTTTCTTATGTCTCTAATTCTTTCCTGGACCGCCCTTTCGGTTTTTTAATCCACTAAGACGTTTTTTTTATTTAGGCGAAGTATTTCTTGACTACATCAACATTTGTGGGATAGGAAAATTCCTCTCCATCCATGGTTGCGAGTTTCAAGGCACCGCCTAAGAAAGCTTTCTTGACCACATAGGGGCCGTCATAATTCGGAGTCCATTTGCCTTGGGAATCAGTGAGAAATGATTGTATCTTTTTTAGCACAAGGTCTCCTTTCCTGAAGACACGGGGTCGGACCTTTTTGTCAAACACTTTCTTCATTCTTTTCTGATACAACTGACCGTGGCATAGTGCCGTTATTCGCTTTTCTTCGATCAGATTCAGTTCGTCGTGTCGACTTTGACACCACTCAACTTCTGTTAGCTTAGCTTCCATCAATACCCTAATTGATGGTATCTCTACTTCTATAGGGAGGACTGCTTCCATATCATATACTAGAGAGAAAGGGGTTTCCCCTGTTGAAGTGCAGACAGATGTGCGATAACCATGAAGAGTAAAGGGTAGCATCTCGTGCCAGTCTTTGTAGGTTACAACCATCTTCCAAATGATCTTTTTGATGTTCTTGTTAGCCACTTCTACCGCTCCGTTCATCTTAGGTCGGCAGGGAGATGAGTTATGGTGTTTGATCTTGAACTCAACGAACAACTCTTTAATCATCTTATTGTTCAAGTTAGATCCATTATCAGTAATGATCTAGCTTGGAACGCCATAACATCAGATGAGATTGTTTTTGATAAATCGGACCACCACTTGTCGGGTTAAATTTGTGTATGACGCTACTTCAACCCACTTGGTGAAGTAGTCAATGGCTACCAGGATGAACCGATGTCCGTTTGAAGCCTTGAGTTCGATCATGCCAATAATGTCGATTCCCCATGTGGAAAAAGGACATGGGGAAGAGAGAACTTTAAGATGCGTTGGCGGTACATGGATTTTGTCTGCGTATATCTGAGACTTGTGACATCTCCTTATGTACTTGTAGCAATTGATTCCATTGTCAGCCAATAGTACCCTGCTCTCAGAATTTTTCTCGCCATTGTGTGTCCATTAGCATGAGTGCCAAAGGATTCTTCGTGAATCCCTTTCTGGCTGACGATGAACCCTAAAAGTTTCCCTGAGCGGACACCGAACGTGCATTTGTTGGGATTCAAGTAGAGTTTGTACTTTCTCAGACGCTCGAATAGTTTTGACAGGTAGGTCACATATCCTCTTCTATTTTAGATTAGGCAATCATATCATCGACATACACTTCGATTTCTTTATGCATCATGTCATGAAACAGAGTTGTCATGGCCCTTTGATATGTTGCCCCGGCGTTTTTCAAACCGAACGACATTACCTTATAACAGAAGGTGCCCCATGGGGTGATGAATGAAGTTTTCTCCATGTCTTCCAACGCCATTTTGATTTGATTATAGCCCTAGAATCCGTTCATAAAGGAGAAGACTTTGAACTTATTGTACTGTCTACCAGCATGTCTATATGCGGCAAGGGAAAGTCATCCTTTGGATTGGCTTTGTTCAGATCCTTGTAATCTACACACATTCTGACTTTTCCGTCCTTTTTCGGAACTGGTACTATGTTGGCTAACCATTGAGGATATTGTGAAGTGGCGAGGAAACCCGTGTCAATCTGTTTTTGCACTTCCTCCTTGATTTTGATGGCCATGTCTGGATTCTCAGTCTTTGTTTTACTAGCGGACATTCTGATCTTAACGATAGATGATGTTCCATGATGTTGCTATTCAATCCTGGTATGTCCTGATAGGACCAAGCAAACACGTCGGGAAACTCTTTGAGAAGTTCTATCAAGCTTTCTTTGACAGTTAGACTGAGCAGTGCCCCAATCTTGACTTCTTTTCTCTCTTCTTCTGTACCCAAGTTTACCATTTCCAACAGCTCTCTGTGAGGTTCAATGGACCTTTCCTCTTGCCTGAGTAATCGGGAAATCTCTTCTGGAATTTCTTTGTCTTCTTCTTCTTCAGCCTCAAATACCGGGAATTCAAAGTTGGGAGAAGGCATTGGATCGTACGTTTCATCGGGGTTTAAAACAAGCAATCTGCATGATGTGATGATTTATTTTTAGAAGAGATAGAGAGAAATGCAAGAGTGTGTGCAATGTATTTTCCGAAAAATGCTTGTTTTTTTTTTTATTTTTTGAGTTGTTTTTAAGATTACCGTTTTCTGAAAAAGCGAAAAGTGAAAACAGCAATAAATGTGGAAATTATAGAATGATGTTTATTTATTTATGATTTGGTCGATTCCTGTAACTACAGCCCTATAAAACAAAATTCTGTCGCTTTAGGTGAAGCGAAGAGAGACATTTACAGAAATTGAGCCCTATCAAAACATCCGTTTCACCTAGGCAGGGTGAAAGGTCAAAACAAAGACGACAATTACTTAGACTTATGGACGACTTTCGGGACATCGACAGCAACCCATTGGAGGCAAACTCCTCGGTGAATCACAAAGTCGGGTACCTTCCTTCTTGGTTTGTCCAAAAAAATAATGCTGATTTCTGGCGGAGCAGGATCGTTGGAATCTTCCTCCTAGGCAGAGTTGTCGTAGACGAACTCTTCTGTTGAATCTTGTACAGTATTTTCATTCTCAGGGGATCTCCCCATCCATTTGGCTGGATGTCTTCGAGCCTGATACGAGAGTTTTCAGAAGTGGTATACTTGACCAAGAAGTCGTACTTGCCACTCGGTTGTCCTAAGGTGTCCCACACTTCTGTAGAATTGGAGGAGTCATTCTTTTCGATGACGTTGACCTCGGGAAAAACATAGTTGATGAACTCTTGTCCTACAATCTTTGTAGATTCATCGTTGTGCTGGATATTTTTTGAATGCCCTGAGTAATGATCCCATGATTTGGTGGGGGCGCGTGTATTCTTTTCAATGATGCTCAGCTGATATGCATCGTTTGGATGACTCTTCTGCCCCAAGTCTTCTGGGTACGACTTCTAGATAGGAAAGTCATCCAGGGGATCATAATAGTCATAGTCAAAGTTGTCTTTCATCAGAGTGTCCTCTTCTAATGAGTTGGGCGGAGCACGACATCCTTCTGGATCACAATCTCCGTACATCATCTAGACATCTGATCTTGGTATATATCTTGGACTTTGCGTGGGATAGCAAAATGGCGTATGCATTTCTTCCTGAGACATATAACCATCCTCATTGAGATAGGACTTCCATTCTTCATCTGTATCAGAGGAGTCACCCTCATTGATGGTATGTACTTCTTAAGACACTAGGTGAAGGAAACCTCCACTGTGGAAGAAATCCTGTCCCCATCCTTTTGCGTTGTTACTTTTGATCACTTCGAGAGCATCTATATATGAGGAAATCGATGTTCCTTTTTCTGATCGATTCTCATTGCTCACTGAATGTGCTTGAAACTGAGTTCGAACGACCTCTTTTGGTTCTACACATGAGAATGATAAGTTGCTCACGATTAAGGCTTGCTCTCCGCAAACTGTGACTAGTTTGTCATTAGTGACAAACTTGAGGTTCTGGTGAAGTGTCGAAGTGACTGCCCCAACCTCGTGTATCCAAGGTCTTCCTAATAAACAACTGTATGCTGCCCGGATGTCCATGACCTAGAAAATGACTTGGAAAGTGTGAGGACCGATAGTTATGGGAAGGTCGACTTCGCCGATAACTGTTTTTATGGATCCGTCAAAGGCTTTGACGATGACCTCGCTGCCTCTCATCGGAGATCCTTGAAATGATTGTCGCATTAGAGTAGATTTTGGCATAACATTCAGAGTTGATCCAGTATCTACTAGTACGCTGTCTAAAGCATCGTCCTGGCAGTTGACTGTAATGTTAAGCGCCATGATGTGATTTTTGCCTTCTTCTGGCAGTTCTTCATCACTAAATCCTAAATTGTTGCGGGAAGTGATGTTGGAGATGATTTTGTCGAAGTGTCTTATTGTCATATCTTGTTCCACAAAGGCTTGCTCTAAGACTTTCTGTAAAACTTCCCGGTGAGCTTCCGAACTGAGCAAGAGAGATAGGGCAGAGATTCTCGAAGAAGTTTGCAACAGTTGGTCTACAATGTTGTACTCGCTCTTCTGGATGAGCTTCAGCATCTCATCATTGTTCTTTGAAAGGTCGGGATTACTGGATTGACCAAATGGTTGATTTGGAACTTCTGTTTGAGGTTCCTTTTCTCTGGTGGGTTCTCGAACTCCTCTGTTGGAGATGCGGCTGCTCCGTGTTACTCGACTGATGTCGCCAATGTTTACGACGGAGGGTAATGGAGTTTTCTTTCCATTCTCGATTGTTGTTGCACCATACTTGTAAGGGATAGCATTATAAGATTTGTATGGTATTGGTCCTGGCAGATAGATAACCACAAGAGCCTTTTAATTTTTCTGACCATCGTAGATGGACTCAATTGGTTCGAGGTTGAGAATCTTTTTACTATCAAGAGGAACTCTTGATTCATGTAGTAGAGGGATTACTGCGCATATGTCTTTGGCCATTTCATGTTTAGAGATCAAGACAACATTTTTGCTTTGATCAAGAAGATAGTCTTGCATTACGTTGACCGAACTAGAACTTGTACATGGTCGACTCTCTTTTCGGTCTAATTGATTTTGAAGAGTTGACTGTACAAGGTAGCATCCTTGGTTGTTCTCTGAGCAAACTCTACAGTGCTCATAGTTGTGTGGTGGCACCTGGCCATGCCCGCTTTAAATGCAGTGCAACCTTACTAGATATGTTTCCATCGAGCGAACATCCTGACTTTGATGCCTAGTAGGATTCTCGTCAGTCATACTGATCTGTTGTGTAGCTTCATCCAAGTAGATTGGAAGCCACCAGTGGTCCAACAAGTGTTGAAGTGTTCTTTGGACAAGTGCACATCCTTGGTCGTCTTCACGACACACTTTACAGTCCTGATAATCATGTGAAGCCAAAAAACTGAGCCTGGCCTGCTTAGCGTGTAATGCTACTAGGCTGGTATTCATCAAGAGAATATCAAAGATCTGAATCATATTAACTTGATGAGTATTTCTATCACGGTAATCCTGGATCCATCCGAGATCCATCTGACACTGGAAGGCCTCTTGTACCAAAGAGCATCCCTGATTGTTTATTGAGCATATCAGATAGGAATTGTAATCGTGCCGTGGCAGATCATGATGCTGGCTTTGCCTTGAGTGTATTGCCACCAAGTTGACATTCATTGCCAGAATGTTGTGGTTCTGGACAATGTTGGGATTTGCGTGAGCCAGGATTCGATGATCTTGGATCCATCCATGATCCATTTGTTCTTGTAGAGCTGATTGCACTATGGAACATCCTTGATTAATGTTTGTGCAGATATTCCACTGGTGATAATCATGAGACGGTACATGACCATATCCGCTCTGTCTGCAATGCATCTTGACCAAATTGGTTCCTAATAGGAGTACATCGTGAATTTGATAGCTGTGGTTAGATTTTTCCTCTATCAAATTTACTGCAGTCTTCTCATGTTGAGGCAACGGGTTCATTTGAACATTTGGATCAGTATCTTTGAAAGATAAGATCCCATTCCTGACAAGCTTCTGTACATCAGATTTGAAGCTGAGACAGTGTTCTATGTTATGCCCCGGTCCTCCTTGATGGTAAGGGCAAGTTGGATCTGCTTTGAACTAAAAAGGAGGATTTTCCGGTATTATAAGAGGAGACCTGGTTTGGATGTGCCCTTTGACCAGTAGTAGTGGAAATAGTTCTATGTACAACATCGGTATAGGGTCAAACCCTGGTGGTCGCGTTGTACGGTTGTTGTTATTGTTGTACTAAGGACGAGCCTGCTGAAAAGGCTGTTGTGTCCTTTGCTGATACTGTTGTTGATTTGGTTGGCTCTGAGCAACCTGAGGTTGATACGTTGGATCAGGCACAGGGTTGATAGCGGGAGAAGTTACCGCTGCTACTGGTTGATACCTTTGCCTTTGCTTTCCGAGAGGGATATTACCAATATCTTGCTCTTTTTTCTTCGGGAAAGCACTACCGTATCTTTTGGTACTACTTGATGGTCTTGCATCCTTGATCAGACGTTCTTCTCGGACTACTTCTTCAAGGCGTACCCCCATGTTCACCATTTCAGTGAAGTCACTGGGCGCACTGGCGACCATTCGGTCGTAATAGAATGAGCTCAAGGTTTTCAAAAAGATCTTTGTCATCTCTTTTTTCTCAAGAGGGGGACAGATCTGGGCGAAAATTTCACGCCATCTCTGAGCATATTCCTTAAAAGTTTCCTTGTCCTTCTGCGACATTTTTATGAGTTGATCTATGTCTGGTTCCATGTCCAGGTTATATTTATATTTCTGAACGAAGGCAGCGCCAAGATCTCTGAAAGTGACGATCTTGGGTGCGGCACCGGTTAAACTATCTTTAAAGTAATGGATCTGTAGCTATTGATTCTCTGTCTGAGTTGACATCTTTCGAGCGCACATCACCAAATGACTTTGAGAGAAAGAGTTGCCCTTGTATTTTTCAAAGTCAGACACCTTGAGTTTGTGCGGGATTTTCACATTGGGGACCAAACAAGGCTCTGCGGCGTCCTTTTCGAATAAATCCTGACCGCGAATGGCATGCAGTTCCTTCTGCATCTCCAGGAATTGTTCTTGGAACTTATTCATCCTATCGTACATGTTTTCATTTCCACCAAAAGGTAATTATGGAATCTGTCCTTCCAGAACAGTGTGTACCACAGGTTGTGGTACAGTCATTACGGCGGTGACCCTTGGTGCTTCCTTGTCCCGAAATTTGTAACCTTCAGGAGTTGTTGTCATGACTCTTGCATCTTTGCCTTCCCGAAGTTTGTAACCTTCAGGCCCAGCAGTTCCTGCTGCAGTTTCCGGGTCTTCCGTGACTGGCGAAATATATCCTTTAGGGATAAACTTGATAGACATGCCCCAGGGGCGATCTTTAGGCATGTTGTACCGAGGATCATATGTCTCCACTATGGGTGTAGATGTGATCTCTGAAATCACAATCCTTTGTGCTGTCTCTAAGTTACTGCCAGAGATTACATGTCACTGTGAAGTTTCCTCAGATCTTCTTTCAGAGCGTCGATTTCTTCTCTCAGCTCTCTGTTTTCTTCCTCAAGATCGTCCATTTTCTTTTGTCGATTGGCCCGAGTATTGTACGAATGAGACAATTTGACTCTAGAATTGGGACACATACGTGAGATTCGAAGGTAAGAAGAATGCGTTATGTGAGAATGATGAATGATATGCAATGATGTATATATTAATTTTTGTTTTTTCTTTAATAAAAAAGAAACTTCAACAACTAGATTGCAAATATCACACAGTGAGGAGACCCCGTTTTATTGAATTTGAAAGATTGCAGAAAGGGACATACAATATTTTACAAAGTGCGGTAAAAGGAAAAGTCTAAGCTTATGTATCATGAGTCCTCTCTGAAGAGGGCTTGGGTGCTGGTTCTGGTATTTTCCTTTTCTTTGACCGAGGCTCTTGAGCCGTTGTCGGGTTGTCAATCCTTTGCCAAGTGAAAGGAGCGGGTAAATTTCTTTGGTCTTCTTGATTTTCTACACCATGTTGCTCTAATATCTTAATCAGAGAATCCTTTTCTTTTAACAGTTGCTGAATTTTGGTACACTCTACATTGAGAATACAGTACTTATTCTTCCAAGATTTCTTTTCCCGTCGAACTTTGTTGAGAGTGACCTGGAGTTTTTCCGCATCAGACATAAAATAAAGGACAGATTCCTTTAGCGGAAGAACTTTTGGACGAGGGTAAGGCATCCTCAGCTTGAGGGCTCTAGTTTGTACCTAGTGGATATCAGGTTCCACAGAGACATAATCTGGTTTTCCTAGAGACTCTCTTCCTTTCCTGTGAACATGATTCTAGGCATGCACTATTTCTGTCTTTAGTGCCCTGTCACTTTCTCCTTCCTTGAAGAAAAGACCTTCCAGATGAACATTATGCGGGATATGCCTCATCGGGTATCCGAGTTGACGGCGAACTAAAATTGGATGATAGTTGATTCCTCCTTTAGTTCATATGAGGGGTACATTAGGGAAGTTTCCACAACGGTCGATGACCCTTATCTCGTCATAGATTCGATTGTACCAATCTATGTCAGAGTTGGTAAGAGACATGATTCTCTGTGACCAACGTAGAGTACTCGTATGATCCCAAAAAGTAGCAGACTTGGGTAAATGAGAAGTGAACCATTTGTAAAGCAGGGGTACATAACATGTGATCATTCCTCCGCTGTACAAATTCCTTAAGTGTACAAAATGATAAGCATCTGTGAGCAAGGTTGGTACAGGGTTTCCAATCAGAAATATCTTAATGGTATTGGTATCGACGAAGTTATCGATGTTGGGAAAAAGGAATAACCCATATGTGAGTTGAACAAAGATATCTTCGAAAGCAGTTATGTTTCCTATACTGGCAAAGTATAGGGCTTTCTCTACCAAAAACTTGACCGGTAAACCTTGGATTCCATCCTTAGTGGTCATGTGAGTCCTGACTTCTGACTCATCCAAATAGATTGCTCTTGCAATGGTTTGATCCTTTGGAATTTCTTCCAGTCCAGAAAAAGGAGCTTGGTCAGTGATGGGTAAATCAGTCAGGTGAGAGTACTCTTCTAGCGTCAGTGCTAGTTGATAATCTGGGAATGTTAAACAGTGATAAACCGGATCATAGAACTGAGTCAGCGTAGACAGGATTCCTTCCACTACATGGACCCTTAATAGAGATAGTAGTCCTCCGTACTTAGCTCTGAAAGCATCAGGGTTGGTGATCATCCTTGCCAACCCCCTTAAATCCTCTAGTTTTGGAGCCTTGAAGGTGTTCTTGTGCGTCTTCCTTCTACCGAAATCCATAATGCAATCTTTCTCTCTGATATTTGCAATCATTGTTTTAGTTTAATTTGAAAAAAGAGAGAAGAGAAAAGAAGATTTTTTTTCTTTGTTTAAAAGTTTTTTAAATGAATGCATGAATGCAGCACACAAAAACATAGAAAAACATGGGTTCAAAGGTTCAGCGTCATGAGCATGGAGTCATGGCTCTACCCATTCCCAAAGGTTGTACTATGGTGAATTTTTGTACCTGTTCCCAAAATCATTGACCCCCCTAGGGATGACAACAGTAAGCTGGTTCACCCGAGCGAGCTGTAGCATCCTAGGGTAATCTCAATTGAGTGTAGTATCGCGTGTCAACTATTTCCGATAGCTACCGCACTACAAAATAGCCACATGGTTACTGTCTACTAAATCCTCAGTTTCACGGATACCACATTGGGACAATATGGCTTCACAACAGAGTCGTTAAGCATTGAATTCGTAAAGGGTATCTCCACTGATTTGATGGTCTACCGGGACAGCTTATTCGGGATTCACTCCATGTAAGACCGCCCGTCTATGCCATCACCTATCTTAGGTATCACTCAAACTTTCCACATGCGACATCACTCCCATTCCCATTAACGGAAAAATAAACACGAATATCAAGTAGGAAAAGCAGTATATATATATTATAATTCCTAAAACTAACATCCTAGACCTCTTAAGAATTCTAATCTTAGTCCTAGACGGATCAAAGACGTCCCCAGCAGAGTCGCCATTTATCTGTAGCGTGCGATTTTTGTCGGTTACGCGACCACCTTATCGCACATGGTTTTCTTCTCACCTCAATGAGGAGGAGTGGGGTGCTACTTTCTGATTTCTTATTTATCCCGTGAAGCTGGAAGGGAAAGGGAAGCTATCTAAAACTAACTTTGCACGTAAATGTTTAACTGAAAAAAAGTTTAAATAAATTCTGGGAGTTCGGGGTCAGGTTATACAACGGAGAGTTGTCAATTACCCATCCTATATGTGGTTATCCACAGGTTGTTAGCATTAGGTTCTGCTTTGTACTTGATAGTGTTTATCTGTTGATGGGTTGGGAAAGTTTCTTCTATGGGAGATATGAGAGAGGGTTTTTGATGATTTTGGTGAGGTGTTAGACCTTAGTTTTGATTAGTATGTGTGAAGGTACTGGACCTAAAGTTTTTGATTGGTATGCTCGCTAAGATTTCACAATCTTATGCCTACGTATTCCTGTTTTAAAGAAACAGAGAAATCAAAGCAATCATAGTTCCTCCTATTCTATGGGAGAAAAAAAAATGTTTTGGTGTCTTGTTCAAAGCCCAAGATTGAAGCTAAAAGATTGAGTATTTGTGTCTTGTTTAAAGCCCAAGATTGAAGCTAAAAGGTTTGACTGAGAGAGAAATTGTCATCTCTAAAATGGAGACATCTCGTCTGCTTATCACAATTGTTGGGTGACTGTTTATAAAGAAGGATTACTTTAACTGGGATATGAGAATCCAACAATGGCATAATTTCCTTTATAGGGAATTTGTCATGTAGGAGAAAACTTTAACTCAATGTTGAGCAATGCCATTTTTCCTTAGGAAACTTTCATATTAAGAGAGGGACAGTGGCATGGATGTAAATAATCCAGAGGCTTGGCGCTTACAGCAATTAGATGAAAGAAGGAAGTTTTCTAGGATAAGAGATGGACGACAACTTGGATATTTGAATCAACAAGTGTGCCACTTACAGCAGTTATCTGGGATTAGGGTTTGTTTTAAACGTCTATCTTGATGTGTGGTAACACAGAGAAATGTCTTCCTACAGATAGATTTTGATTTCGTCTGAAGGGATGTTGATTTTTGTGTGCCTTGATAAAAGCCCAAGGTTGAAACTAAGAGATTGATTGACTCCACTGGGGAAGTCCTTATACAAAGCCTAAGAGGAGGCTGAAAAAGAATGACTCAACAAGAGGGTGTTTATATATGTCTTGTACAAAGCTCAAAATTGAGGCAAGAATAGATTTGACTCTTTTGGGGATATCATTATACAAAGCCTAAGAGGAGGCTAAAAGTATGACTTTTCCAGGGAAAATATTCTGTCTGTCTTGTACAAAGCCCAAGATTGAGGCTAAAATGGATTTTGATTCCGCTAGGGAGGGTTTGTATGTGTCTTGTACAAAGCCCAAAATTGAGGGTGAAAAAAAGACTGACTCTGTAGGAAAGAAATCCTTATCTGTCTTGTACAAAGCCCCAGATTGAGGCTAAAATAAGACTGATTCAACTGAGGATTTTTAGGTGTCTTGTACAAAGCCCAAGATTGAGGCTGAAAGAAGTTTGACTATGCTGGAGAGTATTATCTGTCTTGTACAAAGACCAAGATTGAGGATGAAAAGAGGACTGACTCTGCTTAAGGAAATTTATATGGTGTCTTGTACAAATCCCAAGATTTAGGCTGAAAAGGGTTGACTCAACGAGAGAGTGTTGAACAGGGTGATTGACTCAACAAGAGAGTCTGAACAGGTTAGCTCAGCTGGGGAAAATCATTGTACAAAGCCCAAGAGGAGGCTGACTATGCTGAGGAAAGGAAGGATCATTATATAAAGCCTAAGAATAGGCTAGCTTCTGCTGAGGATTATTGAGATCCAGAGGCAGGTCCAAGATGGGGAATCAACTCTTGCTGAGGATTACTGAAGAGTTGAGGTATCAGATGCCTTGAGTTTCTGATTTGGGATGTGTTATCCTGATTATAGGCTGACCCTAGCTGGGGGAAACTTAAGGTGAGAGTTTAAAGATTGAGTATTAAAAACCTATAGAGGTTTCAACTCTACCGGAGGTTGGTTGAATGACCAGAGTTTTTTCTTGTGTTTATATAATACTTGAGGATGTCTTTGAGACTCAAGAGGGGATTAGACTGTCCAAGTCTATTGGTATGGAAGAGTTTATCTTTGTATGATGCCCAAGAGGAGGCTGGTGTTTTAAGGGATGAGAATCAACCCTAAATTGGTCTGAGGTTTTGACTCTGGAAACACTGCTCTAGCAAAGGATGACTAAGTTCTATCTTATACCTTTAAGAGGTCTTCAGGGTCCTTGTATTAAGCCCAAGAGAAGGCATGAGAACTTCTAAGAAGCCGGAGGGTCCTCGTACAAAGCCCAAGAGTAGGCGGAGATGCTTTTAGGAAGCCTGTGGGTCCAAACCTAAGAAGAGTTCAAGAAAAGTTTCATCAGGAATAATCTTTTCTTTAGTGAACAATTCTAGTGTTTGAAGAAATTCAAGAGAGGTTTCACCGGGAATTAATCCTCTCTAGGGAATTGAATTTCTTTGACAGCTTCTAATAGTGACAGTCTGAGAAAAGTTTCACCGGGAATAATGCCTTTCTCTTTGTTCCATATTGTATAAGTCCAAGAGAAGGCAAGAGTGTATCTGGAATTCCTATGGGGAACTAGTTTTGACTATTGAAAGAGTGACCACTGGCTTTATCTAGTTCTAGACCTAATTGCCGAGGAAAACTCTAATCAAGATAATATACAGGCATATATATACAGATGAAGTATATACTGTATTTAAAAGAGGGTAGGAGGACTTACAGGTGAGCAAGCTTCTAGCACAAACAATTATATATATATATATATATATATATATATATATATATATATCTGCAAGTATGTAAAAGAAAGCTGATAAAACTTACAGGCGAGCAAGCTTCCATTGTAGTAGCTGTATGGTTAGTTGTTCAAGAAATTAAAGAAAGTTTTGTTAACAACTATGGATTTGAACCTAAATCAAAAAGGAAAGTTGTTTTGAAAAGAAGATTGGGGCTTATACTCAAGGAGAAATCCAGATGAAAAATAGTAATCGTATCGTTGATTTGAAAATTGTATCGGGACTTATACAACGACCGAGGCCCAAATTAGGTTTTATGTACAAAGGGATGGGTCTTACAACTCAAGGAGGGACCCAAAATTTTGAAAAAAATAAAAGAAATGGGACTTACAACACAATGGTAGGCCCAGATGGTTTTCATTTAAAAGGCGGCGACCGCGCCGAGATTTTAAAATCGCAGTGGGACTTATACAATGACCGAGGCCAAAAAAGGTTTTGGTTTAAAAGGAATTGAGTCTTACACTCTAATAGAGGCCCAAAGTGTTTTGTGAAGATTTATTTAATCATAAACATAATGCATAAGGAAAGATTAAATACAGAGTGTACCAGACACCGGAGATTTTTCACACAAGCAGAGGAGCGTCAGACGAGCCCAAGATACCCGACAATGCTTTTAAGCATCCAATGATCGTCAAGATATTGATTAAGAATTCCTGCATCAGATGAAAAATCACAAACGAACAGAGAGAACCAAAGATCACATATAAATGTCTTTGTTCTCATTAAGTGGTTAGAATTGAATTGAAATCATAAGTGAGATGAACACTTATTTAATTTACAAATAATTCTTTTGAAAAAACAAGCTTAAGAATAAGCCATGTATTTAACAAAGATGAAATCAAATAATCGAATAATAATAAATTAAACAATTAAATTATTAATCACACAAATTAATTGATTGAAATATATTTAGTAAAAAACAACTAATTAATATTAGTAAAACTAAATAATTTATTTATTTATTTAATAAATATTAAATAAATATGTGTGATAAAATATGAAAAGAAATGAGAAAAAATATGCTAGTAGAAATTGTTGGGGGAGGGGGGGGGGGGGGGGGGGGGGCACCACCCTTTTGTGTGTGTGCACTACATTTTTCCTTTTTTTTTTTTCCTAAGTTACATGAGAAGGAATTATGAGAGTGAGAGAAGTGAGAAACAAGTATAGGAACGTTGTTTGGTGTATTTTGAAATGAGAAACTTTGTGGTATTTATAGGTGAAATGTAACTTGGTGAACAAGAAAACCAAAGATAGAATAATCAATTCAAAGTTTGTATTCCAAGTCTTCAATACTTGGTCCATAAGTTTCAAAATTAATAATGATTTTTTATTCAAAAATTCAAAGTTTGTTAGAAAACAAATTATGTATATAAAACAAAGATGAATTTGGCATATAAAACAAATTATATAAAAAACAAGTTGTATTAAAAACAAAAGTTATTTAAAACAAAAATTCATAAAAAACAAAATTGTATAAATATATGAATTTACATTTATTTTTCAATATATATATATATATATATATATATATATATATATATATATATATATATATATATATATATATAAACGTGAGAGAAAAAATATATAAATATATATATTTTTTATTTTTTTATTTTATTATTTATTTTATTATTTTTATTTTTATTTTTATTATATATATGTAAAAAATAAAAATAAAAATGAGATTGACTTAAATTCGTGCGAAAGATATATGGAAAATGAACATTTGCAATTTCAGTTGAAAAAACGTTCGTTCATCGATTTTTCGCATAATCAACCCAAAATGATTGAAATTTCAACGTGTATATTTGGACTGAAAATTCAAATAATATGCATGACAAAACAAATTATATAATATGCAGATGACACGGAGTGAAAACACAGTCAAATTTTAACAATGAGTGGTCAAAATTTGGGGTATGACACATCTGCCAATGGGCAATCCTTCCCGTGAGAGCATGCTTTTCAAAGACGTACTTGATTGGATCCATTTCTGAGATTAACCAAGTAGTGTGACAAATCATGTACTGGCAAAGACATTTCTTGCTTAAGTAGTAAATGGCAGACTCTTTTCTTTTTGTCTCGTCTTGTTGGCGAAGTACACAACCCATGGAGTCTTCCAAGACTGTTAGGTATATGATCAGTGGTCTTTCTTCCACTGGAGGTGGCAGAATATGCGGATTCAACATATACTATTTGATACTGTCGAAAGCTTTTTGGAAATCTTCCGTCCATACACAACTTTGATTCTTTCAGAGTAGTTTGAAGATCGGCGCGCATGTTTCGGTCATGAGGGATATGAACCTTGAGATGTAATTCAGACGTCCCAAAAATCCTCTGACCTGTTTTTCAGTCTTTGGTGAAGGCATTTCTTGAATGGCCTTGACCTTGTCAGGATCAACCTCAATTATTTTCTGGTTGATGATGAACCCCAAGAGTTTTCCTGAGCGAACACCGAACGTGCATTTGTTGGGATTCAAGCGGAGTTTGTATTTTCTCAGACGCTCGAATAACTTTGACAAGTGTGTCACATGCTCTTCTTCTGTTTTAGATTTGACAATCATGTCATCGATATACACTTCAATTTCTTTATGCATCATGTCGTGAAACAGAGTTGTCATGGCCCTTTGATAGGTTGCCCCCGCGTTCTTCAGACCGAACGAAATTACCTTGTAACAAATGGTGCCCCATGGGGTGATGAATGAAGTTTTCTCCATATCTTCCAGCGCCATTTTGATTTGATTATAGCCCGAGAATCCATCCATGAAGGAGAAGACTTTGAACTTTGCTGTACACTCTACCAGCATGTCAATGTGTGGTAAGGGGAAGTCATCCTTCAGACTTGCTTTGTTCAGATCCCTGTAGTCTACACACATTCTGACTTTTTGTCCTTTTTCGAAACTGGCACTATGTTAGCTAGCCATTGAGGATATTCTGAGGTGGCAAGGAAACCTGCTTCGATCTGTTTTTGTACTTCCTCTTTGATCTTGATAGCCATATCCGGATGAGTTCTTCTCAGCCTTTATTTTACCGGCGGACATTCTGATTTCAATGGTAAATGATGTTCCACGAGGCTGGTATCCAACCCTGGCATGTCCTGATAGAACCAAGCAAATACACCTGGAAACTCTTTGAGAAGTTTTATTATGCCTTTTTTGACAGTTTGACTGAGCAGTGCTCCAATCTTAACGTCATTCTTTTCTTCCTTTGAATCCAAATTGACTGTTTCCAACGGCTCTTTGTGAGGTTCAATAGACATTTCCTCTTGTCTAAGTAATCGGGAGATCTCTTTTGGGATTTCTTCGTCCTCTTCTTCTTCAGCCTCAAATACTAGGAATTCAAAGTTGGGAGAAGGCATTGGATTGTATGTTTCAATGGGGTTTAAAACAAGCAATCTGCATGACGTGATGATTCATTTTTTAGAAAAGACAGAGAGAATGCAAGAGTGTGTGCAGTGTATTTTCTGAAAAATGCTTGTTTTTTATTTTAGGTTGTTTTAGGATTACTGTTTTCTGAAAAATGAAAAGTGAAAACAGCAATAAATGCGAGAATGACAGAATGACATTATTTATTTATGATTTTGTCGATTCTTAAAACACATCCCTATAAAACAAAACTCTGTCGCTTTGGGAAAAGCGAAAAGGGACATTTACAGAAAGGTGAGCCCTATAAAAACATCTGTTTCACCTGGGCAAGGTGAAAGGTCAAAACAAAGATGGCAATTACTTAGACTTATGGACGAATTTCGGGACATCGAAAGCAACCCATTGGCGACGAACCCTTCGGTGAATCACAAAGTCTGGTATCTTATTTCTTGGTTTGTCCTAAAAAATAATGCTGATTTCTGGCGGAGTAGGATCATTGGAGTCTTCCTCCCAAGCAGAGTTGTCGTAAACGAACTCATCTGTTGTATCTTCCCTAGTGTGTTCACTCTCAAGAGGGTCTCCCCATCCAGTTGGCTGGATGTCCTTATATCTGATGCGAGAACTCTCAGGAGTAGTATATTTGACTAGGAAGTCATACTTGCCACTCGGATGTCCTAAGGTGTCCTATATTTCAGTGGGAGTGGACGAGTCATCTTTCTCAATGACGTTGATCTTAGGGAAAGCATAGTTGATGAACTCTTGTCCTGCAATCCTTGCAGATTCATCATTGCACTGGATATCTTCAGAATGTCTTGAGTAATAATCCCATGACTCGGTGGGGGTGTGGGTATTCTTTTCAATATTACTCAGCTGATAGGCATAGTTCGGCGGACTCTTTTGCCCCAAGTTTTCTGTGTACGGCTTCCAGATAGGAAAATCATCAAGGGGATCATAATAATCTTGATCAAAGTTGTCCTTCATTAGATCATATTTTAATGAGTTAGGTGGAGCACGACATCCCTCAGGATCACAATCTCCATAGATCATCCGGACGTTTTATCTCGATATATATCTCAGGCTCTGCTTTGGAAAATAGAATGGCATGTGCGCTTCTTCCTGACATATATAACCGTTATCATTGAGATAAGATTTCCACTCCTCATCCATATCGGAGGAATCACTCTCATTGATGGTGTGTACTTCTTGAGGCACTGGGTGGAGGAAGCCTCCAGTGTGGAAAAAGCTCTGAATGGGATGAAAACTTTCATCTTTCTTGGAAGTCTGGGTACAGGTTGAAGAGAACCCAAGACCTTTCTTTTCCTTGTTATCAGTAGGAATTATAATTTGTCAACATCCTTTTGCGTTATTACTCTTGATCACTTCGAGAGCGTCCTTGTATGAGGAAATCGAAGTCCCTCTTTCTGATCGATTCTCATTGCTCACCGAGAGTGCTTGGAACTGGGTTCTAACAACCTCCCCCGGTTCTAAATAGGAAACTGATGATAAGTTGCTCACAATTAAGGCTTGCTCTCTGCAGACTGTGACTAACTTGTCATTCTTGACGAACTTCAGCTTTTGGTGAAGTGTCGAAGTGACTGCCCCAGCTTCGTGTATCCAAGGTCTTCCTAATAAACAGTTGTATACTGCCCGGATGTCCATGACCTGGAAAGTGACTTGGAAAGTGTGAGGAACGATGGTTATGGGAAGATCAACTTCGCCGATAACTATTTTTCTAGATCCGTAAAAGGCTTTGACGATGATCTCACTGCCTCTCATCGGGGCTCCTTGAAATTATAGTCATGTCAGAGTTGATTTTGACATAACATTCAAAGATGATCCTGTGTCCACCAGTACGTGTTGGAGCGGTAAAGCAAAAAGTAAAAATATTATTTTTGGAAGAATTCCCTCCGGGATTTATGTCGTGTCCAGAGAGATCGGTTCGAGGGAAAGAATGTCGTTCGACAATCTCTACGTCTCAAAGCTTGGGTTTAAATGGTTTGGGATAAAAGTGCAAAAGGAAAAAACATAAAACATGAAAATAAATACATTCTTAACACATGAGAAAACTCGCCAGGAGTTATATTTCAATCTACCCATCAAGCACTAAAAAATCTATGGATCAAATGCACACAACCTAAACCACTCGTCAAAATCCCCACGTATCGGTCACAACAAGACGTTAGGTCTAACGCAAACGTTGAGATATCAACCGCATTCTCTCGGAGGTGATGTCTCACGCACTCAACAACACGGAGCATTAAGAATCGATACACACACGTGAATATTAGACCGCTTCCCACAGCCAATAGACGTACATCTTAGGTCAAGTTTGAAAAGTATATGTCTATAGCGAATCTAACCTATTTAGATAAAGATTAAATTAAAGATGACATCGATTAAGAGTTGTAAAAGAGATTTTATACAAATATCCATAAATATACATACAATCAAGATAAACTTACATACAAAACCCCAACAAATGAAAAATACATAGAGAGGAAGGAAGAAGAACACATATCTCACGGTTTGTCAACTCCGATTGAAGTGGATTTGACTCCGGATCGTCAAGATATACACTCCATGTGTTGTTTCTAAGCTAAATTTACTCAAGAATGTGTTTGATGAAGTTGGGGTAAAAAGTTCCCAACAACATAACCTAAAAAATGGTGAAAAGTGACTTAAATAGGGGCTGAAAAGACGCGAACCGAGCTAAGCGCGCTATGAGGGCGCTTAGCGCCATCAGCAAAACCATAATTCTTATTTTCTTCATAACTTTCGAACCGTAACTCCGATTGACGCGCCGTCGGAAGCGTTGGAAAGCTTATTCAATGCTTTATACAACAATGACAAAATATCCTTGCTTGAATACCTACAAAAATGAGATAAAATAAAATTAGAAAGAGTTCAATTTTATTACAACCGTGCTAAGCGCGCTCAGATCGCGCTAAGCGCGATCTCCCCTAAAATACACCTAAACCGCCTTAAAGCGCGCTAAGCGCGGTCCTGCCTGCGCTAAGCGCAGTCAAGGAACCTTAGCTACTGCCTTTGGCAGAAAATGCGCGCTGCAGCCGCGCTGAAAAGCTAGCTTAGCGCGAGTTACCGACAACAACTTCTCGAAAATCAACTTTTAGGCCTTATTTCGTTCACCAATTGTTCCTATCATCAAATATAAGCTAGAAGACGTGTCAAAGAACATCAAAATGATCAATATTCTCAATATTTACAATAAAATCAGGAACTTGCATATTTACACTAAAACTAATAGATTTACTATTAAAATATCAAGGAAACCATTGAAAAGGACCACAAAATACTATCTAAAATATGCACAATTTGGCACTTAACAACTGTCCCCAACTTAAACTTTTTTGTCCTCAAACAACTCAAAGAAACAAAAGTAACAACCAAGCAATCACAAGTCAACAAGTTTCAAAAAACAAAAACAAATGTATGGTTCAACACAAAAACGTACATGCAAAGCAAAATTTACCACTAAACTACAACGATAACATAACCACGAAACAAATGCTAAATACAAAAATCATGTCAAACATGCTAAAACAACACGAGTTCATTCGTGAATCACACCTTGCAAAAACAATCATCGGTAGATGAAAAACACAAAATGAGGTACTTTACACTCACACAACAATCTTGCAAACAAAAGACTAAATTATGCAACCATCCAAAAATAATATTGAAAACATAAAAGCAAGAATCACAATGGCTTTCAAGGTTGTAGCATGGTCGGGTAAACAAACAAGGGGCTATTTCTAAAGGTAATTGAAACAAAAAATTGCCTAAACCTAAGGGAGTGATCAACTCACAAAGACTCAAACACAAAATTCCAATCAAATTCTTCCAAAATCCCAAGTGTTACACGAAACACAATACTTAATTATCACAATTATTTGAACTCTTTTTGTTTCCTTTCTCAAGGATTTTCTTTTTCTTTCTTCTGTTTTTTTTTCTTTTCTTTTCTTTTTCATATTTTTCTCTTTTTTTCTTTTATTTTTCAACCTCATAGAAACCAACCAATGAGTAAACAATCATTCTCTCCCCAACTTGAATTCAACCACATCATCATGTGAATACTCCCTACTTTCTAAGGCAAGGTAAAAATTCATACAACAACACAAAGTTGAGGGTTCAAGAAAAAAACAATCAATAAAAATCCGTACAAAAAGTGAATTCAATACTCATAGACAAGTATTAAGTTAAAAAACATGGATAATGATAGAAAGGCACAAAGGGGTTACGAATGATCACACACTCACAAGGTGAATGACAATTTGGCTAGGTAGTTGTGCTCAAAATGAAACAAAATGCCTTGATCCTTTTCATGCTTTTATATAATCAACACAAACAAAAGATTAAGCATAATAAAATCCAGTTAGAACAAGAATTTTGGTACTTCGCGCATATATGAACAATGGAAAGCTACCTCACAAAAAAGGGTGGGAACTAAAGTGATTCAAATCAAGAACAAGTATACAAAAGAATGAACGGCATGGAAGTTTGTAGAAAGCCTAAGTATCTGTCATACCCCAAATTTTGACCACTAAGATTTCCCATCATTGTACAAATAATCATCACAATATGTAGGAACCTTCATACCTCATCAGTCTCCCCAAAGATGGGTGAGCATCCACTACAATCAAATTTAGGGTTTCAGGCCCTCTTAGAGTTCTTAGACAAAGGATCAATCAAGGAATGACATGATCTTCAACTTGTCTACCCTCTCAAACATCCAAAAAGGATCAAAAGGACTCCCACTTCAAGGATTAAGCACAAGGCTGCTCCCTTCTAGGTGGATCAAGCCTCAAGATCGCCAGTGTCACCAAATTAGGGTTTTGGTCGACCAGGGCCTCCAGATGGAAATTTTCCTCTGGGCATGAGCAAATGATTCAAAGCATAACCTAATATGCTCCATGGAACATCATGAACCCAATCATCAAGTCAATTTTGCTTCAGGGGATGCACTCATATAAAAATCAGGAATTAGGGTTTCTTGACCTAATTCCCCCCTGAGTTGACTTTTGGGACAAAACTTGAGCCAAGACCTCAAGAGAGGATTTGAGGGTCTCTAATAAACCACATTTATCCATTTGCAACAATGGATTGATCCAAGAAGCTTGAGCAACAAGTTTCAATTTCATTTGAACCACAATTAGGGTTTCGCGAGAAAAGTCAACTGTACCTTTGACTTTTGACCAAGACATGCTCCCAAACCCTAGGACATTATTCAATACACCTATAACACCTATGAAATCAATCCATCAAGTTTGATTTAGGTCAAGGACTTGATTTCATAGAGGATCACACAGTTTGGAATTCATCTGACAAAAAGTCAACTGTGCACAAAAGTCAACTTTGACTTTTTGAGATTTTTCACAAATATGGTTCTTTGACCCTAAAATGATGTTAATGTGTGATTTGGATCATCATTCATCAAGAAAAATCAAGAAAAGTGGGATAACTTATAAAAGGGGTAACCATAAAAACTTAGAAATTTTCTAAGTTATGGAACAAAGTGGCCATGGTACCAACTTTGGAGGATCATAACTCTTAAACCACAAGGCCATTTTTCCCCATTCAAAGCTGGATTTGTAGCCCTCATGGCCCTCTACAAAAGCTTCAACTACACCTCATTCCAATTCATCATGGATTTTGAGTTATGGAATGATCAAAATGGCTGAAAACATGAAATGCCACTTTTTCCAACACTTACTGAAATTTTCACTAAGTCAGAATCTGCCTTCACTTTTTCCCAAATGTAGGGGGATTTTTCACTTAGATCCAAAAAGTATCAAAACCAACTATGATCAAACAGTTTTTGTATCATATGAGGGCTTTCAAAAATGGCCAAGAACTCCATCAAATTCTACTTGAGCCATGAGATATGACCATGCCAATATGCCTTGCTGCAAACTGTCATGGCAAGGCAGATTTTGGAGTTTTGCTCGATTTTCCCAAATTTTGCAAAGGGCAAGCAACTCTATCCATCTGAACACCTTAAGGGGGATCAAGGAAGAACCAACTCTGATCCCAAGCCTTCCAAGTCTTTGGAACCAAAAATAGCATGCCAAACCTAGAAATCCCTAAAAGAGGGACAAGACTCCAATTTTGGATTAGAGCATTCAATGCATACACCAAGGTGGCATGGACTGAGCCATTTGCAACTTAATTCAGTCAAGACTTATCCAAGACCAAGGGAATCAGCAGCCTGTGCCCTAACCTCTAGTCAATGGCTAGAGGAGACTTGGATTCTCATTGCTCAACATTGGCCAAACCTATGCAGCAGTTGCCATTCACTATTCCTTGCAAAACAAACTTGCTCTACTATAAATAGAGCTCATTTTTTATCAGTTTGAGTACACCAAAGCCATCAAACAGATGCTTTCCTCAAAATCTCCTTCTTCACTCCAAAATTGCCTTCCAAAGCAAGTCACTATCGGGTTTTGAGTTTGAGAGCTATTCCAACCAAACCAATCACACACACACCTCATAAACATCATATAGAAGTGATCCAAACACTCACACAACATCTGGAACACCAAAATCACAAAATCACTAGCCAACTGCTCAAGCCTTTGACAGATTTGTAGTTGAGGTGCCAAATCAAGTTCCAGCTCAATTCAATCCACTCCAAGCATCCAGAAACACTCCGTAGCACCTAGGGAAGTTGTCCATATCCTTGGAACCAAGCTGCAACACCTCTAACACAAAACACGATCACCAGCTGCAAGAGGTAAGCATGAGCTCTTCTAACTCTATGATCCATGCATGTTTTGCTGCACAATAATTTGGCCATATGTTCATAATCATGCATGGAGTGTTTTCCCTCAATTAATTGCATTGTTTGAATCGTGTATGGAATTTCTGAACCTTCCTGCAAATTTTAGGGTTCTTGAGGTTTCTCCTTGATTTCTTATTCCATGTTAAAAACAAATGAAATTAAAGACCATAGACGTGATCGTGAGGTTGAAACGAGTAGATTGATATGTAGATTGCATGATATAATCAAGTATTCAGTGAGATTGGATAGAAAATGCAAATCCGCAGAAACAGAGGGTGGCACGTGTTCTTGCCCTTGTTCTTGGCGCCCTTTTTGAAAATTCCAATATTTGAATTTTGTGATTTTATTTAATTGATTCAAAATTAATTTCTCTCTGAGTTTTAATGATTTTGAGTTGATTCTTTTTTTAATAATTCACAAAAATGTTAAAATATTTTATTTTCCCAAAAAATCCCACAAAATATTATTTATTTCATATACTTAATATTTTTGTAAAGAATTAATATTTTAATTGTTTTTGACATTTAAAATATTTTCTCCCGCTTGATTTTTCAAATTTTAGTGATTTCCAATCATTTTGTGGATCAAAACCAGATTTTTGAAACATTAATCCAAGATCACAATTTGTTTCCACATGTTTAACAATTTTGATCATTTTAATTGAATTTTTTTATTCAATTAAAATACATTTTGAAAACAAATTAGGGTTTTTGATTAATTCAACCCTCATCAAACTTTTTCAAACATTTGGGCCTCTAATAGAGTGTAAGACCCAATCCCCCTTGAAAACCAAAACAATTTTGGGCCTCAGTCATTGTATAAGACCCACTGCGTTTTCAAAAATCTCGGCGTGATCGCCATTGTCAAACAAAAATCATCTGGGCCTACCCTCGTGTTATAAGTCCCATTTCTTTTCTTTAAAACTCTTTGGGCCTCTTGGTAGAGTGTAAGACCCAACCCTTTGTAGAAAACCATTTTTTGGGCCTCAAATATTGTATAAGTCTCGTTGTGTTTCAAAAGTTCGGCGCGATCGTCGCCAGTTTAAAATAAAACCCTGGGCCTCGCCTTGAGCTGTAATCCCTACCACTTGTACAAAAATAAATGATTTGGGCCTCTAATAGAGTGTAAGACCCAACCCCACTTTGAAAACAAAAACCATTTTGGGCCTCAGTAATTGTATAAGACCCACTGCGTTTTCAAAAACCTCGGCACAATCAACATTTTCAAACAAATCAACTAGGCCTCTCCTTGAGCTGTAAGCCTCATCACTTGTATAAAAACCTTTATGGGTCTCTATTAGAGTGTAAAACCCAATCCCCTTTTAACCAAAATAATTTTGGGCCTCAGACATTGTATAAGTCCCTCTGTGTTAAAAGAAAAATCTCGGCGCGATCGCCAATTCAAAAACAAATCATCTGGGCCTACCCTCGTGTTATAAGCCCCATTCTTTTTCTTTAAATACCTTTGGGTCTCTCCTTGAGTTGTAATACCCATCCCTTTGTACAGAAAACCTTTTTCGGGCCTCAGTCACTTGTATAAGTCCCTGTACAATTTCAAAACAACAGTGCAATCGCTGATAAAAACATTGGGCCTCTCCTTGAGCTGTAAGCCCCAACAATCTTTTCAAAGCAGTTTCTCCTTTAATTTTGAATATAATATTGTTATCAAAGCTTTCTTTGTTGAACAAACTAACCAAACAACATGGAAGCTCTACAACCGAGTAAGTGTTTACCCGCTTTCTTTATCCGCTTTCATATATATAACTGTATTGTGGGGGCTGCTCACTGTAAGTCTTCTTTCACAAACTTTCATATACCTGTCAAATATCAACTGTGTAATACTAGTATAGTTATTTAGAGTTTTCCCCAGCAACTACGTCTAGCACTAGGTAAAGCCCTGTTGGTCACTCTTAAATACAAACAAAACTAGATCCCCATAGGATTACCAGATACAGTCTTCCCTCCTCTTGGGGTTAAACAATATGGAGACGTGAAAGGCAGCATTCTCAGTGAACCCTTTCTCAGACTGTCACCCATAGAAGTTGTCAAAGAAACTCTATTTTCCAGAGATGATCTTTTCTCCGTGAATGGCATCTCTTGAGTTTCTTCCAAATTCTTAGACTTTCCTGGCTTGATCTATTCTCGGTGAATGGCATGTCTTGAACTTCTCGGAGTTTCGGGACCCACAGGCTTCTTAAAAGCATCCCCGCCTCCTCTTGGGCGTTGTACAAGGACCCTTCGGCTTCTTAAAAGCTCTCATGCCTCCTCTTGGGCCTAGTACAAGGACCCAGAGACCTTTATAGGTATAGAAACAGAACCTAGTCATCAATTTGCTAAAGCTGTCTTTCTGAGTCAAGTGTCAGACCAGTTAATGGGTTGACCTTCATCCCTTGACATACCAGCCTTCTCTTGGGCTTCATACAAAGATCATTCACTACCTGAGAATCAATTTCTCAAAACACCCGTAGACTTGGGCAGTCTCAATACCCTTTGGATTTCCCATTTCCTTAAGGAACAAGTAATAACCCCGATCCCCTGATCAGTGCCGAAGCACAACAATACCTTTAAATCAGTCCCTTTATAAGAACTGATTTTCTCTTTTATCCAACATACTGGACCTATCACTAAACTGAAACAATTACAATGGCCTCCTCTTGGGATTTATACAATGATTCTCCCAAGCGGAGCCAACCTTTTCAAACTCTCTTGTTGAGTCAATCGCTTTTAGCCTCCATCTCGGGCTTTGTACGAGATACAAAGGACTCTCTTGTTTAGTCAACCCTCTTTTAGCCTCCATCTCGGGCTTCGTACAAGATACAAAATCACTCTCTTGTTGAGTATAAAAGACTCTCTTGTTGAGTCAAACCCCTTTTAGCCTCCATCTCGGGCTTCGTACGAGATAAAAATCACTCTCTTGTTGAGTATAAAAGACTCTCTTGTTGAGTCAAATCCATTTTCAGCCTCCATCTAGGGCTTCGAACGAGGTACAAAGACTCTCTTGTTTAGTCAAACACCTTAAGCCCCCAGCTTGGGCTTCGTACAAGACACATACAAAAGCACTATCTTGTTGAGTTAACCCTTTTAGCCTCTCTCTCGGGCTTCGTACGAGACACATAAAAACACCCTCTTGTTGGGTCAATAGCCTCCTCTTAGGCTTTGTATAAGGAAACCCCGGTTAAGTCAATCAACCTTTTAGCATCAAAAGTTGTGCCTCGTTCACAGTATACAAACATCAAAAACTCTTTTTCACCCATCTAATTGCTGTAAGCGGCAAGCCTCTGGATTATTTACATCCACGCCACTGTCCATCTTTTAGCATGAGAAATTCCTAAGGAAAGATAGCATTACTCTACACTGAGTTAAAGTCCTCTCCTTCAGGTTAAAAATCCCCTATAAAGGGAATTATGGCATTGTTGGATTCACATATCCCGGTTAAAGTAATTCTCCTTTATAACCAGTCACCCAACAGTTGTGACAAATAGATCCCCTTTAGAGATGACAAATTCTCTCTAAAGTCAAAACCCTTTAGCTTCACATCTTGGGCTTCGAACAAGATACAAATAGACCCTTCAGCTTCACGTCTTGGGCTTTGAACAAGATACAAACCACCTTTAGCTTCACGTCTTGGGCTTTGAACAAGACACCAAAACAACCTTTTTCCTCCGATAGAATAGGAGGATCTATGATCGCTCTGATTTCCCTGTTTCGTTAAACGGGAATACGTAGGCATAAGATTGAAAAATATTAGCAAGCACACTAATTAAAAACATCAAATATAGTACCTATCCAAAATCCCCATGAATAGTCTCGTCATTTCATTCTTAACAAAATAAGCAGAGAGAGGCCCACAATCTAAACCGTATTTGTAAACCAACAGTCATCTGTTTAAACTCAGTATGCAAGCAAGGTTAATTTAAGACATCTATTTCCCTTCTTTCATCGGCTTCAATAGGATAAAAAATGAATCGACCTGTAGTACCCCAGAGCGGCAGTGCTTAAGAACCACGTCCAAAATCGCTCGCTACAGAAAAAAATGGTGCCCACCGTGGGGCCACGCAGGGTATTTTGTCCCTCTTATCTCTCTAGGTGAAACCTTAAGTCTGAAAACTGCCAGAAAAATGGCAACTCTGATGGGGAAGATGTTTCGTGTATCTTGTTCTCTTCCCATCTCTTAGGTAGAAAACCCTGAGTTCACAAAAGTGTCACAGAAATGACAGCTCGACTGGGGAGTCATTGTCTGTATAGGATCATAAGACTAGAGGTCTAAGATGATTAAGACAAATATATATATTGCTTTTCCTAATTGATATTTGTGTTTATTTTTCTGCTAATGGGAATGCGTGTGACGCAGCATGTGGAAAGATTGAGTATACACCTAAGATAGGTGATGGCAATGCGGGTAATCTTACTGGGAGTGAATTCAAGTTAAGAGCCCCCGATCGACCATCAAACTCAGTGGAGACTCCCTTTGCAGATACATTGCCTATACAACTTCGGTTGTTGAAAGTAGTGTGGTCGACTGGGTCATCTGAAAATCTGAGGTTTTTAGCAGACTTAAGCTATTTTGTAGTGCGGAAGCTATCGCAAATAGTTGTCACGCGATACTACCCTCATCTGAGATCACTCTAGGATACATAAGCTCGCTGGCGATCCGCTTGCTGTTGTTATCCCAGAGGGGTCAATGATTTTGCGGACAGGTACAAAAAATCACCAGTATAAACCTTTGGGGGGGGGGGGGGGGGTAGAGCCTTGACTTCATGACACCGGCCTTTTGACCCCATGTTTTTTCTATGTTTTTGTGTGCTGCATTCATGCATTCATTTAAAAAACATTAAAACAAAGAAAATCTTCTCTTCTAGTCTCTCTCTTTTTCAAATTAAACTGAGACAATGATTGCAAATGTCAGAGAAAGGAGATTGCACTAATGGATTTTGGTAGAAGGAAAACTCATAAGTACACCTTCAAGGTTCCAAAGTTGGAGGATTTGAGAGGTTTGGCGAGGATGATCACTAACCCTGAGGCTTTCAGAGCTAAGTATGGGGGACTGCTGTCCCTATTAAGGGTCCATGTAATTGAGGGAATCCTGTCCACGCTCATTCAGTTCTACGATCCGGTCTATCACTTTTTCACATTCCCAAATTATCAGCTTGCACCAACGCTGGAGGAGTATTCTCACCTGACCGATCTGCATATCACTGATCAAGCTCCCTTTTCTAGACTGGAAGAAATTCCAAAGGATCAGACCATTGCTAGGGAAATTTATTTGGATGAGTCAGAAGTCAGGACTCACATGACCACTAAGGGTGGCATACAAGGTTTTCCAGCCCAATTCTTGATAAAGAAAGCCCTATACTTTGTTAGTATAGGGAACGTGGCCGCTTTCGAGAGTATCTTTGTTTTGCTCACCTACGGGTTATTTTTGTTTCCCAACATTGATAACTTCGTAGATATCAATGCCATTAATTTTTTCCTGATTGGAAACCCCGTACCGACCTTACTCGCAAATGCGTATCATTCGGTACACTTAAGGAATTTATACAGCGGAGGAATGATCACATGCTGTGTACCCCTGTTGTACAAATAATTCACTTCCCATTTGCCCAAGTCTGCCGCATTTTGGGATCAAAAGAATACTTTACATTGGTCGCAGAGAGTCATGTCTCTTACCAACTCTAACATCGATTGGTACAATCGAATCTACGACGGGATCAAAATCATTGACCGTTGTGGAAATTTCCCAAATGTACCCCTTATAGGAACTAATGGAGGAATCAACTATCATCCGATATTGGTTCATCGGCAATTTGGATACCCAATGAGGCATGTTCCACGTAATGCTCATCTGGAAGGTCTTTTCTTCAAGGAAGGAGAAAATGACAGGGCAATAAAGACGGAAATAGTGCATGCCTGGAAACACGTTCACAGAAAAGGACGAGAGTCTCTAGGAAAACCAGATTGTGTCTCGGTGGAGCCTTATCTCTACTGGGTACAAAATAGAGCTCTCAAGCTGAGGATGCCTTACCCTCATCAGGAAGTTCTTCCATTAATGGACTCTGCCCTTTATTTCATCTCTGAGACGGAAAAACTTCAGGTTACTCTCAGGAAAGTTCAGCAGGAGAAGAGGTCTTGGAGGAACAAGTACCGTATTCTCAATGTGGAATGTAAGAAAATACAGCAGCTATTAAAAGAAAAAGATGTTCTGATTGAGATTTTAGAGCAACATGCTGTAGAGAATCAGGATGACCAAAGGAGTTTGCTCACGCCTTTCACTTGGCAAAGGAATGACAACCCGACAACGGCTCAAGAGCCCCGGTCAAAGAAAAAGAAAGTACCAGAACCAGCACCCGAGCTCTCTTCAGAGAGGACTCAGGATCCATTAGTTTAGATTTCCTTTTTTCAGCACTTTGTAATCTACTGTATTTCCATTTCCGCAATCCTTTGAATTCAATAAAATGGGGTTTCCCCACTGTTTGATATTTGCAATCTAATTGTCGAAGTTTACTTTGAATAAACAAAAATAATTAATAATCATTGCATTCATCATTCTCATAAACACATTCTTCTTACCTACGAATCTCACGTTTACGTCTCGATTCTAGAGTCAAATTGTCTCATTCGTACAATACTCGGGCCAATTGTCAGAAAAAGATGGATGATCTCGAGGAAGAGAACAGAGAGTTGAGAGAAGAGATCGACACTCTGAAAGAGGATCTGAGAAAGCTTCATAACGACATGCAAGCTCTAGCAGAGCCTCAGATGCAACAACAACGGACTGTGATCTCATAGATCACATCTACGTCCATAGTGGAGAAGTATGATCCTAGGTGCAAAATGCCGAAAGATCGTCCCTGGGGCATGCCACTTAACTATATCCCTGAAGGATATGTTCCGCCGATCACTGAGGATCAGGGAACCTCAGCAGGAGTCGCTGGGCCTGAAGGTTACAAACTTCGAGAAAGCGAAGATGCCAGGGGCATGACAATAACTCCTGAAGGTTACAAACTTCGGGAGGCACCGAGAGTCTTGGCCATAATGACTATACCACCGCCCGTGGTACACACTGTCCCGGAAGGATAGATTCCACAGATACCGTCTGGTGGAAACGACAGCATGTTCGACAGAATGAATGAATTCCAGGAACAATTCCTGGAGATGCAGAAGGAACTGCAAGCCCTTCGCGGTCAGGATCTATTTGGAAAGGACGTCGCGGACCTCTGCTTGGTCCCCAATGTGAAAGTTCCGCACAAGTTCCAAGTGCCCGACTTTGAAAAGTACAAGGGTAACTCTTGCCCTCAGAGCCATCTGGTGATGTACGCTCGGCGAATGTCGGCTCAGACAAAGAACCAGGAGCTACTGATTCACTACTTTCAGGATAGTTTAACCGGTTCCGCCTTAAAATGGTACATGGGGTTCCGCCTTAAACCGCTGCCTTCGTTCAACAATACAAATACAATTTGGACATGGCACCGGACAGAGATTAACTCAGATCGATGTCACAAAAGGACAAGGAAACCTTTAAGGAGTACGCTCAGAGATGGCGTGAAATCGCAGCCCAGATTTGTCCACCTCTTGAGGAAAAAGAGATGACAAAGATCTTCTTAAAGACCTTGAGCTCATTTTACTACGACAGAATGGTCACCAGTGCGCCCAGTGACTTCACCGAGATAGTGGGCATGGGAGTTCGTCTTGAGGAAGCCGTCAGAGAAGGACGTTTAGTAAAAGACGATGGATCATCAAGTAGTACAAAACGATACGGTAGTGCTCTCCCTAAGAAAAAAGAGCAGGATATTGGGAATATCTCTCTCGGAAAGCAAAGGCGACGGTATCAACCAGTAGCAGCTGTAACTCCTGCTATCAACCCCACGCCTATTCCTACGTATCAACCTCAGGTTGTGCAGAACCAACCTAATCAACATGTATATCAGCAAAGGACACAACAGCCTCTTCAGCAGGCTCGCCCTCCATATAACAACAACCTTACGACGCGACCTCCAGGGTTTGACCCTATACCTGTGTTGTATATAGAGCTATTTCTGTTACTACTAGTCAAGGGGCATGTCCAAACCCGGGCTCCTATTACAGTACCAGAAAATCCACTTTTTTGGTTCAAAGCAGATCAAACTTGTCCTTGCCATCAAGGAGGACCAGGGCATAACATAGAAAACTGTCTCAGTTTCAAATCCGACGTACAAAAGCTTGTTATGAGCGGAGTTTTATCTTTCAAAGATACGAATCCGAATGTTCTCACTAACCCCCTGTCTCAACATGTGAAAGCTGCAGTCAATTTGATAGAGGGAGAGTCTAACAACACCTATCAAATTCATGATGTACTCTTATTAAGGGCTAACTTGGTCAAGATGCATTGTAGACAGAGCGGATATGGCCATGTGCCACCTCATTACTATCACCAGTGTGATATCTGCTCTAAGAACAATCAAGGATGTTCTGTGGTGCAAGAAGCTCTATAGGAACAATTGGATCTCGGATGGATCCAAGAGCATCGAGTTCGCGGAGTCAACATGACCTATACGAATTCCAACATCATTCAGAACCACGACATCCATGCAATGAATGTCAACTTGGTGGCAATGCACTCAAGGAAAAGCCAGTATTATAATCTTCCACGGCACGATTATAATTCCTGTATGACTTGCTCGGTAAACAAACAGGGATGCTCTTTTGTACAAGAGGCCCTCCAGCGTCAGATGGATCTTGGATGGATCCAGGACTACCATGATAGAAATCCCTATCAGATCAACATGATTCAAATATTTGATATTCGTCTGATGAATACCAGCTTGGTGGAGTTACACGCCAAGCAGGTTCAACTCGGTTTTCTCACTTCGCATAATTATCAGAACTGTAAAGGATGTTGTGAGAGTAACCAAGGGTGCGCTCTCGTTCAGAGAACTTTACAACACTTGTTAAACCACTGGTGGCTTCCAATCTATCTGGATGAAGACACACAATAAATCAGTGTGCTTAACGGAAACCCTACTCGGCGTCAAAGTCAAGATGTCCAATCTATGGAAATAAACCTGGTAAGGTTGCACTGCATTCAAAGCGGGTGTGGCTAGGTGCCACCACACAACTATGAACGTTGTAGAGTCTGTTCGGAAAATAACCAAGGATTCTACCTCGTGCGAGCAGCTCTCCAAGGCAGTTGGATCACAAAGAGATTCACCCAAACCTAGCTTCGGTGTCTGTTGACTGGACGCCGGACTACTTTGCTGATCAGATCAGAGACGTGGTTGTAATCTCTGACCCTGAGAGGAACATGGATGTTTGTACCATCATCCCTCTACTGGACGAATCAAAAGTTCTTAGCCAGGAACTGATTGAAGTTACTTACGACAGTCAGAAAAATTTAAAGGCTCCTGTAGTTATCTATCTACCGGGACCATTACCGTATGAATCAGCTAAGGCGATCCCTTACAAATACGGTTCAACGATAATTGAAAATGGAAAGGAAATTCCATTACCCTCCGTCGTGAATATTGCAGACATCAGTCGAGTAACACGGAGCGGTCGAATCTTCAACCGAGGAGTTGGAGAACCTAACAAAGAAAAGGGACTTCCGACAGAAGCTCCTGATCCACCAGTCGGTCAATCCAGTAATCCCGGCCTTTTGAAAAACAATGATGAGATGCTGAAGCTCATCCAAAGGAGTGAATACAACATTGTCGATCAGCTGTTACAAACTCCTTCAAAGATCTCAGTACTATCACTTTTACTCAGTTCCGAAGCCCACAAAGAGGCTCTACAGAAAGTCTTAGAGCA
Organism: Lathyrus tuberosus; assembly: GCA_022829125.1. Lineage (NCBI taxonomy): Eukaryota > Viridiplantae > Streptophyta > Magnoliopsida > Fabales > Fabaceae > Lathyrus > Lathyrus tuberosus. The sequence goes on along the minus strand of JALAZF010000133.1, from coordinate 4,329,400 downwards.
GGCTTTTGTGGAAAAGGATGTGTCAATACGACAGTTCGATAGCATCATCTCTAACATCACTTCCTGCAACAACTTAGGATTCAATGATGAGGACTTTCCAGAGGGGGAAAAAGTCACAACATGGCGCTCAATATCACAGTTAACTGCCAGAACGATGCTTTAGCTAGCGTACTGCTAGACACAGGATCGACTATTAACGTTATGCCGAAGTCCACTCTAATGCGACTATCATTCAAAGGATCCCCGATGAGGGGCAGCGAGGTCATCGTCAAATCCTTTGATGGATCTCGGAAAGAAGTTATTAGCGAAGTCGACCTTCCCATAACTATTGGTCCTCACACTTTCCTAATCACTTTCCAGGTCATGGACGTCCGGGCAGCGTACAGCTATTTATTAGGAAGACCTTGGATACACCAGGCTGGGGGAGTCACTTCGACGCTGCACCAAAAACTGAAGTTCGTCAAGAACGATCAACTCATCATGGTCTGTGGAGAGTAGGCCTTGCTCGTGAGCAACTTGTCATCATCTACTTATGTAGATCCCGAGGAGGCTGTTGGGACTCAGTTCCAAGCACTTTCGGCAAGCAATGAGAATCAATCAGAGAAAGGAACCTCGATTTCCTCATACAGAGATGCTCTCAAAGTAATCGAGAATAACAATACAAAAGGATGGGGACAGCTTGTCATTCCAACCGATAACAAAACAAATAAGGGTCTTGGTTTTTCTCCAACCTGCACCCAGACAGCTGCTAACGATGAAAGTCTTCATCCCATTCAGAACTTCTTCCATAGTGGAGGTTTCCTTCACCCAGTGCCTCAAATAGTCCATACTATCAACAAGGAGGATTCCTCCGATATGGCTGAGGAATGGAAGTCCTATCTTAATGAGGACGGTTATATGTCTCAGGAAGAGGTGCCTACGCCATTCTGCTATCCTGCACAGAGTCTGAGATTTATACCCAGGTCGGACGTTGAAATGATATATGGAGATTGTGATCCAGAAGGATGTCGTGCTCCACCAAACTCATTTGAGGAAGACACTCTAATGAAGGACAACTTTGACCACGACTATTATGGCCCAATGGATGGCCTGCCTATCTGGCAGCCGTATCCAGGAGACTTGGGGCAAGAAAATCAGCCGAACAATGAAAATCAGCTGAGCGTCATTGAACAGAATACCTGCGTCCCCACCATGTCATGGAATCAACACTCAGGTCATTCCAAATATATCCTGTACGACGATGAATTAGCAAAGCTTGCCGGACTAGAATTCATCAACTATGCTTTTCCTGAGGTCAACGTCATCGAGAAAGATGACTCCTCCAGCTCCAAAGAAGTGTGGGACACCTTGGGACAACCGAGTGGAAAATTTGACTTCATGGTCAAATACACTGCTCCTGAGAGCTCTCATATCAGGCTCGAAGACATCCAGCCAACTGGATGGGGAGATTTTCCTGAGAGCACAAATACTCTGTAAAATACAACAGAGGAATCCTCCTACGACAACTCTGCCTGGGAGACAGATTCCAATGATCCTGCTCCACCAGAAATCAGCGTTATTCTTGAAGACAAATCAAGGAAAGTACCAGACTTTGTGATTCACCGAGGAGTTCACCGACAATGGGTTGTTGTCGATGTTCCGAAGATTGTTCATAAGTCAAAGTAATTGCCATCTTTAACCTTTCACCCTGCCCAGGTGAAACAGACATTTTTATAGGGTTCGCTTTCTGTAAATCTTCCTCTTCGCTTTGCCCGAAGCGACAGAGTTTTATTTTATAGGGCTGTAATATCAAGAATCGACTTGTTCATTAATAAAATAACGTTGTTCTGTAATTTTCGCATTAATTTCTGTTTTCTCTTTTTGCTTTTCTTAGAAAATGGTAATCCTAAAAAACAATCATCACGTCATGCAGATTGCTTGTTTTAAACCCCGTTGAAACATACAATCTGATGCCTTCTCTCGACTTTGAGTTCCCGGTATTTGGGGCTGAAAAAGAAGTTGACAACGAAATTCCAGAAGAGATCTCCGATACTCTGACAAGAGGAAAGGTCCATTGAACCTCACAAAGAGCTGTTGGAAACGATCAATGTGGGTTCAGAAAAAGAGAGAAAAGAAATCAGGATTGGGGCACTACTCAGTCCAACTGCCAAAGAGAGTTTGATAAAGCTTCTCGAAGAGTTTCCTGATGTATTCGCTTGGTCCTATCAGGACATGCCAGGGTTGGATACCAGCATCGTGGAACATCATTTACCATTGAAATCAGAATGTTCGCCAGTAAAACAGAGGTTGAGACGAACTCATCCGGACATGGCCATCAAAATCAAAGAGGAGGTCCAGAAACAGATTGACGCGGGCTTCCTCGCCACGTCAGAATATCCTCAATGGTTAGCCAACATTGTACCCGTTCCAAAAAAGGACAGAAAGGTCAGAATGTGTGTCGACTACAGAGATTTGAACAAGGCTAGTCCAAAGGACGACTTTCCTTTACCACACATTGACATGCTGGTAGACAATACAACAAAGTTCAAAGTTTTTCCTTCATGGATGGATTCTCGGGCTATAATCAGATCAAAATGGCGCCGAAAGACATGGAGAAAACTTCGTTCATTACCCCATGGGGTGCCTTTTGTTACAAGGTAATGCCGTTCGGTTTGAAGAACGCCCGGGCAACCTATCAAAGGGCCATGACTACTCTCTTTCATGACATGATACACAAGGAAATCGAGGTATATGTCGATGACATGATTGCAAAATCTAAGACAGAAGAGGAGCATGTGACCCACCTGTCAAAACTATTCGAGCGGTTGAGGAAGTACAAACTCTGTTTGAATCCCAACAAATGCACCTTCGGTGTCCGTTCAGGGAAAATCTTAGGGTTCATCATCAGCCAGAAAGGAATTGAGGTTGATCCTGACAAGGTCAAGGCCATTCAAGAAATGCCTTCTCCAAAAACTGAAAAACAAGTCAGGGGATTCCTAGGACGTTTGAACTAAATCTCCAGATTCATATTCGTCATGACCGCGACATACGCGCCAATCTTCAAATTACTCAAAAAGAACCAGGACTGCGTTTGGACAGAAGATTGCCAAACCGCCTTCGACAGTATCAAGGAATACCTGTTGAATTCGCCGATTCTATCACCTCCAGTGGAAGGAAGGCCACTGATCATCTACCTAACAGTCTTGGAAGACTCGATGGGTTGTGTACTTGGCCAATAAGACAAAACCAAAAGGAAGGAGTCTGCTATCTACTATTTGAGCAAGAAATTCACCGACTGCGAGACTCGGTACACGATGCTTGAGAAAACTTGTTGTGCTTTGGCTTGGACAGCTAAACGTCTTCGTCAGTACATGATTCGTCACACTACTTGGTTGGTCTCCAAAATGGATCCAATCAAGTATGTATTTGAAAAGCCTGCTCTCACGGGAAGGATTGCCCGTTGGCAGATGTTGTTATCAGAATATAACATAGAGTACCATGCTCAAAAAGCCGTTAAGAGGAGTATTTTAGCCGATCATTTGGCTCATCAACCGATTGACGATAAAGAATCAATCGGGTTTGACTTCCCAGACGAAGATGTCATGTATTTAAAAATGAAAGATTGCGATGAACCGCTACCCAATGAAGGGGCAGAACCAGGTTCCCAGTGGGGACTTATCTTTGACAGAGCAGTTAATCATTACGGAAACAGAATTGAGGCAATCATAATAACACCTCAGGGTACCCACATTCATTTCACCGCCAGACTTACGTTCAAGTGTACAAACAACGAGGCCGAATATGAAGCCTGTATTATGGATCTCGAGGAAGCGATTGATTTGAGGATCAAAAACTTGGACGTATATGGCGACTCAGCCCTGGTTATCAATCAAATCAAAGGAGATTGGAACACATACCAATCAGGACTGATTCCTTACAAAGATTATGCAAGGAGGTTGCTACCCTTCTTTAACAGAATCGAGTTTCATCATATCCCTCGTGAAGAGAATCATATGGATGATGCATTAGCACCCTCTCTTCCATAATTAGTGTAGGTCAATGGAACGACCTACCAAAGATCGACATCATGTGCCTTGAATGGCCCGCTTACATCTTCACGATTGAAGCAGTCATAGACGACAAACCTTGATATCACGATATCAAATGCTTCCTTCAGAAACAGGAGTACCCATTTGGGGCGTCCAGAAAAGATAGACATACCCTCAGAAGAGTAGCAGACAGCTTCTTCCTGAGCGGTGACACACTTTATAAGAGAAACTTTGACATGGTCTTGCTCTGATACGTAGACAGACCAGAAGAAAACATGCAGATAAAAGAAATTCACAAAGGATCCTTTGGCACTCATGCCAATGGACTCACAATGGAGAGAAAAATTCTCAGAGCAGGGTACTATTGGTTGACCATGGAATCCGACTGCCACAAGTACACGAGGAGGTGTCACAAGTGTCAGATATACTCCGACAAAATTCATGTACCGCCTACACATCTCAAAGTTCTCTCTTCCCCATGGCCTTTTTCCATATGGGGAATCGACATGATTGTCATGATTGAGCCCAAGGCTTCAAACGGACATCGGTTCATCCTGGTAGCCATTGACTATTTCACCAAGTGGGTCGAAGCAGCGTCATATGTAACACCCGAAATTCCCCCGAATAATTGAATAGAAAAATTAGAGTAAAATGAAACAACTCGGAATAAAAGGGCATTACTTTCAACAAGAACTTGCTCACAATAAGACATGTAACATATAATAAATATTAATGCAACTTTAATCAAAAAATCATCTTTATTACACAGCGCAAATTCTACATTGTGATCAACAAAATACAACGGTTTCAATTAATCAAAATATTTGTTTTCAAAATGTAAAGGCAACTGTAATTCTTTACCAAAGTAAAATCATGCATAAAACGTTCCTAACTCCCAATGTTACATATCAGAGCAGACTCCAAACTAAAGTGAAACACCTCGTCTTCACCGACCACGACTTCCACACTACTCCTGATTATCTGCACGTTACCCACGTGGAGGGAACATTCAAACAGAAGGGGTGAGATTTCACATTCAATAATACAAGGCAATAACTCGTATAAAGGAATTAGCAACACATAACATCATATAATTGCGCAACTCATCATTATCAATACTTCGCATAAGTCCAACAACAAATCATCACATAACTTCGCTCAACAATACAACAACACGACTCAACGGATGCAATGCAGTGCAATCATGCATGTGGTACCATTGGAGCATAACTCCCAACTTAAAATTTGCCAATTAATAGAGGCATCAACAAGGCATAAGCCTACAACTTAATATTTTGCCAATCCAGGCCAACTTACCGAGCAGCAGCTCCAACTTGATATGCTATGCAATGCGACTCAACATGAACTTCAGAATAACAACAATGATAGTTATATATCAACACAACAACAAATCAACATTGGCCATAGGCCCACAACTTAACTCTTGCCAATAATTAGAGGCAATGCAACATATTTCACACCTGCAACTTTATAATTCCCAACAACAATATCACAGCAACTATAACATACTCTGTACCGACTAACATATACTACAAGCAATCACAAATTCACAATTAATCAACATTATTCTTTGCAAATAAACAATAATTTCATTCACACACTTATAATTACAAAACTCAAGCATGTATACTTTAATCGAAAACGCTTCAAAAGCAGCTCAAGGACATGACGAAATAATTATTAAAATACACCTAAATTCATCATTAAATACAAGGAATCATGTTCTGAATTCATTTCACAATCTGGAAAATTTTCAATTTCGAAATCGCGCTAAAACTCAAACTTTCACTTCGTCAAAAATCAGAATTTTAACACTATAATTCCATTTCAGTTATTCCACACAAGATAACTCACCCTGGGCCAGACACTATTATTATAAGATAGCTCGTCTCGTTATCTTTCCAACGCTTCGAGCGGCGTACGAATCGGACTCCCGGAACTCAAGTTACGAATTTTCGAAGTTTCCAAAATTCTGCAATAACATAGCTACGGGTTTGATCACTTTTTGCCCAAAAACCCATCTAAAACTTCAATTTAATTCGCGAGACTCTTATTTTAACTTAGTTATACCTATTAGGACTCATTGGTAGCATAAAAACTAATTTTTGCGACGATGAATTTCGCACCAAAATTTCTAGGTTTCACTATTCCTAACCCAAAACAGAATTTCTTCACATTATTCTCATAGAAACACTACATCATAACGATAACATTATAATTCAATCATTGCAAACTCCTAACATCAAATTGGGTTCAAATTCCTAATATCAAGATACTAAATTAACACGTATCAATCAATTTCATTCATCTCTAACAACAACAACTATCAACCAATATCTAATTCAATCCCTTTCATGATTATTGAACCCGTATTAGAGAAAGTGAGTCCCACCCTTACCTTAGATTGGATCACCTTTTTTAATCTCTAAACTCTAGTCTCTTGCCTTCTCACGATCGTTCTTCTCTTCTTTCTTCTCACTTCTACGGTTTCCTCTTTTCCTCTTCTTTGCAACTTTGCGTAACTTCTCCCAAAACCTTATTTCTTCCTTATTTTCCTCCACAATCCCACTACTAATACTTTGTCTTCCTTATTTCTCTCTCACCCAAATACTAATTAAATCATATTTTAATTAATAATAATATTAGGAATAATAATAATAATAATAATAATAATTCCCATCACCTATTTAATTAGATCAATATTCAGCCATTATTATAATTAAATAATTACTAACTAAAATCATCTAATTAGTCTTAGTCCCCACACCACCAATCTCTACATTTTGGTCACACACCCCTACTACCTTAAAGATAATTCTTAAGGCCACTACCCCTTACGATGGCTACACCAAAAACACACGATCAATTACATCAATTCACAATTATTTCACGAATAATAATTAAAATAAAACCGGGCGTTACAACTCTCCCCCACTTAGAATATTTTCGTCCTCGAAAATTTACTCGATACAAACAACTCCAGATACATTATCACATCCAACTAATCAACTCTCATGCCACGAATGGCAACACCACGAATAACGCAATACAACAATACACCTCATCAATGATAACGACAACAAGATGAAACGCTCACGCGATGCACTCGTCGACTAACTCAAAACACAAAGAATAATCAAATTAAGAACACACAGGTTCACTATGAACTATAACACAACACGACCGTTACCATCGCCATAGGCAACACTCCCTTAATTCCCCATCATATGAATTAGCTACTCGCACTCGAACCATCACCATAGGTAACGAGGCAACAACAAAGATAAGAACACAGAAGCCCATAGCACAACATCAACGTAACCAAACTACCGACATCGTTGTTACCCATATAAGAACCAACTACGCTACACCACGCTTTCGCTGCGCACTCTGAGTACTCGCAACTATCTAATCTACCAAGTTTACATCAAACTTCCGACCATCAAAGCAGACATAAGAAAGGACTTTCGACTTAACTCATCGGAAATTCCAACCAACAGGCATTCTATACTCTTGTGATTACTGAATACATTGAACTCCAATTTCATAAAAATAATACCTCCGAATATTCAACACAATTACAACTGCAGCCAATTCCAAATCTTGAATAGGATAAATACTTTCATGAATCCCCAATTATCGTAAAACATAAGCTACAACTTTACCATCTTGTCTTAACACATTGTACAAACTCATCATAAACACCTACCAATGCCATAACAGCAACAATACAGCATTCCAACAGCATAAGCTACATGTGTCCAATTAATCTCAATAAGATAAATCATCTCTTTCACTCCCAGACCGCGCCAAGCGGGATCTGTGAATTCTGCAGGAAAGCCCTGCGAAAAACACATGTCCTGCTGTGACTTAACACTTTTCATTTACTTCCTCCTTGGTTCATCTCTATAATGCTTCAAGTCTCATGTCAATCGGATTCTCGATTCATCACAAATCAAAACTCAAGTTATCCCGAATACAACTGGGAGTTCTCATACTACTCACCGATCAACTCGCGACTTCACGCTATCATTCTCGAGTCCGCCTCATCTTCCTATATAGGAATTTGTATTGACTAATCAAAACAATCCTTAAGCACTTGGCTCAACTCCGATCAATTCACTGTACATACAATCTCAATTGGCAAGACACGTCTATTCCATCCAACATGATTCCATCTACTATCAACAAGAGATTAAGGGTGATCAGTTTCTCAATTTGTCAATAGACAGCCGGTAACCATAACGGTGGCATAGATCATCATTACCCAACTACAATAGCGTCCTTTACCTTGTGCTAAAAGTTACCTAAGCATAATACTCCACCATCTCTCTAAGGCTTACAAACGTTTTCTTAATTTTCTTATTTTCCACCTCGTCAATGATACAAAAAGTCCAAAATCCCGTACATATTCTCCTATACACGCTCGTAGCACAACACATTTGCTGAATATTCTCCCAATACCGGAACTACTACGACACCAAGTACAATCCAAATCAGTTTGCTCCAATCGAAACCTTTATTCAAGTTAAGAACTTCAACAACACTAACCAATCCTTCGTCTTTCCTTTAATCTCAGAACCTCTATAATCCATATAGTTTCACAGTTGGTTCTCATTCAAATCACACTCTCAATAGTACCACCTCATCATCTGGTTGGTGATACAAACTTCCAAAATTTTCCCGACACATGTCGACACCATATCAACAATAACACACAGTCCACTTTACTATTTAACCTCCTTCAAGGAAATCTATATTCTAATAATTCTCCACTGGCATACGTCGCATCTCTATGTGCTCCTTCGATATCCTTACCTCCTTCCTATTTCAAAACATTTTTCACTTGATCTTATCTTACTCGTCTCTAGTAATAGTCGTTCAACTTCTAACACAACTATCTCTTTCAATACAGACCTCCCAAACACAAAATTATATTCCAAAATGAAGGGAATTTCATGTAGATTTCGGAACTTCAAGAATCGCTTAAATCCGAGTTACGAGTAAAAAGTTGTCGCCTGTGCAATGGCGGCTGATCCAGAAATCCCGTATACATACTTCCACCAAAATCAGCATCAGACCCAAATATTCAAACACATTTTTCTCTCTCGTCCAAAACATGCAGAAGACAAAGTTTATATGCAAACCATAGGGAATTTCGCAAGCTTTCCAAAAAGTCCAGAATTTCTCCCATCGGAGTTACCAACAAAAAGTTATCACCTGTTTAGTGAAGACTGTTCCATAAGTGCGAAAATGAAAATTGGAAATGATGAACATGAGTTCCACATTTTTCTCTTACTCCCAAGATCCTCCAACTATCTTCACTTTTCACCCAAATCTGAAGGTAATCCGACTTCAATTCCATTATACCGAAAACACACTAGCCCACCAGTTGGTCCATCAAATCATCAATCCCGTTGAAATGGATATTTATTCTCAACCGTCGGTAATCCACACACCATCTCGTACTACCTTCTTCCTTCTTAACTAATAACACCGAAGCGACACTTGTTTCAACAACACACTACACCACTCATCTAAATAATTGGTAAAAACATACTTCATCTCCACCAATTCGTCCAAAAATGACATCATCTTGTTCTAACTAAAGATAAATGTGCACCTCCTAAGGAAACATGTCAGGATACTCCACACATCACCGGCCTATCTCTAGCCACAACATCGTCTTCCCCCTCACAAGGAAGCGAACAACGGAAACACCTAACCGTCTTCCCTCAAGGATCACACCATTCTCAAACAGTTGGACAATCCAACACTGCGCTCCCTTATGCGACAACATGATATCCAATCCCCCTACCACTGGAATATCCAAGAGAAGCAGATACTTCTCCCCCACTTGTTTCATTACCCACCTACAAACGAAAAACAAAACAAGCACCGACAGTGTTTTCACACACATGTTGCCTACTAGGGAACAACATAATTAGACAACCTGGCCGGACGAACCGACCTGCTCTGATACCACTTTGTAACACCTTAAATTCCCTCGAATAATTTAATCGAAAAATCAGAGTAAAATGAAAAAACTCGGAATAAAAGGGTATTACTTTCAACAAGAACTTGCTCACAATAAGACATGTAACATATAATAAATATTAATGCAACTTTAATCCAAAAATTATCTTTATTACACAGCGGAAATTCTTCATTGTGATCAACAAAATACAACGGTTTCAATTAATCAAAATATTTGTTTTCAAAATGTAAAGGCAACTGTAATTCTTTAACAAAGTAAAATCATGCATAAAGCGTTCCTGACTCCCAATGTTACATATCAGAGCAGACTCCAAACTAAAGTGAAGCACCTCGTCTTCACCGACCACGACTTCCACACTACTCCTGATTATCTGCACGTTACCCACGTGGAGGCAACATTCAAACAGAAGGGGTGAGATTTCACATTCAATAATACAAGGAAATAACTCATATAAAGGAATTAGCAACACATAACATCATATAACTGCGCAACTCATCATTATCAATACTTCGCATAAGTCCAACAACAAATCATCACATAACTTCGCTCAACAATACAACAACACGACTCAACGGATGCAATGCAGTGCAATCATGCATGTGGTACCATTGGAGCATAGCTCCCAACTTAAAATTTGCCAATTAATAGAGGCATCAACAAGGCATAAGCCTTCAACTTAATATTTTGCCAATCCAGACTAACTTACCGAGCAGCAGCTCCAACTTGATATGCTATGCAATGCGACTCAACATGAACGTTAGAATAACAACAATGATAGTTATATATCAACACAACAACAAATCAACATTGGTCATAGGCCCACAACTTAACTCTTGCCAATAATAAGAGGCAATGCAACATATTTCACACCTGCAACTTTATAATTCCCAAAAACAATATCACAACAACTATAACATACTCTATACCGACTAACATATACTACAAGCAATCACGACTTCACAATTAATCAACATTATTCTTCGCAAATAAACAATAATTTCATTCACACACTTATAATTACAAAACTCAAGCATGTATACTTTAATCGAAAACGCTTCAAAAGCAGCTCAAGGACATGACGAAATAATTATTAAAATACACCTAAATTCATCATTAAATACAAGGAATCACATTCTGAATTCATTTCACAATCTGGAAAATTTTCAATTTTGCAATCGCGCTAAAACTCAAACTTTCACTTCGCCAAAAATTAGAATTTTAACACTATAATTCCATTTCAGTTATTCCACACAAGATAACTCACCCCTGGGCCAGACACTATTATTATAAGATAGCTCGTCTCGTTATCTTTCCAACGCTTCGAGCGGCGTACGAATCGGACTCTCGGAACTCAAGTTACGAATTTTCGAAGTTTCCAAAATTCCCCACTAACATAGCTACGGGTTTGATCACTTTTTGCCCAAAAACGCATCTAAAACTTCGATTTAATTCGTGAGCCTCTTATTTTAACTTAGTTATACCTATTAGGACTCATTGGTAGCATAAAGACTAATTTTTGCGACGATGAATTTCGCACCAAAATTTATAGGTTTCACTATTCCTAACCCAAAACAGAATTTCTTCACATTATTCTCATAGAAACACTACATCATAACGATAACATTATAATTCAATCATTGCAAACTCCTAATATCAAGATACTAAATTAACACGTATCAATCAATTTCATTCATCTCTAACAACAACAACTATTAACCAATATCTAATTCAATCCCTTTCATGATTATTGAACCCGCATTAGAGAAAGTTAGTCCCACGCTTACCTTAGATCGGATGACCTTTTTGAATCTCTAAACTCTAGTCTCTTACCTTCTCACGATCGTTCTTCTCTTCTTTCTTCTCACTTCTACGGTTTCCTCTTTTCCTCTTCTCTGCAACTTTACGTAACTTCTCCCAAAACCTTATTTCTTCCTTATTTTCCTCCACAATCCCACTACTAATACTTAGTCTTCCTCATTTCTCTCTCACCCAAATACTAATTAAATCATATTTTAATTAATAATAATATTAGGATTAATAATAATAATAATAATAATAATAATAATAATAATAATAATAATTCCCATCACCTATTTAATTAGATCAATATTCAGCCATTATTATAATTAAATAATTACTAATTAAAATAATCTAATTAGTCTTAGTCCCCACACCACCAATCTCTACGTTTTGGTCACACACCCCTACTACCTTGAAGATAATTCTTAAGGCCACTACCCCTTACGATGGCTACACCAAAAACTATCAAAACACACCAAAACACACGATCAATTACATCAATTTACAATTATTTCAAGAATAATAATTAAAATAAAAACGGGCATTACATCGTACGCCAATGTAACCCGACAAGTGGTGGTCTGATTTATCAAAAACAATCTCATTTGCCGTTATGGTGTTCCGAGCCAGATCATTACTGATAATGGATCTAACTTGAACAATAAGATGAAGAAAGAGTTGTGCACTGAGTTCAAGATCGAACACCATAACTCATCTCCCTACCGACCCAAGATGAACGGAGCGGTAGAAGTGGCTAACAAGAACATCAAGAGGATTGTTCAAAAGATGGTTGTAACCTACAAAGATTGGCACGAGATGCTACCCTTTGCTCTTCACGGTTATCGCACATCTGTCCGCACTTCAACAGGGGCAACCCCTTTCTCTCTAGTGTATGGCATGGAGGCAGTTCTCCCCATCGAAGTAGAGATCCCATCAATCCGGGTATTGATGGAAGCTAAGCTTATAGAAGCTGAATGGTGTCAAAGTCGACACGACGAACTGAACCTGATTGAAGAGAAGCGAATCACGGCACTATGCCACGGTCAGTTGTATCAACAAAGGATGAAGAAGGCGTTCGATAAAAAGGTCCGACCTCGCGTCTTTAAGAAATGAGACCTCGTACTCAAGAAGATACAATCATTTCTCACTGATTCTCGGGGCAAATGGACTCCGAACTATGACGACCCCTATGTGGTCAAGAAAGCTTTCTCAGGCGGTGCCTTGAGACTTGCAACCATGGATGGAGAGGAATTTTCCTACCCCACGAATGTTGACGTAGTCAAGAAATACTTCGCATAAACTAAAAAAAAAACAAAAAAACGTCTCGGTGGATTGAAAACCCGAAAGGGCGATCCAGGCAAAAATTAGAGACATAATAAAAAATCATCCCGGTGGATTGGAAATCTCAAAGTACAATCCAGGCAAAAGTTAGGGATTAATGGCAAGTAACTACGTATGATCAGTTCAACTCCTCAGCAGTAATGCCATCCATCAGAAGAAAACTCCAGTCAAGGTCATCTTCGACAGAAGCTCAGGATGCCCAGAATTCAAAGTTGGTAGAAGAATAGTGGTTTTCATGTTTCAATGTAGCCCCTTTCCCTTAAATTACCATTTTATGAACTTTGTAAATACTCTATGGAATCACGCGTTTGGATGATCTCCATCCTATCAATAAAATTTGACCCTTTGTGCTTTTGCTTGCAATTCTTATTTGTTTTAGCTTTACAGAATGACGTTTCAACATGATTAACGGTTCTTGAAATGAAACAAAAATGAATTTACTTGTTAAAACCTTTTTCTGCTTCTTAAATAAAGATGGCAATTCTTTTGACTGTTGAACATCGTTCACTTCTCCAGAAATAAGCGAGCTTCAAAGTGCAGAATCAAAGTACTCCTTCTAAGCCAGTGCGCCTGAATGAAGGATCAGTTGTATCAGATGCGACTTTCCCATCTGATACCCTCGGCAGAGTTCTTACCTCCTAAGCCCGACCAATGGTGTTCCCCACAGGGACTATTTCTCCTAAGCAAGGCAGAATTGCTATCTTGAACCAGCGCTATTTCTTCGTCCCCAGTAGTGGCCGAGTATCCAGTCTTGTTCATCTACTAGTCTGTATGTCGCGTTAGTTTTGTCACCATAAACATACATACATCATGCATTATTGATTTACATTCATATTCATATTGCATCACTATCACTCTAGTCGGTGTTATCCCCTAGTGATAGAAGTCTTCTCAATTGAGTTGTCTGTTCTTTCCTCGTTAGGAAATGTTGCGTCTGAACTATCTCTCCTCCGGTTTATTTCTGGATTAGAGTTGGCCCTTGACCACTTTGATAACTTGAACCTCTGAAGAACTAGAGAATCCTTGACAAATGTCACTCTTCGCCATTGAAGATGATATCTTCGCTTTCCCGGATTAAGGATGATCCCCAGAGAAAGCCTCTTAATCAGAGAGTCGGCAATGCAAATGTTTTTCTCTGGAAAATTCCGCTAACGAAAATGTCATCACCACCTCAAAATTGGATCACGTCATATGGCATTTCTCCGAGAAGATCTCCGAGAAAAGTATGATATGATATACCCAAGCGAAAGTAGTCTCTCAGGAGACTCGTTTTCCCCATATAGAGTCGACAAATGGCGTCTCCAACAGAGAAGTTTATGCACCTCTACAACTCAGACGATTGGATTCCCCAGCAACTCTGACATAAAAACTTTTCTATCAAATGGCATCTCCCCAGGAAAATTCGGCGAGAAGTTTGAGGAAGATCACTACGCATAGCGTCACTTGTAAAAAAAGTTTGTTGACAGAAGAAACTAAGACCAGTTCCGTGGTAGGAAACCAGGATCGAGGGGAAGTTTATATCATAAACTGAGACCAGTGTCTTGGTAAGAAACCAGGATCGAGGGGAAGTTTACATCAGAAACTTAGACCAGTTCCTTGGTAGGAAACCAGGATCGAGGGGAAGTTTACATCAGATACTTAGACCAGTTCCTTGGTTGAAGACCAGGATCGAGGGGAAGTTACCTTTTCTAAGCATCATTGCTTAGTAAAAGAATATGGATGCGCAAACTTCCATTCATAACCACAATCAAAATTTTGGGTATTCCGATATTTAATCCTCTTGCACCCCGAATGTCTGAATACCCTCGCCATTTACACCTTCGGGTCCAAGAAGATTAAATAAGGGCATCTGTCATACCCCAAATTTTGACCACTAAGATTTCCCATCATTATTCAAATCATCATCACAATATGGAGGAACCTTCATACCTCATCAGTCTCCCCAAAGATAGGTGAGCATCCACTACAATCAAATTTAGGGTTTCAGGCCCTCTCAGAGTTCTTAGACAAAGGATCAATCAAGGAATGCCATGATCTTCAACTTGTCTACCTTCTCAAACATCCAAAAAGGATCAAAAGGACTACCACTTCAAGGATTAAGCACAAGGCTGCTCCCTTCTAGGTGGATCAAGCCTCAAGATCGCCGGTGTCACCAAATTAGGGTTTTGGTCGACCAGGACCTCCAGATGGAAATTTTCCTCTAGGCAAGAGCCAATGATTCAAAGCATAACCTAATATGCTCCATGGAGCATCATGAAGCCAATCATCAAGTCAATTTTGCTTCAGGGGATGCAATCATAAAAAATCAGGAATTAGGGTTTCTTGACCTAATTCCCCCCTAAGTTGACTTTTGGGACAAAACGTGAGCCAAGACCTCAAGAGAGGATTTTAGGGTCTCTAATAAACCACATTAATCCATTTGCAACAATGGATTGATCCAAGAAGCTTGAGCAACAAGTTTCAATTTCATCTGAACCACAATTAGGGTTTCGCGAGAAAAGTCAACTGTACCTTTGACTTTTGACCAAGACATGCTCCCAAACCTTAGGACATGATTCAATACACCTATAACACCTATGAAATCAATCCATCAAGTTTGATTTAGGTCAAGGACTTGATTTCATAGAGGATCGCACAGTTTGGAATTCATCTGACAAAAAGTCAACTGTGCACAAAAGTCAACTTTGACTTTTTGAGATTTTTCACAAATATGGTTCTTTGACCCTAAAATGATGTTAATGTGTGATTTGGATCATCATTCATCAAGAAAAATCAAGAAAAGTGGGATAACTTGTAAAAGGAGTAACCATAAAAACTTAGAAAGTTTCTAAGTTATGGAACAAAGTGGCTAGGGTACCAACTTTGGAGGATCATAACTCCTAAACCACAAGGCCATTTTTCCACATTCAAATCTGGATTTGTAGCCCTCAAGGCCCTCTACAAAAGCTTCAACTACACCTCATTCCAATTCATCATGGATTTTGATGTATGGAATGATCAAAATGGCTGAAAACATGAAATGCCACTTTTTCCAACACTTAGTGAAATTTTCACTAAGTCAGAATCTGCCTTCACTTTTTCCCAAATGTAGGGGGATTTTTCACTTGGATCCAAAAAGTATCAAAACCAACTATGATCAAACAATTGCTGTACCATATGAGGACTTTCCAAAATGGCCAAGAACTCCATCAAATTCCACTTGAGCCATGAGATATGACCATGCCAATATGCCTTGCTGCAAACTGTCATGGCAAGGCAGATTTTGGAGTTTTGCTCGATTTGCCCAAATTTTGCAAAGGGAAAGCAACTCTATCCATCTGAACACCTCAAGGGGGGACCAAGGAGGAACCAACTCTAATCCTAAGCCTCCCAAGTCTTTGGAACCAAAAATAGCATGCCAAACCAAGAAATTCCTAAAAGAGGGACAAGACACCAATTTTGGATTGGAGCATTCAATGCATACACCAAGGTGGCATGGACTGAGCCATTTCCAACTAAATTTAGTCAAGACTTATCCAAGACCAAGGGAACCAGCAGCCTGTGCCCTAACCTCTAGTCAATGGCTAGAGGAGACTTGGATTCTCATTGCTCAACATTGGCCAAACCTATGCAGCAGTTGCCATTCACTATTCATTACAAAACAACTTACTCTATAATAAATAGAGCTTATTTGTGATCAGTTTGAGTACACCAAAGCCATCAAACAGATGCTTTCCTCAAAATCTCCTTCTTCACTCCAATGTTGCCTTCCAAAGCAAGTCACTATCGGGTTTTGAGTTTGAGAGCCATTCCAACCAAACCAATCACACACACACCTCATAAACATCATATAGAAGTGATCCAAAGACTCACACAACATCTGGAACACCAAAATCACAAAATCACTAGCTAACTGTCAAGCCTTTGACAGATTTGCAGTTGAGGTGCCAAATCAAGTTCCAGCTCAATTCAATCCACTCAAAGCATCCAGAAACACTCCATAGCACCTAGGGAAGTTGTCCATATCCTTGGAACCAAGCTGCAACACCTCTAACACAAAACACGATCACCAACTGCAAGATGTAAGAATGAGCTCTTCTAACTCTATGATCCATGCATTTTTTGCTGCACAATAATTTGGCCATATGTTCATAATCATGCATAGAGTGTTTTCCCTTAATCAATTGCATTGTTTGAATCGTGTATGGAATTTTTGAACCTTCATGCAAATTTTAGGGTTCTTGAGGTTTCTCTTTGATTTCTTATTCCATGTTAAAAATAAATGAAATTAAAGACCATAGACGTGATCGTGAGGTTGAAACGAGTAGATTGATATGTAGATTGCATGATATAATCTAGTATTCAGTGAGATTGGATAGAAAATGCAAATCTGCAGAAACAGAGGGTGACGCGTGTTCTTGCCCTTGTTCTTGGCACCCTTTTTGAAAATTCAAATATTTGAATTTTGTGATTTTATTTAATTGATTCAAAAATTAATTTCTCTCTGAGTTTTAATGATTTTGAGTTGATTCTTTTTTTAATAATTCACAAAAATGTTAAAATATTTTATTTTCCGAAAAAATCCCACAAAATATTATTTATTTCATATACTTAATATTTTTGTAAAGAATTAATATTTTAATTATTTTTGACATTTAAAATATTTTCTCCCTCTTGATTTTTCAAATTTTAGTGATTTCCAATCATTTTGTGGATTAAAACCTGATTTTTGAAACATTAATCCAAGATCACAATTTGTTTTCCACATGTTTAACAATTTTGATCATTTTAATTGAATTTTTTTATTCAATTAAAATACATTTTGAAAACAAATTAGGGTTTTTGATTAATTCAACCCTCATCAAACTTTTTCAAACATTTGGGCCTCTAATAGAGTGTAATACCCAATCCCCCTTGAAAACCAAAACAATTTTTGGTCTCAGTGATTGTATAAGACCCACTGCGTTTTCAAAAATCTCTGCGTGATCGCCGTTGTCAAACAAAAGTTATCTGGGCCTACCCTCGTGTTATAAATCCCATTTCTTTTTTTTAAAACCCTTTGGGCCTCTTGGTAGAGTGTAAGACCCAACCCTTAGTAGAAAACTATTTTTTGGGCCTCAAATATTTTATAAGTCCCATTGTGTTTCAAAAGTTCGGCGCGATCGTCACCAGTTTAAAATAAAACCCTAGGCCTCTCCTTGAGCTGTAAGCCCCACCACTTGTACAAAAATAAATGATTTGGGCCTCTAATAGAGTGTAAGACCCAACCCCACTTTGAAAACCAAAACCATTTTGGGCCTCAGTAATTGTATAAGACCCACTGCGTTTTCAAAAACCTCGGCACAATCACCATTTTCAAACAAATCAACTGGGCCTCTCCTTGAGCTGTAAGCCCCATTGTAAGACCCTAAATTTTGACCCCTAAGATTCCACATATCATTCACATCTCAGTTTGCATCTTTACCACAAACAAGATCATGCTTTGGTTCCCTTGTCCCTCTCTTCTTTGGGTTTATGCCTTGCAGGGTGTACCAAGCATCTGTGTGTTTCTTTATTGCTTTTATTTATTTATATTTTACTAACTTTAATCAAAATCCAAAAATATGTTTATTTCCCTTTTACTAACTTTTTCAGGAAGAGAATCAAGGATATCAAACAGTCTCACAACTCGATTAAATTTCACTTGACAAAGTTAAAGTTTATCTGCAAACAATTCAAAATTCATCTTATCAAGAGTTTCCAAGATTTAATTGATTATTATTCAAGGAATTCCAAGGTTCATGTGTTTATTTCCATGCCTTCTTTGACGAGCAAAAGAATCGAGTTGAACCACAGCAGTGCATTCAAAAAGGGAATTTTTTTCAAAATTTGCACTAAGTAACCTGTAACAGCCGGGCCGAGACTCCCCCACAGACACCACAGACACTATTACTCACAAGCCAAATCACTAGCCCCCTTCACTACTAGTGTTTTTACCTCCCGTGGGAATCGAACCGCGTACCTGGGGATAAGTGTAACGCCCCGGTTTTTGTTAGATTTATTTAATCGAGTCGATTTAATTTTTTTTGGTCTTTATATTATTTTATTCTTGGTTATTATGTTTTATCGTGTTTTGGGAACGTTTGCGAGAAAATTGAGTGTAGGGGTATTTTGGTCTTTTTGGCTTGGTTAGATATTGTTTTTCATTTAAAATAGAAACATAGAAAGAAAAATAGAAAGAAAAGAAGAGAAGAGAAAAGGAGAGTGAGAAGAAGAAAAAGAGGAAAACTTGGAGTGTAAGAAACCGATTCAGCCGACACTTCGAAGCGCGATTAATCGGGTAAGGGTGCGAAACTCGGTTATGCTATGCTTGTGTATGATTATGTATGTGTGTGTTGGAATGTTTGTTGGTATTCCTAGCTTTTCAATTCTAGGTCGAATGAGAGAAAACGATAGAAATCAATGTTTTCGCGGTTGAAATGCGGTATAAATGTTGTAGAATACTTGTTACTATGTTTGGGATAGGTTCTGGTTGTTATGTTATGGTTTGGATGTGTTTTGGTGGATGAAATATTGTGTGGGAGTGAACAACAACGCTGCTGGGATTTTCTGGGTTCGCAGGTTTGCACTGCGAATAGGGCAGCGAAGGGAAAGCGAAGGTTTACTGGGTGTTCGCATTGCGAACTTTCTACTGTTTTTTCTCTGCCACGGTTCCCAGGTAATTCACATTGTGAAGGGGAAATTGAAGGTTCACTGGGTGTTTGTATTGCAAACTTTATGCTATTTTTTTCTGCCATGGTTCGCTGGGGGTTCGCATTGCGAATAAGAAAGCGAACCGGGCAGATTTTTCGATTTTGTTCTTGTCATAACTTTTGGGTCGTAAGTCGGATTGAGGCGCGATTGGATGCGTTGGAAAGCTATTGAAATGTTATTTCTTATAAAACTGGTTTTAAGACTAGTGGCCGATTTAATTATGTCGGTAATTGGAAATGTGTCGTTTTGTCGACTTTTACCATCGTAATTGTGTGTAATTGATGTGTTATCATACGATACGCTTTTGATCTATAACGTATAGCTTGTGTGCTATTATATGATGTGAATGTTGTGATGAAATGATGTTATGATGTTTTGCAGCCTTATGGCAAATAAATGCATTGTGTTATGTTTGATTGTATATGCATGATTATGGATGTTGAAGTGGTTTATATGGTTGTATATGTGTATGCATTTGATTGTCATAAGTCATTGTATGCCAAGCATCATGATATGCATTCTTGTGATGTCGTGTGCCCTAGTGGGTGTTACATTAAGTGGTTTCAGAGCAAGTTTGTGTCAGTCCGTGTCGGTCGTTTTGACCAAGTTTTTTGTTGTGCGTCAGGGTGTTCTGGCGAGCTGATTGTTTAACCATAGTTACTGTTATTGGATATGAACAGAATATGGATGGAAGGAATGACGCTGCTCTTGCTGCTGCGATGCAAGCTATGGCTCAGGATGTTCGGGGTGCACCTATTGCTGGTGGGAATGATGAGTTCAGGAAGAACAAACCGCCTATCTTCAAAGGAAGGCATGATCCTGATGGTGCTCAGATTTGGCTTAAGGAGATTGAAAGAATATTTCGAGTGATGGACTGTGTTGAGGAACATAAGGTGAGATTGGGTACTCACATGTTGCAGGAGAAGGCTGATGATTTGTGGGTTAGTGCGCGTTATGTGTGGGAAGCTACAGGTGAAGAGGTCACTTGGGCTTTGTTTAGCCGCGATTTTTTGAGGAAGTATTTTCCTGAAGATGTTAGAGGAAAGAAAGAAAGAAATAGAGCTCTTGGAGTTGAAACAGGGTTACATGTCTGTTATTGATTACACTGCTAAGTTTGTGGAGCTTGTTCTGTTTTATCCACATTATGCTGAAGCAACTGCGGAGTTTTCCAAATGTGTGAAGTTTGAGAATGGGCTGCGTCCTGAGATCAAGCAGGAAATTGGTTATCAAAGAATTAGGAGGTTTTCGGATTTGGTGGATTATTTTAGAATTTATGAGGAGGATAGCAAAGCTCGTTCTACTCATTATAAGAGTGTGAACGAAAGGAAAGGAAAGCAACCGTTTCGTGGTGGTCCTTATGTGTCACCAGCTGACAAGGGTAAGCAAAGGGCTAATTCTGATAAAAGGCCAAGTGGGGGAGGTACGTATAACCTTCTGAGATGTTTTAGATGTGGTGACTTAGGACATCGTCAGTTTGAATGTATAAAGGATATAAGGAAGTGTTCCGATTGTGGAGGTATAGGACATGTCGCAACTGATTGCAAGAGGAATGTGGTGAAGTGTTTCAACTGTGGTGAACCTGGTCATGTTAGTGCGAAGTGTCTGAAACCAAAGCAAGCTCAAGCTGGAGGGAAAGTATTTGCATTGGCAGGAACTCAGACTACTAGTGCAGATCGTCTGATCAGAGGTACTTGTTTTATTAATAGTACGTCTTTAGTTGCTATTATTGATACTGGAGCGAATCATTTGTTTATTTCGTCTGAGTGTGTGCAGCGTTTGAATATTTTGTTGTCATCAATGGATGGAGAGATGGTTATCGATACTCCAGCAATGGGGTCAGTAACTACCTCTTTGGTTTGTTTAAGTTGTCCCTTGACCATTTATGGTAAGGATTTTGATATGGATTTGGTGTGTCTGCCGTTGGAGGGTTTAGACGTGGTTCTGGGGATGAATTGGTTGCAGTTCAATCGAGTTCATATCGATTGTTATCATAAGTTGGTAAGATTTCCTTCTCTTGAAGAAGACGAGGAGTCGAGTTTCTTATCTACCAAAGAGTTGAAGAAACTTTTGGCGGATGAAGCTCAGTTGTTCGGGTTGTTTGCATCGTTGACCGTGGATAGTCAAGTTGCAATTGATGTGGTTCCTGTCGTGTGTGATTTTCCAGAGGTGTTTCCGGAGGATATTTCTGATGTGCTGCCAGAGAAAGAGGTGGAGTTTTCCATAGATCTAGTTCCTGGTACTAGACCTGTATCTATGGCACCATATTGTATGTCGGCATCTGAGTTGGTTGAGTTGAAGAAACAGTTGAATGAATTGTTAGCAAAGAGGTTTGTGAGGCCGAGTGTATCGCCTTGGGGTGCTCCAGTTTTATTGGTGAAAAAGAAAGATGGAAGTATGCGATTGTGTATTGATTATCGCCAGCTGAATAAGGTGACGATTAAGAATAAGTATCCTCTTCCGAGAATTGATGATTTGATGGACCAGTTGGTAGGTGCGTGTGTGTTTAGTAAAATTGATTTGAGGTCAGGTTATCATCGGATTAGAGTGAAAGAGGAAGATATTCAAAAGATTGCTTTTAGGACACGATACGGACATTACGAATATTCCGTGATGCCGTTCGGGGTTTCTAATGCGCCGGGAGTGTTTATGGAGTATATGAATCACTTTTTCCATGAGCATTTGGATCAATTTTTTGTTGTGTTTATCGATGACATCTTGATTTATTCTAAGTCTCAGGAGAAGCATGCGGAGCATTTGCATATTGTATTGCAAATTTTGAAGGAGAAGAGACTTTATGCCAAGTTGTCCAAGTGTGAGTTCTGGTTGTCAGAAGTGAGTTTTCTTGGGTATGTGATTTCAGGTAATGGTATTGCTGTGGATCCATCCAAAGTAGATGCAGTTCTACAATGGGAGGCTCCTAGATCTGTTACTGAAATTAGAAGCTTTTTGGGTTTAGCTGGATATTATCGAAGATTCATTCAAGGCTTTTCCAAGTTAGCACTTCCTTTGACCCAACTGACTTGTAAAGGTAAAGCGTTCATTTGGGATATTCAGTGTGAGGAAAGTTTTAGTGAGCTGAAGAGAAGATTGACTACAACTCCGATTTTGATCTAGCTGAATCCTAGTGAATCGTTTGTGGTGTATTACGATGCGTCTTTAATTGGTTTAGGTGGAGTGTTGATGCAGGAAGGTAAGGTGGTGGCTTATGCTTCGAGGCAATTGAGGGTTCATGAGAAAAATTACCCTACTCGTGATTTGGAATTAGCGGCGGTGGTTTTCGTGTTGAAGATTTGGAGGCATTATCTCTACGGTGCAAGATTCGAAGTATTTAGTGATCATAAGAGTTTGAAATACTTGTTTGATCAGAAAGAGCTGAATATGAGGCAAAGGAGATGGTTGGAATTTTTGAAGGACTACAATTTTAGCTTGAATTACCATCCTGGTAAAGGTAATGTGGTAGCCGATGCGTTAAGCCGGAAATCTTTGCATATGTCCGCTTTGATGGTTAGAGAGCAGGAACTTTTTGAAGCATTTAGAGATTTGAGTTTGGTGTGTGAGTTGACATCTGACAGCGTGAGGCTTGGTATGTTAAGGGTCACTAATGAGTTTCTGTTGACCGTTAGCGAGAAACAGAGGCTGGATGTGAAATTTGTTGATTTGATGACGGTTAGAGATAAAGGTGTGAATGGTAACTTTAAAGTGGATGATAAGGGTGTTTTGAGATTCCGTGGTAGAATTTGTATTCCGGATGATTTGGAATTGAAAAAGATGATTTTAGAGGAAGGACACCGGAGTAGTTTAAGTATACATCCGGGAGCTAATAAAATGTACCAAGATTTGAAGAAGATCTTTTGGTGGTCTGAATTAAAGAGGGATGTGGCTCAGTTTGTTTATGCGTGTTTGACGTGTCAAAAGTCAAAGGTAGAACATCAGAAGCCTAGTGGATTATTGTAACCGTTGGATATTCCCGAGTGGAAATGGGACAACATTTCTATGGATTTCGTGACAGGGTTGCCGAATACTCAGAGGGGGCATAATTCCATTTGGGTGGTTGTGGATAGGCTGACTAAATCGGCGCATTTCATTCTGATTGACATCAGTTTTTCTTTGGAGAGGTTGGCTGAGATTTATATCCGTGTGATTGTGAAGCTACATGGTGTTTCGTTGTGTATTGTTTCAGATCGAGATCTGAGGTTTACTTCCAGATTTTGGAAAAGTTTACAAAAGGCGTTAGGTTCCAAGTTAAGATTGAGTTCTGCTTATCATCCTCAGACGGATGGTCAGACCGAGAGAACTATTCAATCATTGGAAGATTTGTTGCGGGCTTGTGTTCTCGAGCAAGGTGGTGCTTAGGATAGTTATCTTTCATTGGTGGAGTTCACGTATAACAATTGTTTCCATTCAAGTATTGGAATGGAACCTTTTGAAGCGTTGTATGGAAGAAGATGTCGAACACCGTTGTGTTGGCATGAATCTGGTGAGAGTTCGGTGGTTGGACCGGAGTTAATTCAACAAACTACGGAAAAGGTGAAACTTATTCGTGAGAAGATGAAGGCTTCTCAGAGTAGGCAGAAGAGTTATCATGATCGAATAAGGAAAGATCTCGAGTTTCAAGAAGGCGATCATGTATTTTTTAGAGTTACACCAGTGACGGGTGTTGGGCGTGCATTGAAGTCGAAGAAACTTACTTCTCGGTTTATTGGTCCTTACCAGATATCCGCGATAGTGGGTGCTGTGGCTTATCGGGTGGCATTGCTGCCGAATTCAAAAGCTTCGGAAGTATGTTCCGGATCCGTCACATGTGATTCCAATGAATGAGGTTGAGGTAAGGGAGAACCTTACGGTTGAGGCATTACTGGTGAGAGTTTTGGATCGCGAGTTGAAGCGATTAAGAGGCAAGGATATTGCGCTTGGGAAAGTAGCGTGGGGAGGCGCTGCTGAGGGCAATTTGACTTGGGAATTGGAGAGTCGGTTGCGGGAATCATATCCGGAGTTGTTCGTCTCAGGTAATATTTTCGAGAACGAAAATTTCTAAGTGGGGGAGAGTTGTAATGCCCTGGTTTTTGTTAGATTTATTTAATCGAGTCGATTTAATTATTTTTGGTCTTTATATTATTTTATTCTTGGTTATTATGTTTTATCGCGTTTTGGGAACGTTTGCGAGAAAATTGAGTGTAGGAGTATTTTGGTCTTTTTGGCTTGGTTAGATATTGTTTTTCATTTAAAATAGAAACATAGAAAGAAAAATAGAAAGAAAAGAAGAGAAGAGAAAAGGAGAGCGAGAAGAAGAAAAAGAGGAAAACATAGAGTGTAAGAAACCGATTCAGCCGACACTTCGAAGCGCGATTAATCGGGTAAGGGTGTGAAACTCGGTTATGCTATGCTTGTGTATGATTATGTATGTGTGTGTTGGAATGTTTGTTGGTATTCCTAGCTTTTCAATTCTAGGTTGAATGAGAGAAAACGATAGAAATCGATGATTTCGCGGTTGAAATGCGGTATAAATGTTGTAGAATACTTGTTACTATGTTTGGGATAGGTTCTGGTTGTTATGTTATGGTTTGGATGTGTTTTGGTGGATGAAATATTGTGTGGGAGTGAACAACAGCGTTGCTGGGATTTTCTGGTTTCGCAAGTTCGCACTGCGAATAGGGTAGCGAAGGGAAAGCGAAGGTTCACTGGGTGTTCACATTGCGAACTTTCTGCTGTTTTTTCTCTACCACGGTTCGCAGGTAATTCGCATTGCGAAGGGGAAAGCGAAGGTTCACTGGGTGTTCACATTGCGAACTTTATGCTGTTTTTTCTCTGCCATGGTTCGCTGGGGGTTTGCATTGCGAATAAGAAAGCGAACCGGGCAGATTTTTCCATTTTGTTCTTGTCATAACTTTTGGGTCGTAAGTCGGATTGAGGCGCGATTGGATACGTTGGAAAGCTATTGAAATGTTCTTTCATATAAAAATGGTTTTGAGACTAGTGGTTGATTTAATTATGTCGGTAATTGGAAATGTGTCGTTTTGTCGACTTTTACCGTCGTAATTGTGTGTAATTGATGTGTTAACACGCGATACGCTTTTGATCTATAACTCTAGCACCCCAAAATTTGTTCTCCTTACTTTAGTACTAACTGGCTTTTGTTTCATTTCATTTTTGAATTATCATATCATTGGTTCTTAGCATGGGGTCAAGGTGCCTGAGGCAGTTCAAGAGGAGAAGATGTTCTTCAAGCAAGAGTCCTTATATTGTCCAAGAGAGCTCAAGTGGATCACTCTCTCCCAACCAGTGCAGAAATTAGGGTTTTGAGATTCCTGGGTTTATTGCTCTAATGGGCAAGCTTCTTGGGTTTTTATCATCACCAAATGGAATATCTTATCTTTGTTGGAGAGGATACACATCATATTCAGAGGAATTTGGATTTGGAGATTGTGCTATTTCCTCCTAGACTAAGGACACCAAAACTAGGGTTTGCTATAAAGTCAGTTTATTTCTGATTTTTTGGGCAAGACTTGATTCCATGGTATTCCTTGGGTCCCTAAGTATCTAGGGATGGGAGATTTTCCATCAGTTTGGTTCATGAGAAGTTCAATTGGCCAATGGATTGGGAATCAGGAGAATTGGGGAAAAGTCAACAGTGAGAGGGGAAGTCAACTGTGAAATTTTGAGGTTCTCTTCAAGGTTTTCAAGGTCTCACATCCTCATATGGTCTTCAAGAGTCAAATTTCATACCATTTATCAAGAATCAAGGGTTGGTACAAAAGTTGCTAAATATGGAAATGACCTATAATTTGAAAGTTTCCTTTTTGGGCAAGTTCTTACACTACATTCAACTTGACTTTTCATCATCAAGGAAGCTTCAAATGATTTTTCCTCAAACATGAAAGTTGAAGATCTTTTTCTCCTCTTTCCAACAAGTACTAGATGGTCTCCATATCATTTGTGAAACTCAAGTTAAGATCAAAAGAAGGAAAAGTGGTTTTTAGGGTTTTCTCATAGTTCCATTTTCATTTTGGGACATAGTGACCTATAATTGATTCCAAGGCTTCATGTCACATTCTAGCATCAAAATACATTCCTTAAGGATCCTTTTTGGCCTTTGAACTAAGAGATTCCATGACTTATTCATTACTTATTTCACATGGTGCAAAATTGCAAGATCATTAAAAACTCATGAACCAAGACATCTCAAGGCCCAAATCCAATTCAGGTGTGAATAGCAATTGAAATATAAGTGATCCATCATAGAATGTTTGGGTGTACATGCATGGAAGAGGGTGTATTTCACATAATGCAATTTTCTAAAATTACCCAAAACTCATTAAGTGAGGGATTAACAAGGCCCAAGTGATCATCAGTGGATTAACCTAATCTATTTAAGCTAACTCATGCAAGGGTTAGAGAAAAAACACACGTGATTTTGTGGAGAAAAAAGTTTGAACCCTAAAAGCTTCTCTCCTTCGTATCTCTCAAGCAAGAAGAGCTTTTCCAAAACTTCTTTCACCATCTGAATCCTGAGGATCCATAGAGCACAAAGCAATCATCACTTGAAGCTAATAGCAAGGGAATAGGTGGCGTGATCTCAGGTTGGTGGTATTTTTCATGATCTTAAAACTTAGATTTTTGACATGCATAATGTTGTGTGACATTCATTGATCATTCTGGTATATTTTATTTTGATTTTGGACGCTTGGCATGGTTGTATCGTGAGTTTCAAAGTTTTGGACCTAACATTATTTCGTTCGTTTTTCATTGTACGTTGAGTATTTGCCAATTTTAATGTGATATTTAAGATCCTGGTGAAATTCTGGTCGGGAAGGTATATTCGCATGTGCGTTCTGGGCTTTTTTTTGTTGCAGGTGGCCGGAAGTGGTGGCCGGAACCCTAGCTCCGGCGACTGGTAAGGGTTCCGGCGAGGGTAGGGTTTGGAGGTAGGAGACACAATCAGGGTCGTCCATAGCTTTGATCCAAGGGCCCTCGTTGTGCCACGTTTTTTATTTTTGAGTTTTTATTTTAATGATTGCATGTTTATTACCCCATGGTTATTATCGTGTACGTGCCATCATGATCTCTCATCTTGATTACTTTTCTGATTGTTTGACTCAGTTTGGTGGTTTTGATTAATCAGATGGTTAGATGCTTGCCAAAAATTAAAATACCATGTGCCTCTCACGTGTTACTTTCTAATTTCTGAATTGATTTGGTGTGTGCATGTGTACTGTCATTATGGTGTGCGTGTGGATCATGGCCTTTGGTTTGGTTTATCTTGAGGTTGCGTTGACTAATAGGAAGCGTCAGATTGATCACATGGTGTGTGTGAAGTCAACCGTTTGACTAGATCTCACATGCACTTCTTTTTTTATTTTTTATTTCGCTGATGGGTTTTAAGTGTTGGGCCTACTTTTCACACCCCCACCTTTCAGCCCAGGTGTCCTTTTTAACGTGTTTTATTGTTGTTCATACCCCCCACTCATTTTCTTTCTATTTTATTTTTACTTAATTATTGCATTTCATTTTTATTTTTTTAAAAAATAGTTTCTTGCATTAAAAAATTACCAAAAAATTCATGAATCATATTTATGATTTTATAAAATTTTCCAAATTTTATTTTTTTTATTTTTATTTTATTTTTAGCATCTAAAATAATTATTTGTTTATTTTCTTTTTGAATTTATTTCATATATGCATACCATGACTTGTTTATTTTATTTCTCACCATCCATAAAACCTTTTGAGCTCATTCTTTTTGAATTGTTTCACCAACACATTGAATTGCATTAAAATATTTTTCTCTCATTTTTAAAATCTTTTCATATTGCATTTTAGTCCTCCTCTTTTGCATATTGAGCCATGTTTCTTGTCTGAACTTTGCATAATTGTTTGAGTGACCTATCTGGGGAATTTTGGCATGAGTTTTTGATATGTTGTTTGTTTCTAGTTGAGCTATGTTGGTAATTGATTTGGTAATTTTAAAAGATGTTTTGCTAATTATGTGATTGCTCTTTGTTTGAGGCCTACTTGTATGCATATCCTTGATCATGTCTGATTACTTGTTTGAGAAGGCACTTGTGCCATTGTTTGGGATTGCTTCCTTGAATTCATGAATCATGCTTGGATTGTTATAGGTCACTTGATTACCAGTATATGTCATTGCTTGGGTTTCATTTGTCTTATTTTCTTTACTTATGTCTGTTTGGTACTAACCTTTTATGCAGAGGCTGAGGTAAGTTATTTAAGGGTGTGGATAGTTATCCATGTTCACTCTCATTCTTTCTTTCTCTCATATTTTCTCTTCTTTAGGCTTAGGTTGTTGTCAAACCTCCCCTTAGGGCCATCTTTACATGATAACACTAGGATAGATTTTCCCCGTAGCGTTTTTCTTTTCTTTTGAGTCTCTCTCCTCATCTCATAACATCTCTAAGATACTTAATAAGGTCAACTTGCCATGCACACGAGCCTTGAACATAGGAAATGAAGATTGAGGGGTCCCCCTTATCTCTTCTAGAGTGTTGAGAATACGTCCCATTGGGGGCGACCATGTGACGCATTCGCTCCCGTGTCATAGACTTTGGTTCAAGTCGAGTTACGAACTAACTCAAGTCACTTCTGTCCTAAAAAATACAAACAAACCTCAAACCTTTTTATCCCGCGGGATCGTCAACCTAAAGGCTATTTTCAAAAAGGGCATGTTACTTTCCGTCTGAGTCGCAAACAGGCATCGACCCTAACTGCCGGACGCGGACTTAACGTCGCTCATAAAAAACACAAAAAGAACTTGGTCCGAACTACGTTGACTCTGAATTCCCTATTGCACAAAGGGGGTACGTAGGCCTAGGACGTCGACGTCCTACCGAGTCTGTCTTAGTTTTTTCCCTTCCCCCATCTTAGTACAACCATAGATGATAGGATAACTCACCCTTAGAATAGACAACAAGCGTGGATCCCATCGAGTACGATGGACGCGCGGGGGGCTAGCACCTTCCCCTCGCGTAACCGACTCCCGAACCTAGGCTATGGTTGCGATGACCATTCCTTTCCCCCTTCCTCAGGTTTATGCGGTGTTCCCTTTCCCTCTCTTGGGATAAATTTACACGGCTGGCGACTCTATTTTCCGCGCCATTCTCGCGTTTGCACCTGGATGAAAATCCTGGGAGCGACAATAACATATAGCTTGTGTGCTGTTATATGATGTGAATGTATGTGATGAACTGATGTGATGATGTTTTGCGGCCTTATGGCAAATAAATGCATTGTGTTATGTTTGATTCTATATGCATGATTATGGATGTTGAAGTGGTTATATGGTTGTATATGTATATGCATTTGATTGTCATGAGTCATTGTATGCCAAGCATCATGATATGCATTCTTGTGATGTCGTGTGTGTAACACCCCATTTCTACCCGGCGGATAAGTCATAAAATCAGAGTTTTCATTTTAAAAATTCTTCAACATAAACAGGATGTCACATTTTCAACAAAAACAACTTCATATTAATCACAAATAATTCAGATACATAACACTGATTCGGATGAACTGATAACAACCTGAATTATCCTTTTGAAAACAAAACAACTTTTATTAATAAGCGGCTTCACATAATTCAACTTATAATGACATAACCTCATGTCCAACTCCAAACCACTTTGAAACAACAATTCTTTAATAACAACAATTTAAGATTCAACTACTAAGACAATAACAACAAATAAACAACAATCGTTCATCCCCCCCGAGTGCTACGTATCAGAGCAAGACCAACTCGAGCTAACAGCATCTAAGACTTCACAATATACCTCAACTTCTGCAGCTATTCTTGAGTACCTGCTCAGTTACCCATAATAGAAAACATCATTACAGAAGGGGTGAGATATCGAATATTATAAACAAAATATGATAATTAGTATGCTAGATTAGAATCATATAAATTCCACCTCTTCATACAACAATCATGCAACAACTAGAAATAAACAACTTAATAGCAACCACCACTTATAACACCCAGCAACTCATAACCACAACTTGTATCGACAGCAACTTATAGTAATAACAACACATAACGACAACTTATATAAAAGATGCAAATTATAGTAAGAACAACATATATCACAACAGCTCACGACATTAGTAATTTATATCAAGCAACAAGACATAGCAATAACAACTCATACAAGCAACAACTTCACAACAACGGCAACTTCACAACAACAACGAATCAAGAACAACAACAACTTCACAACGACTCAAAATGTGACACAACTATGCACATGCATGTGGTACCATCGGAGTAAAACTCCCAACTTAAACATATGCCAGGTTATCGAGGCATTTCAACAAGGCATAAGCCTTCAACGTGGTGCCATCAAGGCCAACTTAATCAATGCCATCAAGGCCAACTTAATCAATGCCATCAAGGCCAACGTGGTGTGAGCATACAGCCCCGACTCATGAATGCAATGTATACGACAATTATCAAAGGCATACAATCAACTACACCATCAATAAGAACAACCAGAACAACAACAACGAAACAACAACTCAAACATGCATCAATAGCATCAACTTAATCCAACGTTGGTCGTTCGACCTACAACCTAATCAACAACAACACAACTCAAACAACATTGGTCATTCGACCTACAACTTAATCAACAACAACACAACTCAAACAACATTGGTCATAAGACCTGCAACTTAAATACTTCGCCCGTAAATCGGGACAATACAACTTATCCAACTTTGCCTGCAATTCCACGCGTTCAACTTAATTCAACAAAAACAAACCGACTAAAATCACCTACTAATTATTACGAACTACCTCGACAATTTTCGTTAAATTCCGGGCAACTGAATTTTTCCGACTAAACCGGCTAAACCGACTGAAACTGCACTGTTTTTAACTTCTGTTATTAATACCAGTGTATTATAAAATTCTGTTTCTGCTACTATTGCCATTAAAACGACTGCCAAGCTGCTGTTACGACAATTTACATTATTCTGCTTCTTTCAAAATTTCTGTTTCTGTCAAAATTCAGTTTCTGCTACTAATAAAACCAATACCAACTCTGTTGCTTCACTACTTATTGAATTAATTCAATTCCTACTGTTCAATTTCCTCTTCTGCTACTAACTGGACTAAGCATTGTAATTATCCTGCAATTCATTTTGATCCACACAGATACTAAATATTACTCTGCTACCTTCACTACTACTAAAAATATTATCTCTGTCAATTTACCACTTGTTAATTGTTTCACTGCTACAATATATACTCCTGCTAAAATGTTGCTGCTATTCATACAATTAATCCAAACTCATAATTAATATATAACACACTCCAAAATCAAACAAAATCCAAAGAACCCAAAACCTTAGGAGGCGCCCACCTCAATACTTGGAGGCCCTCGCCTCCTTCACTACTTTCTCTCATCCTTTTTATTTTCTCCATTTATTCTTAAGAGAGATTGATTTGGTATATAAATGTCACTTTTAAAGTTTGTACTACAATGTAATCAACTAAGAAAACATGGTATAGTGGAGAGTAAATTTTAAGCAATCATAATCACGTGCAAAAGTTTTAGTTTTGGATAATAATCACATTATCACTTATCACTTTTAAACTAAAGTATAAAGAGTTGGATTTAATTAATGGGTTTAATTTCACTCTGAGGCCCCCGCCTCCATTGCTGAGGCCCCCGCCTCCAATTGCTGAGGCCCCCGCCTCCAATGCCTACACTTTGGCTCAAATTCCACTCAATATAAATTTAACCAATTACGACATATAACCAATTTCGACATATAACACATCAACACATTGTAATACCCCAAAATTTGCTCTCCCCTTTTGTCATCATAGCATGGCATTATCATATCCACCTCATTAACATTACATTGCATTTAACATAGAAAAATGAAGCATGGCATTCTTCTTACCATCAGGGCATGTGGTCAGGTGGGAGGTGGACAATCAAGAGATCATCCAAAGCACAAAAAGGTCAATCAAGTTGCCTCAAGGCAAGCCAAGAGGTCTCTCATGTCTCATACTATCTCAATTGATCTTCCAAAACCTCAAGGATGAGAGATTCAATGGGAGATTGAAGCACTACATCTTTCACTATGCAAGAGGTTCAAAAATTGAAGGAAAACCCTCAAAAGAGATAGCTCATTGATTCAAAATCATCCTCAAGTGGCATTTCTCATCATCCTTTAAGAGGATACACAACATACTCTGAGGAATTTGGATTTGGAAGATGTGCAATTTCCTCCTAACCAGAGAGGGTCAAAATTAGGGTTTCTAATAAAATCAGGGAATCTTTGATTTTTGGACAAAGCTTGTTGTCATGGTATTCTACATGTTCTTAAGTGTATGTGTATGGAAAATTGCCCCTCAATGGGTTTTAGAAGTGGTTCAATTGGAAGAAAAATCAAGAATCAGAGAAATTGGGGCAAAGTCAAATAATCAGAGGAAAAAGTCAATTCTTGACTTTTTGAGGCCAAATTCATGAAATTCATGTTATATGTGTCCAATGTACAAAATTTGGTCAAGAAATTCCAAAGGAATCATGAAAAAATCAAGATGTAAAAAGTTGCCATTTTTGGATGAAGTAGGGTTACTAAAAATAGCAAGTTTTGGCCATTTTGCATCAGAGTTTGAACCAAGGCCATTTAAATTTGGAGCACCAAATGAAAATTCCACTCTGCCTCAATGAAAGGCCTTGCTTTAAGCTTCAAATCCATGTGTGGAACATCTCCATTGGATAAAAATTGAGTGAGATATGATTGATCAAAGTTTGAGCAAAGTAGGTTCAAAACTAGGTCATGACCAAGATTTTCAAGGCACGCGCGCAGTCATTTTCACAAACACATGGTGGGCCAAATGTATTGATCAATTACTCATGATTAGAGGCTTCAAATGGAAAATCTTTCAACATCAAAGTTGTTCCTCTATGTGAGATCTTCAAAGTTGGTGTTTATCAATTTTTCATCTGATCAAAGGTTAAGGAGTTATGATGGCTCAAAGAATGGTCATTGCAACTGAAATTTGACCAGGTCACAACCAGGTCATGCCACAAGTCTGCGCCCCATAACCAGCTCCCAAACTTGTGTATTTTAAGTCATTTTGCAACTTATTCCAACCTCATTTCACTTCAATTTTCACATCAGCATTGTGCTCCAATGTGCTCTCTTTCAAATGAACCCACGAGCTCACCAAATCATTCACCTTACATGGAGTAATTCATCCTCAAATCACCCTATCTCTATTGTTCTCACTGTCACATAAAACCAGAAAAAAAGCAAGTGGAATTTATTGCTGATTGAATTAGTTTGCGCATGCTTGATCACACTGACCAACCTTTGCTTCATTTAGCCAAACACCTTTGCATTCACCAGGTCACGTGTGTGGCTCATGCATAGAAGTGGAAAGAAGACAAACTTGTATAACAAGTTGCTTGCTGCAGCTTCATTCTCTTCATCCTCATCATAACACTCTAAGCATCACCCACACCATAAAAAACCCAAGATCAACTCGCCTCTAACTAACTGACTCAGTTAGTTAGAGTGAACTCACCCAACTCAGTCACCCAACTCACTTCCTAGCTCACTATAAAACGAAACTTCTCTTCACAAATTCATTTTCAACTTCACTTTTCATTTCCACTCTCAAGAACACTCTCACTCTCTCAATCTTCCCTAAGCTTTTTCTCTCTCTCTGTGCACGAATCATTCATCTTCATCCACCTCAACTCATCATCATCAATGGCATTGGATTGAAGGAGATTTCAGCACAGTCCTCAAGATTGCTGCAAGCATTGTTCAACATTGGATCTCCCTGCTTTCAAGACAACGAGTTATAGCATTTATTTTGCTTAGTTTGTGAAGCTTCAAGGTTGAAGGAGAAGCTAGGATCTCTGGTTTTCTGAAGAGCACTCCGAAGCCTCATCAATTTCAGGTTTATTTCACTCAATTTTAATGCATTGTATTCTTGTGATTTAAGCTTGTTTTATGATGTTTGGAGCTTATTAGGAGCTATGCGTGAGTTCTGTCTAGTTGATAGGCTCTTTAGGAGTTT
This sequence comes from Lathyrus tuberosus, assembly GCA_022829125.1. NCBI lineage: Eukaryota > Viridiplantae > Streptophyta > Magnoliopsida > Fabales > Fabaceae > Lathyrus > Lathyrus tuberosus. The sequence goes on along the minus strand of JALAZF010000133.1, from coordinate 4,294,440 downwards.
AGATGTGATTTTAGGGCAATTTGTTTTGGATCGGTTTGTGCTATACGTGTATGTTATGTGAAAAATAGTGTTGGATTCAGGATGTACATGAGCTCAGCTTTCGATTGGTGTACGTATTGTGAATTTCTGGAGGAATTGGAGTTTGCAGGTGGTGGCTGTTGGCCGGAGAAGGTGACCGGAGGTCCTCTCCGGCCGGTGACTGTTAGAGCTAGGGTTTTTGCCATGTTTTAATCCTGTCCGTTGTTTTTTTCTCATCGTGTGGCTAAGAGCATGACAACGCATTAAAACGCATGTGCGAGGCATGTGCCATTTTTCTGAATTCAATTAAGCATTTTGTGGTGTGGTGCATGGTATGTTGTGTGGTCGTTCATGTATGCGCGTTGGATGCAATTACTTTGACTTTTGTTTGACTATGACTTAATCTGATGGCTTGGATTGCTTTGACTATGTTGACTGAAGAACACGCTAGTTATGGTGTTTTGCGTGCTAATTGGACTTAACCAGATTGATAATTACACCCCCATGTATTGAAGCCCAATGATTTTGAACTGTCCAATTGCTATGTTCATACCCCCCTGCATTTTGCATTTATTTTTTATTTTTATTTCTTTCTACACGTTTGATTTCTAATTTTTAAAAATACCAAAACATATGGGAAAATTCTACAAAAATTTATGTGTATTCTTAAAACATTTAGGAAATTTTTCATGATTTTATTTTCTGATTTTATGACCTTTTTGCCCCTGTTCCATAATTTTCTTTGAATTTCCACTTAGATGCATTCTAAGCATGATACATGAATTTGTTTAATTTTGTTCTTGCTCATTACCAACTATTTTGACATGATTCTTTTTGCATTGATTCACTAATACATTGAAGCATGTTAGAGGATTTTTGTTTGATTTTTTAGGTCACTTTATGACATGTCTTGATGCCTATATTTGTACCACTTTGCATGATGTTTCAATTTGACCTAATTGCTTTGTTTGAAGTCATTTTGCTTTGAATTTTGATATGATATTTTGATATGTGATTCATCCCTGATTAGTGAACTCCAATACCATGTTTTCATAATTTTCATGAGGACATTTGATTTTTGCTTGATGCATTTCATTTAAGGCATTATGACATGTTATATCATTGTAATCTTTAGTGCATGTTTGCATGAATTCTTTTGTGCATATTTGTATGAGCATTTGCATAGTTGTGTGAGTCATTCATATGATATTATAGGTCTTTGATACACATTATAGGTCATCTTTACATGTTCATTTCAATTTGAACTTTGTGCATCATTAACATGTTTTGTTTGCACTTTCTTTTTGGAACTTTCATTTCAATTCTTCTCATATTACTTCTTGAATGCCTTGAAGTTGATTCATAAATACTTTTGAGATGTTTATAAACCATTTTCCATTTAGTTTCAATTCTGGTTGTTGATTTACATGTTCCATTTATGCATGTCTTCTTCATTTCTTTCCATCTTTCATCTACCCTTTCTTCTTGTAACATGTTTAAATGCTAATGGATGATGTTTGTTGCCTATTCACTTGCACTTGTATGATGATATTCATTTGTTGTCCATATGATGTACATTCTGATTGTGGCTCTAGGATTTGGTTTCTCATTTAATTCTTTTGAGTTTTATGATGCATTACATGTTCTTTTACTTCTTATACTTCTTATACATGTTTACTAACCATGTAGGGGCTTTGGTAAGTTTCAGTTGAGTGTGGATAAGGAATCCACATTCAACTTCTATCCTTTCTCTTTTACAATTCCATTTTGTGTTTTGCTAAGCACTTATGTGTTTTCTTTTAATAACTCATTACTTTCCCTTTTTGAATTACAATTCATCTTCTACTTTGGAAGTGAATTGTTTAATTCTTTCTTTCTTTAGACTTTAGGTTGAAACCTCACAAACCTTAGGATCACTCCCTTAACTAATCAATTAGGATTGAGTCTTAGTCCATATAGGTTTTACCTTTTCTCCTCTCTTGAGTCTCTTTTCTCATCTCAAAGAAAATTCAAAACATATAATAAAGGTAGGCATTTATTGCATTTAGGCCTTTCATATAAAGAAAAGATTATAAGGGGTCTTCTCTTGTAATCTTAGAATGTGTAGCATATAGCCCATCTTGGGTCAATGTGTTAAACATTTGATCTTGTATGAGGGACTTAAATGCAATATTTGTTGAAGGTGCAAATAATAAAAAACACTTCTTCATTTCTTAATTAACAAAAACACTTAATAAACACAAGTATGCTAGTGTGTTTGAACCTTGACAATTGGAGCTAAGTGTGGGGGTCTTCTTCACTCTTAGTGTGCTTTCTTACCCATTCCATCTTGGAATGTGAGAATGTACACATTCCAGTGACTAAGATCCAGATACACTGTCATATGCAAACAAATCCAAAACACTTCCTTCTAAAAGACAAAACCAAACAATAACGTCTTTCCTTCGGGAATTCTTTTCTCACCTCATTCACTCTTAGCGTACGAACGCGCTTCTACTCGTTCTCTTGCAAGATGGTAACGCACTCGGACCAGCGAGCCTGCAACACCTGAGCTAGGACGTAAGCCGTTCTCTAAAAAACACAGACAATCCATCCCTAGTGAGGGGAACTACGTCGCTCTGATTCTCATGTTCCCGATGAGATACGTAGGCAGTGGGGTAGGGCCCATGCGAGCACTTCTTTTATTTTCCCTACATTTGTTTCTCATTTCTTTTCCAGTTTTCTTTTCGTTCCTTTTCCAGTATTCTTTTCTATCACCCTTTGATCGAGACAAGCAAGCGTGGATCCCATCGGGTACGATGGACGCGAGGGGGTGCTAATACCTTCCTCTCGCGTAACCGACTCCCGAACCCATTTCTCTTGGTCGCAAGACCATGCTTTTCCTTTCTCTTCAGGTTTACGCGGTGCTTCCTTTCCCTCTCATGGGATAAATACACATTGCTGGCGACTCTGTTTCGGTGCCACTTTCGCGTTTGTACTAGGATGAAAATCCCGGGAGCGACAGCTGGCGACTCTGCTGGGGATATGAGGTTGACCTATTGCTGGTCCATCCCTAAGCGAGTCAATCCTAGCGCTTGTCTGTGTTTCTTGCATTGGGTGTTTACTGTTGTGCTATATTTACCATTTTATTGTATGGTTATTTACTGCTTTACTGTACATTACTGTATTTACTGCTTTTTAGCATTACACATCATATTATTACTGTGTGTTGGACTGTGCTATCTTCTGTTTGGCGGGATGGGATTTCTGAGAGATAAGCCCATTACACAGGCTTGAGTATACACTTAGAATTAGAGTGGAGAGTAGTGGGACCTACGTGCCGTTTGGAGTGCGTTGGGTGTTCACGAAATTCACAGCTAGACGAGGCTATCTTGGGACACGTCGTGGCATGCGCATCTTGCGTATTCCAGGATGTAGATCTAGAGAGCTGTCGACTCTAGTGACCGATCATGAGGACCTTAGTGGAAATATCCCTTTTTAGTGGTGACAATGGCAGACCACATTCTGTGGCAAACCCATTCGCACCCGAGGGCCCACTTTGGAACTTGCATAGGATGACTTTTATTTTCTAAGGGGAGTCAGTGGACGACCTCTTTGATTGGCATAGCATTGTATCCTACGGGCTGAATGTGCTATTGCTTCTCAAACCTCCGAAGCTGACAAGCCTTATTTTCTAAGAACCACATGTGAGTATGGGCGGGATGTTTACAGGTTTGCAGGAAACCCAGCCTCCTACCTACCTTACTTGTGATTCTATGATGATTTCAGACATTGTATCCTATGACAGTGATTTAAGTGTTCATCTCAGATATTGCCAGATTCAGTACAGAGACACAGTGCACACAGTTCAATACAGACACCGACACTTGATTACCTGATCACATGCCCTTTTGCATTGCATTATCATATCATAACAGTTATGTTTGTCATTTTCAGGTGCATAATACATTTCTGATTCCAATCCATGGGTTCAACAGAGATCGTCGCCGAGAGAAAGAACAATGTGTCTTACAAGTTTCCAGATCCTGTCTTGGATTCATTGCTCAAAGTTATAGATATGGCTGGTCCGGGTATTCTTGATAGGTTTCAGAAGAGCTACGGGAATTTGGTTGGGATGGTCCGTACAATCACCAAGTATGAGCATGATGCTTTACACACTCTGCTGCAGTTCTACGAGCCTTCGTTGAGGTGCTTTCTTTTTTCAGATTACATTTTGATGCCAACACTGGAAGAATTCTCATTTATTTTGGGAATTCCGATCACGTCGGCAATACCATTCTTCTCTGGTAGTTCTCCCAGCGTAAAAGAAATTGCTGCTGCTTTACAAATGGATCAGACATTGATAAAGAGTGGTGTGAGCAGTAAAAATGGAGTTAGCGGATTTCATTTAGAATTTCTGGCTGGACAGGCCCAAGAGGCTGCAAGTGCTAAAAATTGGACGGTTTACAATTCCATTCTGGCTCTCTGCATATATGGCCTAGTTTTCTTTCCCAATCAGCAAGACTTTGTGGATATGCAAGCAACGAGAGTTTTTGTCCTTAAAAATCCAGTCCCTACTTTGTTAGGAGATTTTTATCATTCCGTGCATTACAAGAATGAGAAAAGGAGGGGAGGATCTGTTAGTTGTTGCACTCCACTGCTGAGTCATTGGTTTTTCAAACATTTGCCTCAGACAGGTGCCTTTGTGGAAACCAAAGATGTGGCGAAATGGTCTAAACGATTGATGAGTTTAACTGCTGATAACATTGTATGGTTTGATCACCGGTTATTGAGAATAGAGCTTGTCACAAGATGCGGAAATTTTCCAAATGTGCCTTTGATTGGCAGAAAAGGAGGGATTAATTATAATCCAGTTTTGGCCATCCGACAGTTTGGGTATGCTTCCAGATATCCTCCTACAGAGCAAGATGTGGAAGAATCTTTATTCTTTACAGGAACTAAAGATGCGAAGGTGGTAGAAGTGGTGAATGCTTGGAAAGATAAGCACAAAATTGGAAAAGCAGTTTTTGGAAAAGGAGATTGTAGATCTTATCCTGAATATGACAGGTGGATTGAGACGAAAGTAAAGGAATTGCTTTTACCCTTTTCAAGGGGACCTCTTTTATGTTCAGTACAGCCAGAACAACCCACCATGGTGGCTATTGAAGAATGTGAGAAGTGGAAGAAAATGGTCAGAGAGCTGCAGATAGAAAATTCTGGAATGAGCAGATGTCTTCAGAAAGCTCTAGCTGACAACAAAGAGTTGGAAAAGAGAGCCTTGAAAGCGGAAAAAACCTTGGCTGACAAAGAGGAAGATTTTGATGACCGAGCTCGGTACTTTCGGAAACTTACTTTGGGAGCAGATGACACTAGTCAGGCTCACAAGATTACAAAACAGGCTTTAGCCCGAAGCAAGGATTCATTAGCTCAACTTCGTCAAGCTTGGGATGAAGTCAGAATTGAAAATGCCGAGTTAAAGGATCAGTCGAAGACTAAAGACGAGGAGCTTAAAAAGGCACATGAGCAGAGGAGAAAGTATCGGGAAAGTCTCGAAAAAAGTCAAGAGCAGTTAGAAGAAGCTAGAAGCCAGTTGAAGAATACCAAGAAAGAGCTTGAAGAAGTCATGATAGAAAGGGAGATACTCAAGACGCAAGCCGGCATAAAGAGACACAAAGGAGTGTGTGATGACGAAGCTCTGATGCTGCATGTGGGTTCTTTAACTGAAGCTCTTGAGAAAAGGGATGTCTTGATCAAAGAGATGATTGAAAAGCCGAATCACCAGCGTACCCGTATACTTTTTGAGGAAATCAAGTATTCAAGTGATAAGCTGAAGGATGTGGAATTGTCAGATTGATGTTCTTTTCCCTGTATTTTGTTGTTAATGGCTACCATCAGGCTTGTTGATGGATCCATTTTTTTCCTTGTATTGCATTTGCGGTTGAACCTTTCTTAAATGTACTTGGATACTTTGTTGAATGAGTATGAGCAGTTTTATTCAGAATTATTCCTTATCAGATAGCTGCACACAAGCACATGACCATGACACGTCTCTTTATATCACAATTTCTGGTCTTCAGATTTCTGTGGTTGGATTGGAATCAGGGTATAAAGTACCTCGGAAATGACAAACATGGCATTGCATGGCATTGCATATCATTTTGCATTTTTTGTTACTTGCTTTTCAGGTACTCGTTGCGGGGTCTCTAACCTTTATTTGATTACAGGCAGTATAGCGGAGAGTCATATTCACCGATATTCGACGCGAAGGAATCAAGTAAGAATCATGGATCAAGTGCAAAGTGATTTGGCGGAAATGAGGGCGCGTATGGACCAGTTCATGACCCTCATGACTGGCATGGCGCAAAATCAGGAGAGACTGAGGCTTCTGGTAGAGCGTCCCGACAATGGGCCCGAAGGTGATCATCATGACAATTCACAGGGACATGGCATTCCTCCTCCCGGTGGCAACCCTCCTCCTGGTGGTAACAATCGGGGTAATGGAAATGGTAGGCATGCTGGTGTTACTCTTGAGGATACTCTGGAAGACCAATTTACTCTGCTGGATGCTGATGTGGGTAATCAAGGTGATCGAAGGTATGATGAGTTAGCAGAGAAGATCAGGGCCATAGAATGCAAGAACTCTATGGGTATTGATGTTACCAGCTTGGGGCTGGTCTCAGGAGTCAGAATTCCCCCTAAATTCAAACCTCCCACTTTTGATAAGTATCACGGCAATGCGTGTCCCCAAACGCATCTTCAAGCTTACTTTGGGAAGATTTCAGCCCATACGGATGACGAGAAGCTATGGATGCACTATTTTCAGGACAGTCTGGCTGGGGCATCCTTGACCTGGTACATGAAGTTGAATAGAGCTGCTGTGAAGAATTGGAAAGATCTGGCAGAAGCGTTCCTGAAGCAATACCAGTATAATATTGACATGGCGCCCAATCGCACTCAATTGCAGGGTTTGTCACAAAATGCCAAGGAGAGTTTCAAAGAATATGCACAGAGGTGGAGGGAAATGGCTGCCCAGGTCCAACCTCCCTTGTCAGACAGAGAAATGGCGGATATGTTTATGGGCACCTTGCAAGGGGCTTATCTTGATAGATTAGCTGCTTGTCCGTTAACTGGATTTGCTGATATTGTGATTGCGGGAGAAAGAATAGAAAGTCTGTTAAAGCTTGGAAAGATCCAGGATGTGAGTGGGGCTGGCTCTTCGGGGACGAAGAAACCGTTTGCTAGTAACCAGAAAAGACGAGAAGGTGATACGAATGCTGTGTTTAGAGGACGAGGCAGAGGGCGTTCTCGAGCTTATTATCAGGTAGATGCTGTAACAATCCCCACACCGTCTGTTCAGAAACAACAACCCCAACAACAAGTTCAACAGCAACAACCTTTTTTCCAGCAAAGGTCTAGACAGAGGGATCGTAAGATGGATCCTCTCCCTATGACTTATGCCGCGCTGTTGCCCCGGCTACTCGAGTTAAAGTTGATAGAACTCCGTACTATGAAAGCTCCGGTTGCTGGAAACCTGCCACCTAACTTCGATGCTAATGCTCGTTGTGAGTTCCACTCAGGTGCTCAGGGGCACTCCATTGAAAAATGCTGGGCTTTCCATCATAAAGTACAAGATTTGATTGATGCTAAAGCCATCAATTTCTCTCCCGCTCCTAATATTACTCAGCATCCCATGCCTGATCATAGTGCAGCAAATGTGTACGCTATTGAAGATGGGAGGAGATTGAATTTGGTGTTAGACGTTCATCAAGTGAAAACTTCTTTGTTGGTTGTAAAAGATCGTTTATTGAAGGGACAGGTGTTCCCGGGCTGTAATCAAGATTGCTCTGAGTGTATGAATCAGGAGAACGGCTGTGATAAGTTGAAGATGGGTTTACAGAATCTGATCGATGAAGGATGTCTACAGTTCGACAGAGTCGTGAAAGACACTGATGAGATATCAACCGTGACCATCTATTACACTCCCGCTGAGATTCAAATGCCGGTCAATGCAGTTCCTGTGGCTAGTGTTGCGCCAGAAGGGCCCAGTCCTGTCACTATCACGGTGCCAGGACCAATTCCGTTCACATCTACGAAAGCTATCCCATGGCACTATGGGGCAGATGTATATTACGAAGGTAAAAAGCAGGAAGTTGAGCCGTCAGTCAGCCCAAATATTGATAATGTAGGGGGTGTAGGGGGCTTTACAAGGAGTGGAAGGTTGTTCGCTCCCCAAACCTTGAGAAGTGATAAGGAGGTAGAAGTTGCAGCAAAGGCTAAGGGTAAACAGGTGGTTGAAAGTGCGCCTACACCTGAAGCCGAGACAAAGATTACTTTTGATAAGGAAATGGAAGAATTTATGAAGATAATCAAGAAAAGCGATTATAAGATTGTGGACCAACTGAATCAGACCCCTTCAAAAATTTCAATCTTGTCACTATTGATGTGCTCTGATGCGCACCGGCAGGCGTTGTTGAAAGTGTTGAAGAGTGCGTACGTGCCGCAAGAAATTACTGTTAATCAGCTCGAGGGCGTAATCTCCAATGTTAATGTCAGCCATGGCTTGGGCTTTACAAGTAGAGATTTGACTGTTGAAGGAAGAAACCATAATAAGGCTTTGCATATCACGATGGAGTGTAAGGGCGCAGTGTTATCTCATGTACTGGTAGACACTGGTTCATCACTCAATGTCTTGCCCAAGAAGGCATTAATGAAGCTGGAAGTTGATGGTTTGATCTTAAGGCCTAGTGAATTGGTGGTCAGAGCATTCGATGGAACTAGACGATCTGTGTTTGGTGAGGTGGAATTGCCCGTACAAATTGGACCACAGGTATTCAAATCCACGTTCCATGTAATGGACATACAACCTGCATATAGCTGCCTATTGGGACGCCCTTGGATTCACGGAGCCGGGGCTGTTACTTCTACTCTACATCAAAAGCTGAAGTATGAGTTTGAAGGGCAGGTTGTGACAGTGTGTGGGGAAGAAGACATCTTTGTGAGTCACTTGTCCACGTTCAAGTACATTGAAATGGATGGGGAAATTCATGAGATGCTGTGCCAATCATTCGAAGCAGTCAACATTGACGATGCACCTGAGTCTTCTTCTGTACCAGTTGGGGCCGGTACCTCCATTTCATCTTACAAACAAGCTGTCGAGGTCGTCAGGGCAGGCAACGCCCAAGGTTGGGGCAGGTTGATAGAGACCCCAATGAAGGAAGACAAATTTGGTATTGGTTATCATCCCTCTACAACTTCAGATGCGGGGAGCAGGGGACCCATTACTTTCAATAGTGGGGGAATTATCTACATGGACCAGTCTTGTGCAGCCACGGAGGATAGTATTGACAGTGATTGTGACCTGGACAACTGGGTACGCCCTCATGTTCCGGGACAACAAGTGCAAAACTGGTTCGTTGAAGAAGTCATCCAGGTTACTCTTCAGACAGAGTAATTTTTCTTTGTTTTTTCTAACCATAATGCATGACAAAATCTTGCGCTCTGCCCAAGGCGTATAGATTCATTTGTAGGGCCACCATGGTTGCATTTGCAATGTTTAATCATTAATAAAGGACGTTTTGCAATCAAATTTTGTTCTCTGTCTTTCAGTTTTTATTTTTGTACAAAAAATATAAAATGGCAATGTTTCATTTTCTTTTGTTTTGCTTAAAAATAAATTCTAAAATAAGGCATGAACCCGTTCATGCAGACTTGATCCTCCGGATACCACTGATAACGATTTTGATATGGCCATGTATGACTTTGACAATCCGATTTATCAAGCCGAAGAAGGGGATGGGAAAGATTGTGAACTTTCTGAAGAACTGGCCAGATTGTTGAAACAAGAGGAAAGGGTCATCCAGCCTCATCAGGAGACTGTAGAAATCATCAATATTGGTACTAAGGACGCCAAGAAAGAGATCAGGATTGGTGCCAGCTTGCAAGCAGATGTGAAGCAAACTTTGATGGAAATGTTGCGCGAGTATGTTGACATCTTCGCCTGGTCGTATCAAGACATGCCGGGGTTGGATACGGATATTGTTGTGCACAGGCTGCCATTGAGAGAAGAATGTCCGCCAGTCAAGCAGAAACTTCGTCGGACTCACCCCGACATGGCCTTAAAGATTAAGGAGGAAGTCCAGAAGCAGTGGGACGCTGGTTTTCTTGCTGTGACAAAGTATCCTCCATGGGTAGCCAACATCGTGCCAGTACCGAAGAAAGATGGAAAAGTGAGAATGTGTGTGGATTATCGAGATCTTAATAAAGCTAGCCCGAAAGATGATTTTCCACTACCTCATATTGATGTGCTGGTCGATAATACAGCTCAGTTTTCAGTGTTCTCATTTATGGACGGTTTCTCCGGGTACAACCAGATCAAGATGGCACCTGAAGACATGGAGAAGACCACGTTCATTACTCCGTGGGGTACATATTGTTATAAAGTAATGCCTTTTGGGTTGAAAAACGCAGGGGCAACGTACCAGCGGGCGATGGTGACATTGTTTCATGACTTGATTCATAAGGAGATCGAATGTTATGTAGATGATATGATTGCCAAGTCGAGAACGGAAGAGGAACATCTGGTTAACCTGAAAAAGCTGTTTGAAAGGTTGAGAAAGTTCCGTCTGAGATTAAATCCAAACAAGTGCACGTTTGGGGTGCGTTCTGGAAAGTTGTTAGGTTTCATTGTGAGCGAAAGAGGAATCGAGGTTGATCCTGCCAAGGTGAAAGCAATACAAGAAATGCCTGAACCGAGAACAGAAAAAGAGGTTCGTGGTTTCTTGGGTAGATTGAACTACATTGCAAGGTTCATATCTCACCTAACAGCCACGTGTGAGCCAATATTTAAATTGTTAAGGAAAGATCAAGCGGTCAGGTGGAATGACGATTGCCAATTGGCATTCGATAAGATAAAAGAATACTTGCAGGAACCTCCGATTCTAATGCCTCCAGTTGAAGGGAGACCGCTGATAATGTATCTGACAGTGCTTGAAGGTTTCATGGGTTGTGTTCTCGGTCAACATGACGAGACAGGTAGGAAGGAGCATGCTATTTACTACCTGAGCAAAAAGTTCAATGATTGTGAGTCCCGATACTCAATGCTTGAAAAGACATGCTGTGCACTTGCATGGGCCGCTAAGCGATTGAGGCAATATATGGTTAGGCACACAACCTTGTTGATTTCAAAAATGGATCCTATCAAGTATATTTTCGAGAAACCAGCATTGACAGGCAGAGTTGCACGGTGGCAAATGGTCTTGACAGAGTATGACATTCAGTACACTTCACAAAAGGCCATCAAAGGAAGTATCTTGTCCGACTATCTTGCGCAACAGCCGATTGATGATTACCAACCCATGAAGTTTGACTTCCCTGATGAAGACATCATGTTTCTCAAAGCTAAAGACTGTGAGGAACCACTTCCGGAGGAGGGGCCAGACCCTGAATCCAAATGGAGTCTGATGTTTGATGGGGCTGTCAATATGAATGGGTGCGGAGTTGGAGCAGTTCTTATCACGCCGGAAGGTGTTCATATGCCGTTCACTGCCCGAATAACTTTCGGATGCACCAACAATGAAGCAGAGTACGAAGCTTGTATAATGGGGATCGAGGAGGCGATTAATCTACGGATTAAAACCCTTGATATATTCGGTGATTCAGCTTTGGTAATCAATCAAGTGAAAGGGAGTTGGTACACGCACCAAGCAAATCTAGTGCCGTATAGAGATTATACGAGGAGATTGCTGACATTTTTCACAACAGTGAAACTGTACCACATTCCTCGAGATGAGAATAGGTTCGCTGATGCCTTGGCCACTTTGTCTTCCATGATCAAAGTGCAAGGATGGAACCATGTACCTAAGATTGAGGTATCCCGCCTTGACAGACCAGCATTTGTGTTTGCGGTCGATGCAGCGTCTGATGACAAGCCATGGTTTTATGACATTAAGTGTTTCTTGAAAAGTCAAGAGTACCCGCCCGGGGCATCGTCCAAAGACAGGAAGACGTTGAGAAGGTTAGCCGGTAGTTTCTTCTTGAACAAAGATGGCGTGCTGTATAAAAGAAATTTTGACACGGTCCTGCTTAGATGTGTGGATAAACATGAAGCAGACTTGTTGATGATTGAAGTGCACGAAGGCTCTTTCGGTGCCCATGCCGGAGGGCATGCAATGGCTAAAAAGTTGTTAAGGTCGGGATATTATTGGTTGACTATGGAGTCAGATTGTTGCAAACATGCCCGCAAATGCCATAAATGCCAGATCTATGCAGACAAGGTGCATGTGCCTCCAAATCCGTTGAGTATCATGTCGTCGCCTTGGCCGTTTGCCATGTGGGGCATTGATATGATCGGAAAGATTGAGCCTACAGCTTCCAATGGTCATCGTTTCATCTTGGTGGCAATTGATTACTTCACCAAATGGGTTGAAGCCGCATCCTATGCCAATGTTACAAAACAAGTGGTCGCTCGTTTCTTGAAACGGGATATCATTTGCCGATATGGAGTTCCCGAAAGAATCATTACTGATAATGGTTCTAATTTGAATAATAAGATGATGGCTGAGTTATGCCGGGACTTCAAAATCGAACACCACAATTCTTCTCCGTACCGCCCAAAGATGAATGGCGCGGTCGAAGCGGCCAACAAAAATATCAAGAAGATTGTACAGAAGATGGTTGTCACGTACAAAGATTGGCATGAGATGTTGCCATTTGCTTTGCATGGGTATCGAACGTCGGTACGCACGTCCACTGGGGCAACCCCATTCTCACTTGTATATGGTATGGAGGCAGTGCTACCAGTTGAAGTAGAGATTCCGTCCCTCAGAGTTATGATGGATGTTAAGCTAGATGAAGCTGAATGGGTACGAGCCAGATATGATCAGCTGAGCCTTATTGAGGAAAAGCGATTGGCGGCTGTATGCCATGGGTAACTATATCAGCGCAGAATGAAGCAGGCATTTGATCAAAAGGTGCGTCCTCGGGTTTATAAAGTCGGAGATGTGGTACTCAAAAGGATCCTTCCTCCCAATACAGATCACAGGGGCAAATGGACTCCTAATTATGAAGGTCCATTCGTGGTTAAAAAGGTTTTTTCGGGCGGAGCTTTATTGCTTACAACCATGGATGGCGAAGACTTTTCATCCCCTGTCAACTCGGACGTAGTCAAAAAATACTTCGCATGAATAGACCCGCTGGATAATAAAAATAAAAAATCCAGGCAAAAAAGGGCATCCCGGCGAACCAAAAACAGAATAAGGTTCGGGCAAAAATTAGGGATATAATTGAAAAAAATTGTACACCCGGTAAGTTGAAGACCCGAAAGGGCAACTTAGGCAAAAAAGGGTATCCTGGTGGATCGAAAACCTGAAAGGGCGGTCCACACAAAAGAGGGATTTAAGCGAATGACTACAGTCTGAGTTATCTGTACCCATTACCGTTTGAACAACTGACGTTCTGAAGAATAGGAATCGGTCTGATCATTCCTCAGAAGGCAAGGTCGGGGAGTTTTGAAGATATACAGGTCATAACAGAATGGAAACTCAGTGGAATTCCGTTTTCACATTGCCATTAGGATAGTTTCTTTTCTCAATTTTCAGCGATCACCTCTTTCCAGGGATTGCTTCCAGATGTAATTGCCTATTCTGGGCTCTCAGTCAATCAATTGAATTTCAATAAAAAGCTTTCTATTTTTGTTTTATTGCTTTGTTTGCAAAAACGTCCTAATTGTTGATAAAACATTGCATTTGAAAACATGGCAGCCTTGCAATAACATGCGCAGAAAAAATATTTGAAATTACTTCGAATGTTGAATACTCCCGGATGGTGGATTCTAGCCACGCAATATTCGGGGCATGTGGGCATATTCTTTTGTTGCAGGTAGCAGGTGCAGATGATTTTAAGCACAAGACCAGCAATAAATCACCCCACGCAAAAGACTGGGGCAATTATGGGTAAAGAGATCGGCGTTCATCGTTCGGTCGACGATTGTTCATAACGGGTCGATATCAGTGAATTAAGTTCAACTGGGTACCGTTGCATCTTATTAAGTCGATTCTCTTATTCAGTCCTTCCAACAGCTACGAGCTTTTCTATGTCGGTAACGGTCACAGGTTCCCCAAAAGAGTGGTCTCGTCGACACCGAAACTGATGGTCATTATCCCCAGCGAAGTCACAAGAGTTTGAAGAGGCTAGATTTTCTGTAAAATCCTCTTATGACATCCTCTTCGGGGACGAATTGTTGTGTTGTCCCAGCATGGGGCATGTTTGTTTCCCCAGCATGAAGTGTTGATCATCCCCAGTAGAGTTTGAGGACAGTTGGTCTTCTGTAAAATCCTCTCAAAAGGCATTCTCCAGCACGAGACGTTTTAAAGCAGTTTTCTCCAGCAGAGTTTGATATAAACTCGTCATCCCCAACGGAATTGTCTAAAGGAAAGCTCGCCTAACATGGTGCATTGTGGTACTTATCCTAAGCTTGACAGTCATATTCTTCAGCAGACTACTGTGGATTTGCTTTGGGTTTCCCCAACAGATCTCTAAGGACTCTTTCCTAGCAAGTTGCAGGGGAATGTTCTAACCAGGATTCGCATATCCCTGGCAGAGTAGCCCTGATCCCCAGCAAGATTGTGTCTCTGGTAATGATCCCCCACAGAGGTCAGCATCGAATCTTGTCAGCAACTTCCAGCTGAGTTGTTGTTCTCTCCGCAGAGGTTTATCAGATCGACAGAATCTATTCCTCAACAAGGATGGTACAGCCTTTCCCCAGCCGGGTCAGAAGGTTGATAACCCCTACAAAGGGTCTTGGGTTGAATAAATCCCCAAGCAGAGTTTTAATGGTTCATTTCCCCAGCAGGACGTCATTTAAAAATTCTCATCCCCAGCGGAGTTGCTGTGACCAGAATCCAGCCCCAAACAGATGGAATAATTCCTGGCAGAGTCATCATTCCCTCATATCTTAAAGTCCAATTTATTATTGGCAAGCTTGACAATTCGAAGCAGACGGATTGTTCATCCATTCGCCAGCAGAGATATTATCCTCTCAGGAATCTCTAAAGTCAAGTCATTTCATTGGTCTTTGCTCCTCAGCAGAGTCAGCATAGATGTCTGACACAGATGCAGAGAGTAATGCAATTTTGCATATTCCAAAAGTCCAACAGCGGATTGGCAAAAGTCCGTCTTCGGGTGGCAAAAGTCCAACAGTGGATTGGCAAAAGTCCGTCTTCGGGTGGCAAAAGTCCAACAGTGGATTGGCGAAAGGTCCATCTAAGGGTGGCATATTCTAAAAGTCCAACAGTGGATTGGCAAAAGTCCATCTTCGGGTGGCAAAGCAGCTAAAAGTCCAACAGTGGATTGGCGAAAGGTCCATCTAAGGGTGGCATATTCTAAAAGTCCAGCAGTGGATTGGCAAAAGTCCGTCTTCGGGTGGCAAAAGTCCAACAGTGGATTGGCAAAAGTCCGTCTTCGGGTGGCAAAAGTCCAACAGTGGATTGGCAAAAGTCCGTCTTCGGGTGGCAAAAGTCCAACAGTGGATTGGCAGAAGTCCATCTTCGGGTGGCACGAAGCTGCAAAGTCCACCAGTAGTGTGGCAAGCCAGTAGTCGTCTGGCGTCGTTCAAAAAGACATTATTAAAGACCACCAGTAGTGTGGCAGGCCAGTAGTCGTCTGGAATTGCATAAAAGACATTATTAAAGTCCACCAGTAGTGTGGCAAGCCAGTAGTCGTCTGGCGTCGTTCAAAAGACAGGTCTCTCCGACGTTTCATCGAAGATTCAATCCAGCAGTCTCGTTGGGTTTATATCCCTTTTCTTCTTCATCATCCAGAGCAAATTTTTGGTTATTTTTGGTATTCAATCACTATATACCTTGAAAGTCCGAAAGCAATCGCTTTCAGGCATTCAGGTCTACAGCGCTTGAATAGGGGCAGCTGTAATACCCCAAAATTTGCTCTCCCCTTTTGTCATCATAGCATGGCATTATCATATCCACCTCATTAACATTACATTGCATTTAACATAGAAAAATGAAGCATGGCATTCTTCTTACCATCAGGGCATGTGGTCAGGTGGGAGGTGGACAATCAAGAGATCATCCAAAGCACAAAAAGGTCAATCAAGTTGCCTCAAGGCAAGCCAAGAGGTCTCTCATGTCTCATACTATCTCAATTGATCTTCCAAAACCTCAAGGATGAGAGATTCAATGGGAGATTGAAGCACTACATCTTTCACTATGCAAGAGGTTCAAAAATTGAAGGAAAACCCTCAAAAGAGATAGCTCATTGATTCAAAATCATCCTCAAGTGGCATTTCTCATCATCCTTTAAGAGGATACACAACATACTCTGAGGAATTTGGATTTGGAAGATGTGCAATTTCCTCCTAACCAGAGAGGGTCAAAATTAGGGTTTCTAATAAAATCAGGGAATCTTTGATTTTTGGACAAAGCTTGTTGTCATGGTATTCTACATGTTCTTAAGTGTATGTGTATGGAAAATTGCCCCTCAATGGGTTTTAGAAGTGGTTCAATTGGAAGAAAAATCAAGAATCAGAGAAATTGGGGCAAAGTCAAATAATCAGAGGAAAAAGTCAATTCTTGACTTTTTGAGGCCAAATTCATGAAATTCATGTTATATGTGTCCAATGTACAAAATTTGGTCAAGAAATTCCAAAGGAATCATGAAAAAATCAAGATGTAAAAAGTTGCCATTTTTGGATGAAGTAGGGTTACTAAAAATAGCAAGTTTTGGCCATTTTGCATCAGAGTTTGAACCAAGGCCATTTAAATTTGGAGCACCAAATGAAAATTCCACTCTGCCTCAATGAAAGGCCTTGCTTTAAGCTTCAAATCCATGTGTGGAACATCTCCATTGGATAAAAATTGAGTGAGATATGATTGATCAAAGTTTGAGCAAAGTAGGTTCAAAACTAGGTCATGACCAAGATTTTCAAGGCACGCGCGCAGTCATTTTCACAAACACATGGTGGGCCAAATGTATTGATCAATTACTCATGATTAGAGGCTTCAAATGGAAAATCTTTCAACATCAAAGTTGTTCCTCTATGTGAGATCTTCAAAGTTGGTGTTTATCAATTTTTCATCTGATCAAAGGTTAAGGAGTTATGATGGCTCAAAGAATGGTCATTGCAACTGAAATTTGACCAGGTCACAACCAGGTCATGCCACAAGTCTGCGCCCCATAACCAGCTCCCAAACTTGTGTATTTTAAGTCATTTTGCAACTTATTCCAACCTCATTTCACTTCAATTTTCACATCAGCATTGTGCTCCAATGTGCTCTCTTTCAAATGAACCCACGAGCTCACCAAATCAT
This sequence comes from Lathyrus tuberosus, assembly GCA_022829125.1. Classification (NCBI taxonomy): domain Eukaryota; kingdom Viridiplantae; phylum Streptophyta; class Magnoliopsida; order Fabales; family Fabaceae; genus Lathyrus; species Lathyrus tuberosus. The sequence goes on along the minus strand of JALAZF010000133.1, from coordinate 4,277,122 downwards.
TCACCTTACATGGAGTAATTCATCCTCAAATCACCCTATCTCTATTGTTCTCACTGTCACATAAAACCAGAAAAAAAGCAAGTGGAATTTATTGCTGATTGAATTAGTTTGCGCATGCTTGATCACACTGACCAACCTTTGCTTCATTTAGCCAAACACCTTTGCATTCACCAGGTCACGTGTGTGGCTCATGCATAGAAGTGGAAAGAAGACAAACTTGTATAACAAGTTGCTTGCTGCAGCTTCATTCTCTTCATCCTCATCATAACACTCTAAGCATCACCCACACCATAAAAAACCCAAGATCAACTCGCCTCTAACTAACTGACTCAGTTAGTTAGAGTGAACTCACCCAACTCAGTCACCCAACTCACTTCCTAGCTCACTATAAAACGAAACTTCTCTTCACAAATTCATTTTCAACTTCACTTTTCATTTCCACTCTCAAGAACACTCTCACTCTCTCAATCTTCCCTAAGCTTTTTCTCTCTCTCTGTGCACGAATCATTCATCTTCATCCACCTCAACTCATCATCATCAATGGCATTGGATTGAAGGAGATTTCAGCACAGTCCTCAAGATTGCTACAAGCATTGTTCAACATTGGATCTCCCTGCTTTCAAGACAACGAGTTATAGCATTTATTTTGCTTAGTTTGTGAAGCTTCAAGGTTGAAGGAGAAGCTAGGATCTCTGGTTTTCTGAAGAGCACTCCGAAGCCTCATCAATTTCAGGTTTATTTCACTCAATTTTAATGCATTGTATTCTTGTGATTTAAGCTTGTTTTATGATGTTTGGAGCTTATTAGGAGCTATGCGTGAGTTCTGTCTAGTTGATAGGCTCTTTAGGAGTTTAGATGTGATTTTAGGGCAATTTATTTTGGATCGGTTTGTGCTATACGTGTATGTTATGTGAAAAATAGTGTTGGATTCAGGATGTACATGAGCTCAGCTTTCGATTGGTGTACGTATTGTGAATTTCTGGAGGAATTGGAGTTTGCAGGTGGTGGCTGTTGGCCGGAGAAGGTGACCGGAGGTCCTCTCCGGCCGGTGACTGTTAGAGCTAGGGTTTTTGCCATGTTTTAATCCTGTCCGTTGTTTTTTTCTCATCGTGTGGCTAAGAGCATGACAACGCATTAAAACGCATGTGCGAGGCATGTGCCATTTTTCTGAATTCAATTAAGCATTTTGTGGTGTGGTGCATGGTATGTTGTGTGGTCGTTCATGTATGCGCGTTGGATGCAATTACTTTGACTTTTGTTTGACTATGACTTAATCTGATGGCTTGGATTGCTTTGACTATGTTGACTGAAGAACACGCTAGTTATGGTGTTTTGCGTGCTAATTGGACTTAACCAGATTGATAATTACACCCCCATGTATTGAAGCCCAATGATTTTGAACTGTCCAATTGCTATGTTCATACCCCCCTGCATTTTGCATTTATTTTTTATTTTTATTTCTTTCTACACGTTTGATTTCTAATTTTTAAAAATACCAAAACATATGGGAAAATTCTACAAAAATTCATGTGTATTCTTAAAACATTTAGGAAATTTTTCATGATTTTATTTTCTGATTTTATGACCTTTTTGCCCCTGTTCCATAATTTTCTTTGAATTTCCACTTAGATGCATTCTAAGCATGATACATGAATTTGTTTAATTTTGTTCTTGCTCATTACCAACTATTTTGACATGATTCTTTTTGCATTGATTCACTAATACATTGAAGCATGTTAGAGGATTTTTGTTTGATTTTTTAGGTCACTTTATGACATGTCTTGATGCCTATATTTGTACCACTTTGCATGATGTTTCAATTTGACCTAATTGCTTTGTTTGAAGTCATTTTGCTTTGAATTTTGATATGATATTTTGATATGTGATTCATCCCTGATTAGTGAACTCCAATACCATGTTTTCATAATTTTCATGAGGACATTTGATTTTTGCTTGATGCATTTCATTTAAGGCATTATGACATGTTATATCATTGTAATCTTTAGTGCATGTTTGCATGAATTCTTTTGTGCATATTTGTATGAGCATTTGCATAGTTGTGTGAGTCATTCATATGATATTATAGGTCTTTGATACACATTATAGGTCATCTTTACATGTTCATTTCAATTTGAACTTTGTGCATCATTAACATGTTTTGTTTGCACTTTCTTTTTGGAACTTTCATTTCAATTCTTCTCATATTACTTCTTGAATGCCTTGAAGTTGATTCATAAATACTTTTGAGATGTTTATAAACCATTTTCCATTTAGTTTCAATTCTGGTTGTTGATTTACATGTTCCATTTATGCATGTCTTCTTCATTTCTTTCCATCTTTCATCTACCCTTTCTTCTTGTAACATGTTTAAATGCTAATGGATGATGTTTGTTGCCTATTCACTTGCACTTGTATGATGATATTCATTTGTTGTCCATATGATGTACATTCTGATTGTGGCTCTAGGATTTGGTTTCTCATTTAATTCTTTTGAGTTTTATGATGCATTACATGTTCTTTTACTTCTTATACTTCTTATACATGTTTACTAACCATGTAGGGGCTTTGGTAAGTTTCAGTTGAGTGTGGATAAGGAATCCACATTCAACTTCTATCCTTTCTCTTTTACAATTCCATTTTGTGTTTTGCTAAGCACTTATGTGTTTTCTTTTAATAACTCATTACTTTCCCTTTTTGAATTACAATTCATCTTCTACTTTGGAAGTGAATTGTTTAATTCTTTCTTTCTTTAGACTTTAGGTTGAAACCTCACAAACCTTAGGATCACTCCCTTAACTAATCAATTAGGATTGAGTCTTAGTCCATATAGGTTTTACCTTTTCTCCTCTCTTGAGTCTCTTTTCTCATCTCAAAGAAAATTCAAAACATATAATAAAGGTAGGCATTTATTGCATTTAGGCCTTTCATATAAAGAAAAGATTATAAGGGGTCTTCTCTTGTAATCTTAGAATGTGTAGCATATAGCCCATCTTGGGTCAATGTGTTAAACATTTGATCTTGTATGAGGGACTTAAATGCAATATTTGTTGAAGGTGCAAATAATAAAAAACACTTCTTCATTTCTTAATTAACAAAAACACTTAATAAACACAAGTATGCTAGTGTGTTTGAACCTTGACAATTGGAGCTAAGTGTGGGGGTCTTCTTCACTCTTAGTGTGCTTTCTTACCCATTCCATCTTGGAATGTGAGAATGTACACATTCCAGTGACTAAGATCCAGATACACTGTCATATGCAAACAAATCCAAAACACTTCCTTCTAAAAGACAAAACCAAACAATAACGTCTTTCCTTCGGGAATTCTTTTCTCACCTCATTCACTCTTAGCGTACGAACGCGCTTCTACTCGTTCTCTTGCAAGATGGTAACGCACTCGGACCAGCGAGCCTGCAACACCTGAGCTAGGACGTAAGCCGTTCTCTAAAAAACACAGACAATCCATCCCTAGTGAGGGGAACTACGTCGCTCTGATTCTCATGTTCCCGATGAGATACGTAGGCAGTGGGGTAGGGCCCATGCGAGCACTTCTTTTATTTTCCCTACATTTGTTTCTCATTTCTTTTCCAGTTTTCTTTTCGTTCCTTTTCCAGTATTCTTTTCTATCACCCTTTGATCGAGACAAGCAAGCGTGGATCCCATCGGGTACGATGGACGCGAGGGGGTGCTAATACCTTCCTCTCGCGTAACCGACTCCCGAACCCATTTCTCTTGGTCGCAAGACCATGCTTTTCCTTTCTCTTCAGGTTTACGCGGTGCTTCCTTTCCCTCTCATGGGATAAATACACATTGCTGGCGACTCTGTTTCGGTGCCACTTTCGCGTTTGTACTAGGATGAAAATCCCGGGAGCGACACACATCAACATATTTTCTTCGATCAACTATCTCAGACATAATCAACTTATACTTACTGCAACATCAATTTTCAATCACAACATTAATTTCCCATAAACCCAATTTCACATCGTGTGACAGTATGAGACCAAACAGAGATTACTCAACAAAATTACAGACAGTGTCAATTCAATACAACCTAATACCCACATAACATTCATCATAACCCGATTATAATAGTCGAACCCACCCTTACCTGGGATTGAAGGTCGCTCTCTAATTTCTCGATCGGATTCCGTTTGCCTCTTAACTGCAACTTCCACGTTCCTCTTCTCCACCAAAACCCTCGTTCCTCTTGGTTCTTGCTGTTACCACTACTTCTCAAATCCCTTCTAATGACTAATAATAAAATAATACCATCACACCATTATTCTTATTGGACTTAATATTCGCAACCCACCTTTTACTGCTAACAACACTTAATTAAGCCCAACTATTATCCTTATATAATTCTAATACCATTTCTTCGACTTTCCGACTAATATTCCGACTTAACGACTTAATTCTTCGAAACACAAAATTAACCGAAATAATAATTCGCGACCAACTACTTACTCCCGGCTTAATAGATTAATTTCGATTATCAACCAAATGGTCCAACAATTCAACTTAGTTAATTAAATAAGATAGTCCAATAAATAAATAATATTATTCTTAATATTATTCCTCCGATTTAACCGACTAAAATCCGACTTTAACTTAATAATCCCAATACGCCTCTTAAAATAATACCGACAAATCCAACTACTCCGATTAATTCTCAACTTCGTCTATTTCCAACAATTAAATCCTTTACTAATTTAATTAACTAATTAATTAAATTCGGGGCGTTACAGTGTGCCCTGGTGGGTGTTACAATAAGTACCACGTTCAATGCATTCCCACTACCAATTGAGCTAGTAGCTCAATTGGTAGTGGGAATGCATTGAACGTGGTACTTATCCCCAGGTACGCGGTTCGATTCCCACGGGAGGCAAAAACACTAGTAGTGAAGGGGGCTAGTGATTTGGCTTATGAGTAATAGTGTCTGTGGGGGAGTCCCGGCCCGACTGTTACATAATCGGTTAGCAGATATGCTGTAACCGGTTACCATCGTGAAATTTTGAAAAAATGGCAGCAAATTCAAATTTCAGCATTTGGCACCAATTTTGATCACATTTTGGAATATTCCATACCATCTCATTTTAATTCCCTACATCACTTTGATCATTTCCTACCATACACCTCCACTAATCACCACTCTTTTGATAATTCCCTCCAAATTTGAATTCCAACCCTAATTTTCAAATTCCAAGCCTAATTCCAAACCACCAAATTCCCAAACCTAAACTCTTTAAATAGAGGCTTCATTTCACTCATTTCACAAGCTTTTGAGAGTCAAATTCACCTTGCTAAAATTTCATTCAAGCTTTTCAGAGCCAAAAAACCTCTAGCAAATTCTCTCCCCAACCACAAAATTCACCTAAGCTCACATCTCTTTTTGAAAGTTAACAAGAATTCACATTGAATCTTGTTCAACTTTGAGCTAAACCTTCATCCATTCTTGTTTTTGTTCATCAATTATAGTATATCAAGACTTTGGATTGTAGATCTTGAAGCAATTTGAAGCAATTTTCAGATTTGAAGTGGTAATTCATCTTTCACCATTGTTGAAGCTTCATCTTCATCTTCCACAATGTAGATCTTTGGAGATCCTTATTACTTGATCCTTTGGATCTTGTAATTGTGTTTAATTACTGGTATTTGTTGCTATTTGCTTTAAAATTTCATGCACTTTTGATTCCATGATCATGAGGTATTTGAAGAAAGTTTTAGATCATGAGGTATTTGAAGAAAGTTTTAGATCATGATCATGTTGAATTTTGCTGAATTTTTGCTGTCACAGCAGGGTGCAATCGATTTGCATTTTCGTGCAATAGGCTGCACAGTGCTGTTTTTTGCCTTGTTTTTGCAAATCTGTCAGTGTGCAATCGACTGCACCTTTTGTGCAATCGACTGCACAGAGTTAGAATTGTGTGTTTTGGCCTATTTTTGGGGTTGTTTTGGTTCCTTTTCCATTTTCTTCCATCTCCTTTTGTTCTTAGCCTTAGATCATATAATTGTGTGGTTTAATTTGGCTTTCTCTTCATCTATTTCTCTTTTCTTTTGATCGATGAAAGTCGTAAAGATCTTGGAATTCCGTTGTTGAATTTCGATCTAAACTAGATCGTTACCTTCTTTTCTTTTCGTGTGGTATTGCTTTCGGATGACGATTTACATATCGTTCATCAAGCATGCATTAGCATAAAGAGCTATTGACCGACCTCATTTATAGGGTAATTACTCCATAAATTACTCGGCGATTGCTTAACATAGCGCAATATTTGTCCCGTATCGAAAAACTATCAAGAATGGTTGATTATTTGTCTTATGGTTCAAAACTCTTGAAACTTGTTGTTAGGAGGCTTTGGTCTTATCAATCCTCTAATGAGGTTTCATCAACCTTGGCCTAAGTACAATTATTCAATTGTTATTGATCATTAATACTAACAACTAACAACTAATCACTAACTTCTAACTTTACTTTTATGCTTCATTTTTATCATTTCATATCATGTTTATGCTTCCGCAATTTTTCCTTTATCCGTTGGACATATGTTTATGCTTCCGCAATTTTCCCTTTGTCCGTTGGACATATGTTTATGCTTCCGCAATTTTTCCTTTGTCCATTGGACACATGTTTATGCTTATGCCTTTTTCTCTTTGTCCACTTGGACCAAAAACATTAATAAAGGCCAAAACCTCTAAAAAACTTGTGCTTCTTGTAACGCCCCGATTTTGATTATTCCATTATTCTTGAGTCTTTTATTTTAATTGGGCAATAATTATTTTAATTGTGAATTTGGTGTGTTAAATGTTATTTTACCATTTTCGAGAGTTTTCGGGGAAATTAGAATGGAGGGTATTTTAGACATTTCTCAATTAATGATAAGTTAGAAATTTTGTGGAATTAGAATTATGTGAGAAAAATGAATTAAATTGATTTAGTGGAAAATGAGAGAAGAAAGAAATGGAATAGAAAGGAAATAGAAAGAAAAGAGAAATAAGAGAGAAATAGAGAAAGATAGAAAGAAAAAGAAGAGAAAGAAAAGAGGAGAGAAAGAAAAGAGAAGAAAGTTGGGAAAACTAGGAAATCATCAAGATCGATCAATTAGCGAGCTTGGAATCCGGGTAAGGGTGTGAAACATTGTTATCTTATCAATGTGTATGATTATGTATGGGTTTGCTTGGATGTTTTCTTGTTTCCATAACTTTTGAGTTTTAGGTCGAAAACGATAAAATGATTGGGAATCGATGTTTTTACGGTCGGAAATCGATATAATTTGTGTAGTATGATTACCATGTGTTTATGAATCATTGCTGATGATTGTTTTGTTGTTGGAATTAATTTGGGATGAAAAAGGAGGTTTTTGGGGGTTTTGGGTCGTGTAACCCGTAACAGCATTTTTCTGGTTCTGGTGTGATTCGCCAGGCGAATTGGGTTTGGCCAATAGCTCGCCAGGCAAAGCGCTGGCGAAGGCAGATTCGCCAGGCAAATTTGCCAGTCACCAGGCGAATTTGGAATTACAGAAAGGGGGTAGCTTCTGTAACTCTTGGAGTTTTTCTAATTTGGTGACTCGCCACTAGCTCGCCAGGCGAACTGCTGGCGAATGGAGATTCGCCAGGCGAAGTGCTGGCGAATGGTGATTGGCCAGGCGAATTGCTGGCGAAAGAGGTTTGGCCAGGCGAATTCTGAAGTGGCCAGGCAAATTTGGTTGTTTCTCAATAAATTCTTAACTTTTGAAAATTCATAACTTTTGATCCGTAACTCGGATCGGGACATTCTTTATATCGTTGGAAAGCTTGTGAAATGTACTTTCTTATGATGATAATTTTGAAATTGTTAGCCGATTAAATAAAGTCGTGAATTTGGGAATAGTGTCATTTACCGACTTTTGTCGTTTTAAATGCGTATATTGGTTGCGTAACATACAGTGTGGCATTGATAATAATGTGTATGCCTTGTATGATGTGAATATATGTGATGAGTCGGTACCGCATGCATCTGCATAGAGTCGAGAGTCGGTCTCTATGAGTTGCATTTGTCATCATTGTATTTGTGCATTGATGAATAAACATATATATGTATATGTTGATGTGGAATGAGTAGAATTGTGCAGGTGTGCACGGATGGATAAACATGAATATGTATGTTTATGTTGAATGATAAGCATTATGAGGAATGTGCTTGGTTTTATATATATATGCCTTGCAATGTATATTGAATGAGATGTGATGAAATGTGATAAGAATTGTATCGTTGTAATGATGCATTGTTGAATGAACAAGTATGTGTGTGTTCGTGTGGAATGATGATAATGGTGAATGTATGCATAATGAATATGCTTGATGATATATCTATATTGTGATATATGATGAGTTGTGGTGAGAATATGTGTTATATGTTTATGTTGTAGTACATAATTATATGCATTGTTATTATGATAATATTTCTCACCCTTCTGCTATTTTATGATGCTCTATGAGGCATTGCAGATTAGGTATCTGGCGGTCTTTTTGTGAAGCGTGTCTTCATTTTCCTTGTTGGTCGGTTGGCTCTGATATGTAGCACCGGGTAGCTAGGACGTTTGATCTTTTTGTGATACATTTTCATATGTATCTTGCTGTTGAATTAGTGTATATAAACACGATGTTGTTTGTGATTCATACTGGATGATGTATATATATGTTGGTGTATATATGTGGTTGTTATTCGATATTTTAGATGTTTTCCGCTTTTATTCTAAATATTGAGATGTGGGTGTAAGGACAAAGTTCCTCTGTGGCAAGTTACCCCACTGTTGCATATCAATAGTTTGAGCAGGTGTTGTATGTATTAAATTAAGTATGATGTGACATGCCTCTTTTATACTATGTTTTAATCGTACTCTGGAGAATTTGTTTTATATGTGCCTAAATGATTTATGTGATTATTTGGGGGTATAGAAAGGGGGTGTTACACTTCTAATCTTGGACTATGTTTACTATCCTATGCAATGGACATGGAGTTTTGCACCTAGACCTTGGACTTCAATGCTATTCTTGGATCCTTGGACTTAGAACTAGGACTTTCTCCCTTTTCTTTGGAATTATGGTTTGAAGACTTTGGACTTCAATGCTATTCTTGAATCCTTGGACTTAGAACTAGGACCTTTTCCCTTTGCTTTGGAATTATGGTTCAAAGACTTTGAAGACTTACCTTTATTTGGCCAATTTGCTTAAGGATGGAATTCTTTTAATATTGCTTTGAAGTGGCTCCATTGTGGTTAGATCATTTTATTCCTTAGCTTTTACTTTATGCTTTAGGATAGTCACTTCTTCTCCTCCCCATTCTTCAATTTTCAAAACTCTCCCCCTTTTCAAAACTTTCTTGATTTCAAACTTTCACATCTTTCATAATCAAACCTTAACTTTGTCAAGTGATTTTACTCTTTTCTTTTCATTTCTTAACAAATTCTAAACTACATAAGCATATTGTCACCTTTTTCAAAAGACTTAAAAAGCACCAAACTCATCACTCTCTTTTTGTGCCCTCGTGCACTCTTCCTTTAAACTTTTTCATAAGTTTAGACATGATTCATTTCTTTAAGCGGAATTATTCGCTTGGAAATGACGACTTGTCTTTACACTTAAAATCAACCGAAATAAACAAATTTCATTCTTTGTACCACGAACTACGAGGTTTTGATCCTACATTGCACATCGTGGGTACTTAGGCATGAGACGACAAGTCTCTCCAAACACTAAAATCTTAAAAACAATTTCTCTTCTCATCTCCTCAATCACTTTTCAAGCAAACTTTTTTCAGACCAAAAGCGGTAAATATTTCAAAGGGCTCCTATAGAGTACTATAGATGTTTTAGGTGCTAACACCTTCCCATTGCGTAACCAACCCACCTTACCCGGACTCTCTTCACTTGTTCTTGGTATAGAGCTTGTGTAGGTTTTGTTCGCTCTTTTTCCTTTCTTTTTTGGATAAAATAAAAGTGCGGTGGCGACTCTTGCTTTTCGAGTTAAGTTAATCAATAGCTTACACTCACGATTTTGCCGCTACACCCATCACTTGTATAAAAACCTTTATGGGTCTCTAATAGAGTGTAAGACCCAATCCCCTTTTAACCAAAATAATTTTGGGCCTCAAAACCAGTCCCCAGCAACGGCGCCATTTTGTTGGAGCGGTAAAACGGCAAGAAAAAATATTATTTTCGGAAGAATTACCTCTGGGATTTGTGTCGTGTCCACAGAGATCGGTTTGAGGGAAAGAATGTCGTTCGACAATCTCTACGTCTCAAAGCTTGGGTTTAAATGGTTTGGGATAAAAGTGCAAAAGGAAAAACATTAAAAAATGAAAATAAATACAATCTTAAGACATGAGAAAACTCGTCAAGAGTTGTATTTCAATCTACCCATCAGGCACTAAAAAATCAATGGATCAAATGCACGCAACCTAAATCACTCGTCAAAATCCCCACGTATCGCTCACAACAAGAGGTTATGTCTAACGTAAAAGTTGAGAGATCAACCGCATTCTCTCGAAGGTGATGTCTCACGCAACTCAACAACACGGAGCACTAAGAATCGATACACACACGTGAATATTAGACCGCTTCCCACAACCAATAGACGTACATCTTAGGTCGAGTTTGAAAAGTATATATCTATAGCGAATCAAACCTATTTAGATAAAGATTAAATCAAAGATGACATCGATTAAGAGTTGTAAAAGAGATTTTATACAAATATCCATAAATATACATACAATCAAGATAAACTTACACACAAAACCCCAACAAATGAAAAATACATAGAGAGGAAGGAAGAAGAACCTAAATCTCACAGTTTGTCAACTCCGATTGAAGTGGATTCGACTCCGGATCGTCAAGATATACACTCCATGTGTTGTTTCTAAGCTAAATCTACTCATGAATGTGTTTGATGAAGTTGGGGTAAAAAGTTCCCAACAACATAACCGAAAAATGCTGAAAAGTGACTTAAATAGGGCCTGAAAAGACGCGAACCGCGCTAAGCACGCTATGAGGGCGCTTAGCGCCATCAGCAAAACCACAATTCTTATTTTCTTCATAACATTCGAACCGTAACTCCGATTGACGCGCCGCCGGAAGCGTTGGAAAGCTTATTCAATGCTCTATACAACAATGGCAAAATATCCTTGCTTGAATACCTACAAAAATGAGAATAAATAAAATTAGAAAGGGTTAAATTTTATTACAACCGCGCTAAGCGCGATCTCACCAAAAATACACCTAAACCGCCTTAAAGCGCGCTTAGCGGGGTCCTGCCCGCGCTAAGCGCGGTCAAGGAACCTTAGCTACTGCCTTTGGCAGAAAATACGCGCTGCAGGCGCGCTAAAAAGCTCGCTTAGCGTGAGTTACTGATACGAATTTCTCGAAAATTAACTTTTAGGCCTTATTTCCTTCACCAATTGTTACTATCATCAAATATAAGCTAGAAGACCTGCCAAAGAACATCAAAATGATCAATATTCACAATATTTACAATAAAATCGGAAACTTGCATATTTACACTAAAACTAATAGATTTACTACTAAAATATCAAGGAAACCTTTGAAAAGGGCCACAAAATACTATCTAAAATATACTCAATTTGGCACTTAACAACTCTCCCCAAATTAAACTTGTTTGTCCTCAAACAAGAATCAAACAACTCAAAAAAACAAAAGTAAAAACCAAGTAATCACAAGTCAACATGTTTCAAAAAACAAAAACAAATGTATGGTTCAACACAAAATCGTACATGTAAAGCAAAACTTACCACTAAACTACAACGATAACATAACCACGAAAAAAATGCTAAATACAAATATCATGTTAAACATCCTAAAACAACACGAGTTCAATCATGAATCACACCGAGCAAAAACAATCATCGGTAGATGAAAAACACAAAATGAGGTACTTTACACTCACACAACAATCTTGCAAACAAAAGACTAAATTATGTAACCATCCAAATATCATATTGAAAACATAAAAGAAAGAATCACAAGGGCTTTCAAGGTTGTAGTGTGGTCGGGTAAGCAAACAAGGGGCAATTTCTAAAGGTAATTGAAACAAAAACTTTCCTAAACCTAAGGGAGTGATCAACTCACAAAGACTCAAACACAAAATTCCAATCAACTACTTCCAAAATCCCAAGTGTTACACAAAACACAATAGTTATTTAGCACAATTATTTGAACTCTTTTTGTTTCCTTTCTCAAGAATTTTCTTTTTCTTTCTTCTGTTTTTTTTCTTTTCTTTTCTTTTTCATATTTTTCCCTTTTTTTCTTTTCTTTTTCAACCTCATAGAAACCAACCAATGAGTAAACAATCATTCTCTCCCCAACTTGAATTCAACCACATCATCATGTGAATACTCCCTACTTTCTAAGGCAAGGTAAAAATTCATACAATAACACATAGTTGAGGGTTAAAGAAAAAAATAATCAATCAAAATCCATACAAAAAGTGAATTCAATACTCATAGACAAGAATTAAGTTCAAACAACATGGATAATGATAGAAAGGCACAAAGGGTTTACAAATGATCACACACTCACAAGGTGAATGACAATTTAGCTAGGTAGTTGTGCTCAAAATGAAACAAAATGCCTTGATCCTTTTCATGCTTTCATATAATCAACACAAACAAAAGATTAAGCATAATAAAATCCAGTTAGAACAAGAATGTTGGTACTCCGCGCATATATGAACAATGGAAAGCTACCTCACAAAAAAGGGTGGTAACTAAAGTGATTCACATCAAGAACAAGTATACAAAAGAATGAACGGCATGGAAGTTTGTAAAAAGCCTAAGTATCATGAATATGCTAAAGTCTAGAAAGCGATAAACACATACCTTGGACGTGTACAAAACTTAACAATATCAACACCATACATTCGCAAGTTGAAACGATCAAACTTGGAAAATCACAAAATGCATTCTCAAGCTAATCAAAACAAACTTGAGAGTAAACACAAAATTTTATTCTAACAACCTAAAAAAATTAAATTAAAACTAACTGAACACAAAGAGCAAAATTGGTGAAAGCGGATGGAAAATGAGAGATTTTTCTTTGCAAAACAAGGCGCGCTAAGAGCCCTCTGCGCGCGCTAAGCGCGGGCAGGGAAATTTTTGTTTTTCAAAATTGGTTCTTTCTCTCATTCACCCCATCCATTTTCACTTTATATTAACTATACTAAAAAACATAAAACTGTACAAACTCAAGAATCATTGGGTTGCCTCCCCAACAAGCGTTTGTTTCACATAGTTAGCTCGACGCCTTATTTACGTACAAGCTCCTCCATGTTGCTTTGTTCACCGGTAGATACCAAATAAAATCTGCAACACTTGAGCAAACATAAACCAAAAAAAAAAATATGCACAAACACATACACATGATGGAAAACACATATTTACAATCACTTATGGAAAACAACTATAAACAAGTATATACAAAGCGTAAAAACATAGAAACTATCGCAATGCGATTCAATATCAAAACCAGTCCCCGGCAACAGAGCCATTTTGTTGGAGCGGTAAAGCGGCAAGCCAAAATATTATTTTCAGAAGAATTCCCTCCGAGATTTATGTCGTGTCCACAGATATCGGTTCGAGAGAAAGAATATCGTTCGACAATCTCTACGTCTCAAATCTTGGGTTTAAATGGTTTGGGATAAAAATGCAAAAGGAATAAACATAAAACATGAAAATAAATACAATCTTATGAAATGAGAAAACTCGTTAGGGGTTATATTTCAATCTACCCATCAAGCACTAAAAAATATTTGTATCAAATGGATTCAACCTAAATCACTCGTCAAAATCCCCACGTATCGCTCACAACAAGAGGTTATGTCTAACGCAAAAGTTGAGAGATCAACTGCATTCTCTCGAAGGTGATGTCTCACGCAACTCAACAACAGGGAGCATTAAGAATCGATACACATACGTAAATATTAGACCACTTCGCACAGCCAATAGACGTACATCTTAGGTCGAGTTCGAAAAGTATATATCTATAGTGAATCAAACCTATTTAGATAAAGATTAAATCAAAGATGACATCGATTAAGAGTTGTAAAAGAGATTTTTTACAAATATCCATAATTATACATACAATCAAGATAAACTTACATACAAAACCCCAACAAATGAAAAATACATAGAGAGGAAGGAAAGAGAACACAAATCTCACGGTTTGTCAAATCCGATTGAAGTGGATTCGACTCCGGATCGTCAAAATATACACTTTATGTGTTGTTTCTAAGCTAAATCTACTCAAGAATGTGTTTGATGAAGTTGGGATAAAAAGTTTCCAACAGCATAACCTAAAAATGCTGAAAAGTGACATTAATAGGGGCTGAAAAGACGCGAAACGCGCTAATCGCGCTATGAGGGCGTTAGCGCCATCAGCAAAACCACAATTCTTATTTTCTTCATAACTATCGAACCGTAAGTCCGATTGACGTGCCGTCGGAAACGTTGGAAACCTTATTCAATGCTCTTTACAACAATGACAAAATATCCTTGCTTGAATACCTACAAAAATGAGATAAAATTAAATTATAAAAAGTTAAATTTTATTACAACCGCGCTAAGCGCGCTCAGATCGCGCTAAGCGCGATCTAATCTAAAATACACCTAAACTACCTTAAAGCACGCTAAGCGCGGTCCTGCCCGCGCTAAGCGCGGTCAAGGAACCTTAACTACTGCCTTTGGCAAAAAATGCGCGTTGCAGCCGCGCTGAAAAGCTCGCTTAGCGTGAGTTACCGACACGAACTTCTCAAAAATCAACTTTTAGGCCTTATTTCCTTCACCAATTGTTACTATCATCAAATATAAGCTAGAAAACCTGTCAAAGAACATCAAAATGGTCAATATTCACAATATTTAAATAAAATAAGAAACTTGCATATTTACACTAAAACTAATAGATTTACTACTAAAATATCAAGGTAACCATTGAAAAGGGCCACAAAATACTATCTAAAATATGCACAATTTGACACTTAACAACTCTCCCCAACTTAAACTTGTTTGTCCTCAAACAAGAATCAAACAACTCAAAGAAACAAAAGTAACAACCAAGCAATCACAAGTTAACAAGTTTCAAAAAACAAAAACAAATGTATGGTTTAACACAAAAACGTACATGCAAATAAAAACTTACCACTAAACTACAATGATAACATAACCACGAAACAAATGCTAAATACAAAAATCATGTCAAAAAATCCTAAAACAACACGAGTTCAATCGTGAATCACACCTAGCAAAAACAATCTCGGTAGTTGAAAAACTTAAAATGAGGTACTTTACACTCACACAACAATCTTGCTAACAAAAGACTAAATTATACAACCATCCAAAAATCATATTGAAAACTTAAAAGCAAGAATCACAAGGGCTTTCAAGGTTATAGCGTGGTCGGGTAAACAAACAAGTGGTAATTTCTAAAGGTAATTCAAACAAAAACTTGCCTAAACCTAAGGAAGTGATCAACTCACAAAGGCTCAAACACAAAATTCCAATAAACTTCTTCCAATATCTCAAGTGTTACACAAAACACAATACTTATTTAGCACAATTATTTTAACTCTTTTTGTTTCCTTTCTCAAGGATTTTCTTTTTCTTTCTTCTGTTTTTTTTTCTTTTCTTTTCTTTTTCATATTTTTCTCTTTTTTTCTTTTCTTTTTCAACCTCATAGAAACCAACCAATGAGTAAACAATCATTCTCTCCCCAACTTGAATTCAACCACATCATCATGTGAATACTCCCTACTTTCTAAGGCAAGGTAAAAATTCATACAACAACACAAAGTTGAGGGTTCAAGAAAAAAAACAATCAATCAAAATCCATACAAATAGTGAATTCAATACTCATAGACAAGCATTAAGTTCAAACAACACGGATAATGATAGAAAGGCACAAAGGGTTTACGAATTATCACACACTCACAAGGTGAATGACAATTTGGCTAGGTAGTTGTGCTCAAAATGAAACAAAATACCTTGATCCTTTTCATGCTTTCATATAATCAACACAAACTAAATATTAAGCATAATAAAATCCAGTTAGAACAAGAATGTTGGTACTCCGCGCATATATGAACAATGGAAAGCTACCTCACAAAAATGGGTGGGAACTAAAGTGATTCACATCAAGAACAAGTATACAAAAGAATGAACGACATGGAAGTTTGTAAAAAGCCTAAGTATCATGAATATGCTAAAGTTTAGAAAGCAATAAACACATACCTTGGACGTGTACAAAACTTAACAATATCAACACCATACATTCGCAAGTTGAAACGATCAAACTTGGAAAATCACAACATGCATCCTCAAGCTAATAAAAACAAACTTGAGAGCAAAGAAAATTTTTTATTCTAACAACCTAACAAATTTGAATTAAAACTAACCAAACACAAAGACAAAATTGGTGAAAGCGGACGAAAAATGAGAGATTTTTCTTTGCAAAACAATGCGCGCTAAGCGCCCTCTGCTCGCGCTAAGCGCGGCAGGAAAATTTCGGTTTTCAAAATTAGTTCTTTCACTCATTCACTCCATCCATTTTCACTTTGCATTAACTATACTACAAAACATAAAACTGTACAAACTTAAGAATCATTGGGTTGCCTCCCAACAAGCGCTTGTTTCACGTCGTTAGCTCAACGCCTTATTTACGTACAAGCTCCTCCAGGTTGCTTCGTTCACCGGTAGATACCAAATAAAATCTGCAACACTTGAGCAAACGTAAACCAAAAACTAAAATATGCACAAACACATAAACATGGTGGAAAACACATATTTACAATCACTTATGGAAAACAACTATAAACAAGTATATACAAAGCGTAAAAACATAAAAACTATTGCAATGCGATTCAATATCAAAAGCAGTTCCCGACAACGGCGCCATTTTGTTGGAGCGGTAAAGCGGCAAGCAAAAATATTATTTTCGGAAGAATTTCCTCCGGGATTTATGTCGTGTCCACAGAGAACGATTCGAGGGAAAGAATGCCGATCGACAATCTCTACGTCTCAAAGCTGGGGTTTAAATGGTTTGGGACAAAAGTGCAAAAGGAAAGAACATAAAACATGAAAATAAATACAATCTTGAGACGTGAGAAAACTCGTCAGGAGTTGTATTTCAATCTACCCATCAAGCACTATAAAATCGATGGATCAACTGCACGCAACCTAAATCACTCGTCAAAATCCCCACGTATCGCTCACAACAAGAGGTTATGTGTAACGCAAAAATTGAGAGATCAACCGCATTCTCTCGAAGGTGATGTCTCATGCAACTCAACAACACTGAGCATTAAGAATCGATACACACACGTGACTATTAGACCGCTTCCCACAACCAATAGACGTACATCTTAGGTCGAGTTCGAAAAGTATATATCTATAGCGAATCAAACCTATTTAGATAAATATTAAATAAATGATTGCATCGATTAAGAGTTGTAAAGGAGATTTTATACAAATATACATAAATATACATACAATAAAGATAAACTTACATACAAAACCCCAACAAATGAAAAATACATAGAGAGGAAGGAAAAAGAACACAAATCTTACGGTTTGTTAACTCCGATTGAAGTGGATTCGACTCCGGATCGTCAAGATATACACTCCATGTGTTGTTTCTATGCTAAATCTACTCAAGAATGTGTTTGATGAAGTTGGGGTAAAAAGTTCCCAACAACATAACCTAAAAAATGATGAACAGTGACTTAAATAGGGGCTGAAAAGACGTGAACCGTGCTAAGTGTAACACCCCAATTCCCATCGCGAAATAAATAACACATAATAAATATCAGAGTAACTAAAATTTTATTTTTCCGACAGAAACAGGGATGCCACATTTAAAGAAATAAAATACAATTCCTGCTCAACATTTTTGATACATAACACAAAGAGAAACTTTTTCCTTACAAAAGGATGGTCAATTATGGAATAAAGCGGAAAGATCCATAACTGACTTGTTTTACAAATAAATGGTTTTAGAACATCAAAATATAAATACAAAATATATTCAACAATTATATACATATAACAAAACGTTCCCCGACTCCCGTGCTACGTATCAGAGCAGACACCACGAACGACAACGGAACGGAGGACTAATCTCCACAAAAGCCTCCAAGCCTCTAAAGCTGACAATCTGCACTATGCCATAAAAAGCATATTCCAGCAGAAGGGTGAGAAATAACAACTATAACAAGTTTGCATAATAATATGACACAACACAGATAATTCACATATGTAATATTTCTCACCACATACATCACATACTAACACATATAGCATGGCACCAATACATAATATATCACACATAATAAATCGAATCATGATTTTCCACACATAACACATCCCTTCACAATTCACACCACCATTCAACTCAACTCACTCATATACATCACAATGTATATATCTATACGAAACCAAGCATATAATCATGCATATTCCATTAATTCCATACTTCCACAAAGCATACTTTTCCATAATCATTCATCAATGCAAATATACAAAAGATGATCAATGCATACCATAGAGATCGACCAACGACTCTATATAGATGCAAATGCGGGGTACCGACTCAATTGGTGATACATTAGTCCCCCAGGAACTCTTGGAATCATCGCTCGTTACATAGAGTAACTCCCCGTCGGGCCTACGATGTTCCCCGTCGCTATAAACCACTATTTCAGGGCGAACGACGTTTATGGATTGCTTTCTACCACTATTTCAGGGCGCACAATCCGATTGCTTTCTACCAGTATTTCATGGCGCACAATCGTCTATAACCACCGCTTTCAGTCCTCAGGCAACGCCTCATATCTTCGAGGCACACGGTGTTATAGAAAATTCCCTCTGGAATCATTCCGTCACTCAGGACGTCACAACAATGCATATCATGATGCTTGGCATACAAATTACTCATGACATTCACATTGCACCCACATACACATCCATAATCATGCATAAATCAACAATTACCACGTATCGCATTTTCTTGCCGTAAGGCCACAAATCATCATCACAACAATATCACGTGCATATTCATTTCACAACATGTCACCACATGCATTTTCATTACAAACCACAAACCACAACAATTATGCAATCACAATCACTTCCACAAGGAATTCACATATCAAATGCTACTCACAACACATCATTATCGCACATTGAAATCAAAACCCAAAACACACATTTATTCCTCCATAACACCACAAACCATCATCACCAATACTTATCATATATATTCACATCAACACAATTATTGTCATAAAGACACAAACCATCAACAAAGTATTCCACAACAACCAATTATCATCAAAGAATCATCACACAAGTCATACAATCACTTACCAAAGCATAACCCACAATATTGAAAAATAACACCAAAGTCCATAATTCGTTTTCTCGGAAAAGTCGGCCAAAAATAATATTTTTCATCATCACTAAAAAGTACTCCTAAAGACCTTCGATTCGATATAAAGAACTCTTAAATCCGATAAACGACGAATAAGTTACGAATATTTCCAAATAACGCAAAACATAAACCGGACGCCCGACACTACGAAACGGTTCGTAAAAACTGTACCGATTGGGAAGGATTCAGACCTCAAAACTATTTTTCCTAGAAAAAACATCTCGTTAGCTTCCCAACGCTTCGAACGGGGATCAAAACCGACTTACGGTTCGAGAGATATGAATTTCCGAAAATCGCACGAAACCAGAATTTTCACACTAGCAGTCGTGTCCGTACGACTGCGTGAAAATACACCAGTTCTGGTTCAGCAGTGATTCTTGGGGCGTTTTCGCCCGAAACCCGACCGATTCAATTATTTTCTTCAAACAAAATACATGATAATCCTCCATAAATGTATACGGACGTATTAGAATAAAAAATTACGCGATTCCGCGACTTTTGAAAAACACTATTCCGGAACCTAAAAACGCCAAATTTTCAAATATCAACCGATTTTAACGAAACGAGTTTCTATAACGTCGGCCTCACTTCACTCGACTAAACTACGCAATTTATTTCGAAATTCATCCGTGCAAACATCGATTTCTATCGATTTCCTACAATTCGACCTAAACGGAAAACTATAAGAAAATATCCAAAACAATCAAGAAAACATACACATATACATACACAAGCAAGATATAATTGAAACTTCTCACCCTTACCCGATTAATCGCGATTGAAACGGACGAATACTCGATTTTCCTCTTTTTCTCTTTTCTCCCCTCTTCCTCTTCTTTCCTTCTCTTTCTCTTCTTTCTTCTTTTCCTTTTCTTTTCTTTTCTCTTTTTCTATCTTTCTATTCTATTTAAACAAAATATCTACCCAAATGACCAAAATACCCCTCATCTCAAATATCTCGCCAACGCTCTCAAAACGCGACAAAAGATTACAACATTGAAAAATAACATTTTGTCAAATAAAAGTCAATAATAAAATAATATAATAATAAAATAATCAACTAAACTCGATTAAATAAAACTGACCAAAACTGGGGCGTTACAATTCTCCCCCACTTAGACATTTTCGTCCTCGAAAATCTACTGAGACGAACAACTCCGGACACGACTCTCGCATCCGACAAACAAACCAACATGCCATCAAAAGGCACACCACGAATAACACAACAGATAAACACCTTGCTAACCGTAATTACAACAACACGATACGACGACAACAACAACGACAAGATGCAAAGCCCATACAATGCACTTGACGACCAACTCACGACTCAAGGAAAACCACGATACCAACACACAGGTTCACTCTAGAACCGAAACACAACAAGATCGTTACCCTACTCTAGGTAACACTCCCCTAATTCCCCACACAGGAATTAGCTACACACACTCGAACCATCACCATGGAAACGAGGCAATAACACAAACAAGAACACAAGTTCCACGACACAACATCGATTAAACAACCTCCACACAACCATAATACCAACATCCTTGTCACACAACCTTATTACAACCATGCTACGATTCACCAATCGAACATATAACCAAAACATCCATTTACATAACAGCCCATGAATAACATTTAAACCTTTCACTTATCACTTCCATTTTGAAAAGTTCAATGGTCTCATCAGTCCTACATATTCCCAATGTTCAACCTAAGAAATCTTACAAGTCACACACTTATATATGAAATGTGCCACATCACGCTTTCGATGCGCACTCTGATTACTCGTAACCATCAAAACTACCAATCTCACGACCAAAGTCTAACTCTTCCTCATATTCTCCAAAAATCACTGTTCACTTTTAATATATCCAACTTCACACTCTACGGTGTTATCTCACGCACCAGACACAAGTCTCTAAACTGCTCAAATAATTCTAATTCTCGGACCATCAAAACAGACATACACTAAAACTTTCGACTTAACTCATCCGGCACAACCTCGGCTTTTCCCAAAGAATAATCCAAGCCAAATTCATAACTCATCACAAATTCTAGCCATCCTCATTGTCTCATACTCTATTCCTTCAAACCAACCAAGTACTCTAAACTCTTGTGGTTACCCAACACTTCGAGTCAAGAACCATAAAAATAATACCTCCAAATTTTCCAACACAATACAACCGCAACCAATTCCAAATCCTGAATAGTATAGATCCTTTTATGAATCCTCAATTGTCGTAAAGCATAAGCCACGACTTTACTCCCTTGCATTAACACACTGACTAAACTCATCAAGGACACATCACAATACCTCACAAACGATTTATTAGGATCACACAGAATCAAAACTGAAGCCGTATACCATTTCTACTTCAACTCACCCAAAACTAACTCACAACGAACATCCAAAACAAACGACTCATCCTTTGCAAGCCAACTGAAATAACAGAAGTACAAACTTAGTAAAGTCTTCCATACCCTACCGTAACAACCAACTGAGCCCAAAAGTTTCTAATCTCCTTAACCGACTTCGGAACCTCTCATTGTAGAACTGCATCTACTTCCGATGAATCCACAACAAATATCATCCTCAGAAATAACATATCCAAGAAAACTAACCTTTTCAACCAAAATTCTCACTCGGATAGCTTAGCATAAAACTTCGCCTCTTTTCAATACTTGTGATTCAAATCTCAAACACTCTATATGTTCTTCCTCTGGGTTTATAACAGATCCGAATATCCTCAATCAAAACCAATACGAACTTATCCAAATAAATATGAAAGATACGATTCCTCTACTCCACAAACATTACAGACGCATTACTATCACCGAACAACATCACTGCACATTGTAATGTCCAACCAAACTCCAAAAGATAAAAATTCTTAAAGCTCTTGCAAAACTTTCCACAGGGAAACTGGTTACTCACACACAAGCTTAACCGAGTAATTAACAGCCTAATCCGATGGTAACAACACAAACAAGTCACATCAAATCGATCAAAGCCTTCACTCACACAATTCAATATCCTTATCAAACGTTCCAAACAATTGCAATTCCACTCAAACTCAACCAAACCATTCCAGTTATCTGTTCATGAAAGTGGTCACTTATTCTCAATCGTTACCTTATTCCACTATTAGCAATCCATACATACTTTCTTCGCTTAACAGTCCAAATTCCATAAATTCCAACATGTAGCAATAACCAACCAACAATAACTCTTAAATATTACATCCACACTTAGGGGTTCTCTCAACATTTCCCATTATTTCTCTAAAACTCCAAAGACTCCAAACCTCACTAGAACTCTAAGTTTTACTTTTCATAGTCTCAATACCAATACCATCATCTCCATCATACTTGTTATTCCATTCAATCATCAGTTCCTTGTATTACTATCAATACTGGGGCTCTCTAAGACAACACACTTGGTTTCACAAATCCCTTTTTCCAGCAAATCCTTCAACTGCTCTTTCAATCTGAGTTTCGCTTCCTAAAAGTTCTTCTACTTATTTAGCATATCCAAACCTTAAATCCTTACCTTCGTCAAATTTGAGTTCACACCTTTCTCTCTGAGAACCACCATTAACGATGCCCAATCATTCACTCTCAAAACTTCATACTGAACCAACATACCAAAACCTCTAATCCATTGCATCTTCTGATATTAACACCTTCATCGACTCATCAAAACAATCTGTAATCGTTTCCTTAAATTCCAAACACTCATTTCACACAATATCAAAGCCGGAAAGACACGTCTATTCCATCCAACACAATCTCCGTCTGCTATCAACAAGAGATTAAGGGTGATCAGTTCCTCAATTTGTCAATAGACAGCCGACAATCATGATGTGGCATAAACCGTCTTTACCAAACTATAATAGTATTTCTTGCATCTTGTGCACAAAACTACCTAAGGCATAAACCTTACCTCCGCATTCCCTCCGGAACCGGGAACCACACTGTCCAAAGAGCACTTACAATCTTGCAACCAACGGTACACTGAGCCAACGCTCCACACCTGAAACAACATGGAGAAGTACCAACTTCTCCCCCACTTATCTCAAACTCAATCCTGAAAACAAAGGATTAGAAAACCCAGAAAGTACTGACAGTGTTCCACACACCTATCACGTACTAAGAGATAAACAACAACGACAGTATTCAACTGTCACACCAACTGACTCAATAGCTTGGCCGGACGGACCGACCTGCTCTGATACCACTTGTAACACCCCAATTCCCATCGCGAAATAAATAACACATAATAAATATCAGAGTAACTAAAATTTTATTTTTCCGACAGAAACAGGGATGCCACATTTAAAGAAATAAAATACAATTCCTGCTCAACATTTTTGATACATAACACAAAGAGAAACTTTTTCCTTACAAAAGGATGGTCAATTATGGAATAAAGCGGAAAGATCCATAACTGACTTGTTTTACAAATAAATGGTTTTAGAACATCAAAATATAAATACAAAATATATTCAACAATTATATACATATAACAAAACGTTCCCCGACTCCCGTGCTACGTATCAGAGCAGACACCACGAACGACAACGGAACGGAGGACTAATCTCCACAAAAGCCTCCAAGCCTCTAAAGCTGACAATCTGCACTATGCCATAAAAAGCATATTCCAGCAGAAGGGTGAGAAATAACAACTATAACAAGTTTGCATAATAATATGCCACAACACAGATAATTCACATATGTAATATTTCTCACCACATACATCACATACTAACACATATAGCATGGCACCAATACATAATATATCACACATAATAAATCGAATCATGATTTTCCACACATAACACATCCCTTCACAATTCACACCACCATTCAACTCAACTCACTCATATACATCACAATGTATATATCTATACGAAACCAAGCATATAATCATGCATATTCCATTAATTCCATACTTCCACAAAGCATACTTTTCCATAATCATTCATCAATGCAAATATACAAAAGATGATCAATGCATACCATAGAGATCGACCAACGACTCTATATAGATGCAAATGCGGTACCGACTCAATTGGTGATACATTAGTCCCCCAGGAACTCTTGGAATCATCGCTCGTTACATAGAGTAACTCCCCGTCGGGCCTACGATGTTCCCCGTCGCTATAAACCACTATTTCAGGGCGAACGACGTTTATGGATTGCTTTCTACCACTATTTCAGGGCGCACAATCCGATTGCTTTCTACCAGTATTTCATGGCGCACAATCGTCTATAACCACCGCTTTCAGTCCTCAGGCAACGCCTCATATCTTCGAGGCACACGGTGTTATAGAAAATTCCCTCTGGAATCATTCCGTCACTCAGGACGTCACAACAATGCATATCATGATGCTTGGCATACAAATTACTCATGACATTCACATTGCACCCACATACACATCCATAATCATGCATAAATCAACAATTACCACGTATCGCATTTTCTTGCCGTAAGGCCACAAATCATCATCACAACAATATCACGTGCATATTCATTTCACAACATGTCACCACATGCATTTTCATTACAAACCACAAACCACAACAATTATGCAATCACAATCACTTCCACAAGGAATTCACATATCAAATGCTACTCACAACACATCATTATCGCACATTGAAATCAAAACCCAAAACACACATTTATTCCTCCATAACACCACAAACCATCATCACCAATACTTATCATATATATTCACATCAACACAATTATTGTCATAAAGCCACAAACCATCAACAAAGTATTCCACAACAACCAATTATCATCAAAGAATCATCACACAAGTCATACAATCACTTACCAAAGCATAACCCACAATATTGAAAAATAACACCAAAGTCCATAATTCGTTTTCTCGGAAAAGTCGGCCAAAAATAATATTTTTCATCATCACTAAAAAGTACTCCTAAAGACCTTCGATTCGATATAAAGAACTCTTAAATCCGATAAACGACGAATAAGTTACGAATATTTCCAAATAACGCAAAACATAAACCGGACGCCCGACACTACGAAACGGTTCGTAAAAACTGTACCGATTGGGAAGGATTCAGACCTCAAAACTATTTTTCCTAGAAAAAACATCTCGTTAGCTTCCCAACGCTTCGAACGGGGATCAAAACCGACTTACGGTTCGAGAGATATGAATTTCCGAAAATCGCACGAAACCAGAATTTTCACACTAGCAGTCGTGTCCGTACGACTGCGTGAAAATACACCAGTTCTGGTTCAGCAGTGATTCTTGGGGCGTTTTCGCCCGAAACCCGACCGATTCAATTATTTTCTTCAAACAAAATACATGATAATCCTCCATAAATGTATACGGACGTATTAGAATAAAAAATTACGCGATTCCGCGACTTTTGAAAAACACTATTCCGGAACCTAAAAACGCCAAATTTTCAAATATCAACCGATTTTAACGAAACGAGTTTCTATAACGTCGGCCTCACTTCACTCGACTAAACTACGCAATTTATTTCGAAATTCATCCGTGCAAACATCGATTTCTATCGATTTCCTACAATTCGACCTAAACGGAAAACTATAAGAAAATATCCAAAACAATCAAGAAAACATACACATATACATACACAAGCAAGATATAATTGAAACTTCTCACCCTTACCCGATTAATCGCGATTGAAACGGACGAATACTCGATTTTCCTCTTTTTCTCTTTTCTCCCCTCTTCCTCTTCTTTCCTTCTCTTTCTCTTCTTTCTTCTTTTCCTTTTCTTTTCTTTTCTCTTTTTCTATCTTTCTATTCTATTTAAACAAAATATCTACCCAAATGACCAAAATACCCCTCATCTCAAATATCTCGCCAACGCTCTCAAAACGCGACAAAAGATTACAACATTGAAAAATAACATTTTGTCAAATAAAAGTCAATAATAAAATAATATAATAATAAAATAATCAACTAAACTCGATTAAATAAAACTGACCAAAACTGGGGCGTTACACTAAGCGCGCTATGGGGGCGCTTAGCGCCATCAGCAAGACCAGAATTCTTATATTCTTCATAACTTTCGAACTGTAACTCCGATTGACGCGCCGTCGGAAGAGTTGGAAAGCTTATTCAATGGTCTATACAACAATGACAAAATATCCTTGATTGAATACCTACAAAAATGAGATAAATTAAAATTAGAAAGATTTAAATTTTAGTACAACCGCGCTAAGCGCGCTTAGCGCGATCTCACCTAAAATACACCTAAACCGCCTTAACGCGCGCTAAGAACGATCGTGCCCGCGCTATGCGCAGTCAAGGAACCTTAGCTATTGCCTTTGGCAAAAAATGCGCGCTGCAGCAGTGCTGAAAAGCTCGCTTAGCGCGAGTTACTGACACGAACTTCTCGAAAATCAACTTTTAGGCCTTATTTCCTTCAGTAATTGTTCCTATCATCAAATATAATCTAGAAGACCTGTCAAAGAACATGAAAATGATCAATATTCACAATATTTACAATAAAATCGGAAACTTGCATATTTACACTAAAATTAATAGATTTACTACTAAAATATCAAGGAAACCATTGAAAAGGGCCACAAAATACTATCTAAAATATGCACAATTTGGCACTTAACTGTATGCTGGCTAAAGCATCGTCCTGGCAGTTGACTGTAAGGTTAAGCGCCATATTATGATTCTTGCCTTCTTCCGACAGTTCTTCATCACTGAATCCTAAATTGTTGCAGAAAGTGATGTTGGAAATGATAATGTCAAATTGTCCGACTGTCACGTCCTAATCCACAAAGGCTTGCTCTAAGACTTTCTGCAGAGCTTCCCTCTGAGACTCTGAACTAAGCAGGAGAGATATCACAGAGATTCGAGACGGAGTTTGCAACAGATGGTCCACAATGTTGTACTCACTTTTCTGGATGAGCTTCAGCATCTCATCGCTGTTCTTTATAAGTTCTAGATGACTGGATTGACTGACTTGTTGATTTCGGACTTCCGTTTGAGGTTCGTTTTCTTTGGCAGGTTCTCCAACTCCTTTGTTGAAGATTCAACCGCTCCGGGTAACTCGACTAATGTCGGAAATGTTCACTATGGATGGTAATGGAGTTTCCTTTCTATTTTCGATGGTTATTGCACGGTACTTGTAAGGGATAGTCTTATCTAATTTGTAAGGTATTAGAACTGGCAGGCAGATCACCACAAGATTTTTTTGGTCTCTCTGAACGTTATAGGCAACCTTAAGGTGGCACATGACCGTACCCGCTCTGTCTGCAATGCATCCTCACCAAATTGGTTCCTAATAGGAGTACATCGTGAATTTGATAACCGCGGCTAAATTCTTCCTCTATTAAATTTACCGCAATCTTCTCATGTTGCGGCAACAGGTTCGTCTGAACATTCGGATTAGTATCTTTGAAAGATAAGATCCCGTTCCTGACAAGCTCCTGTACATCAGACTTGAAGCTGAGACAATTTTCAAAGTTGTGCCCCGATCCTCCTTGATGGTAAGGGCAAGTTTGATATGCTTTGAACCAAAAATGCAGATTTTTCGGTATTGTAACAGGAGTCCTGGTTTGGACGTGCCCCTTGGCCAATAAAAGTGGAAATAGTTCTACGTACAACATCGATATAGGGTCAAACCCTGATGGCCGTGTCGTATGATTGTTGTTGTTGTACTGTGGACGAGCCTGCTGAAGAGGCTGTTGCGACCTTTGCTGATACTTTTGTTGACTTAGTTGGCTCTGAGTAACCTGAGGTTGATAAGCCGAACCCCGTGTAGGATTGATAGCGGGAGTTATTGTCGCTACTGGTTGATACCTTCGTCTTTGCTTTCTGAGAGAGATATTACTGATCTCCTGTTCTTTCTTCTTTTAGAAAGCACTACCATATCTCTTAGTACTGCTAGATGGCTCTGCATCCTTGACCAATCGTCCTTCTCGAACTGCCTCTTCAAGGCATACTTCCATGTTCAACATTTAAGTGAAGTCACTGGGCGCACTGGCGACCATTCGGTCGTAATAGAACGAGCTTATGGTTTTCAAAAAGATCTTGGTAATCTCCTTTTTCCTCAAGAGGGAGACAAATCTTAGCGAAAATTTCTTGCCATCTCTGAGCATATTATTTGAAAGTTTCTTTGTCCTTTTGTGACATTGCTCTGAGTTGATCCCTGTCTGGTGCTATGTCCAAATTGTATTTATGCTGCTGAAGGAAAGTTGCGCTGAGATCTCTGAAAGTACTGATCTTAATGCGGTTTAAACCCATGTACCATTTAAGTGCTGCACCGGATAAACTGTCTTAGAAATAATGGATCAATAGCTGTTGATTTTCTGTCTGGGTAGACATTTTTTCGTGCGTACATCACCAAATGACTTTGAGGGCAAGAGTTTCCTTTGTATTTTTCAAAGTTAGGCACCTTGAGTTTCTATGGTATCTTTACATTAGGGACCAGACAGAGGTCTGCGGCGTCCTTTTCGAATAAGTATTTTCCGCGAATGGCATGCAGTTCCTTCTGTATTTCCAAGAATTGTTCCTGGAACTCATTCATCCATTCGTACATGTCTTCATTTCCACCAGAAATTTCTTGTGGAATATGTCCTTCTGGGACAGTGTGTACCACTGGTTATGGTAGAGACATTATAGCGGCGACTCTTGGTGCTTTAGTGCCCTGAAGTTTGTAACCTTCAGGAGTTGCTGTCGTAAACCTTGCATCTTCACTTTCCCGAAGTTTGTAACCTTCAGGTCCAGTGGCTCCTGCCACGGTTTTTGGGTCTTCAATGACCGGCGGGATGCATCCTTCAGGTATAAAGTTGAGAGGCATGCCCCAGGGATGACTCTTAGGCACGTTGTACTGAGGATGATTCTCATGTGTCTCCATAATGGGCGAGATGCGATCTCTGAGATTACAGTCTTTTGATGTCGCTGCTTCTGAACTGCTGCCAAGGATTGCATGTCACTATGAAGTTTTTCCAAACTTCCCTTTAGAGCATCGATTTCTTCTCTCAGCTCTCTGTTCTCTTCCTTGAGATCGTCCATTTTCTTTTGTCTATTGGCCCGACTATTGTATGAGTGAGACAGTTTGACTCTAGAATTGTGACACATACGTGAGACTCAAAGATAAGAAAAATGAGTTATGTGAGAATGATGAATGATATGCAAAGACATATTTTTTAGTTTTTGTTTTATTCAAAAAGAAACTTCAACAAATAGATTGCAAACATCATACAGTGGGGGGAGACCCTTTTTATTGAATTCGTAAGATTGCAGTATTTTACAAGGAAAAGTACAATATTTTACAAAAGTGCTGTAAGGAAAATGTCTAAGCTCATGGATCCTGAGTTCTCTCTGAAGAGAGCTCAGATGTCGGTTCTGGTACTTTCCTTTTCTTTGATCGGGGCTCTTTAGCCGTTGTCGGGTTGTCAGTCCTTTGCCAAGTAAAAGGAGTGAGCAAATTTCTTCTTTCTTCTTAACTTTCTACAGCATGTTGTTATAATATCTCAATCAGAGCGTCCTTCTCCTTTAACAGTTCCTGAATCTTGGTACACTCTAAATTGAGGATTCGGTACTTGTTTTTCCAAGAGCTCTTCTCACATTGAACTTTATTGAGAGCGACCTAGAGTTTTTCCGCATCAGACATGAAATAAAGGATAGATTCCTTTAACGGAAAAACTTCTTGGCCAGGGTGTGGCATCCTCAGCTTGAGGGCTCTAGTTTGTACCCAGTGGAGATAAGGTTCCATGGAGATACAGTTTGGTCTTCCTAGAGAATCTCTGCCTTTCTTGTGAATATGTTGCCAGGCATGCACTATTTCCTTCTTTAGTGCCTTGTCATTTTCCCATTCCTTGAAGAAAAGACCTTCCAAATGAACATTATGTGGGATATTCTTCATCGGGTATCCGAGTTGACGGCGAGCTAGAATTGAATGATAGTTGATTCCTCATTTAGTTCCAATGAGGGGTACGTTAGGAAAATTTCCACATCTATCAATGATCTATATCCCCTCATAAATCCTATTGTACCAGTCTATGTCTGAATTGGTGAGAGACATGATTCTCTGTGACCAACGTAAAGTACTATTGTGATCCCAAAAAGCAGCAGACTTGGGTAAATCGGAAATGAACCATTTGTAGAGTAAGGGTACACATCATGTGATAATTCCTCCGTTGTATAAATTCCTTAAGTGTACGGAATCATAAGCATCTGCGAGCAAGGTTGGTACGGGGTTCCCGCTAAGAAATATCTTAACAGCATTGGTATCGACGAAGTTATCAATGTTGGGAAAAAGGAATAACCCGAATATGAGTCCTAACTTCTGACTCGTCCAAAGAGATTACTCTTTCAATGGTTTGTTCCTTTGGAATTTCTTCTAGTCCAGAAAATAGAGCTCGATCGGTGATAGGTAAATCAATCAGATGAGAGTACTCCTCCAATGTTGGTGCCAGTTGGTAATCTGGGAAAGTGAAACAGTGGTAAACTGGATTGTAGAATTGTATCAGCGTAGACAGGATCCCTTCAACTACGTTAACCCTTAACAAAGACAATAATCCTCTATGCTTAGCTCTGAAAGCCTCAGGGTTGGTAATCATCCTTGCCAACCTCCTTAAATCCTCTAGTTTCGGAGCCTTGAAGGTGTACTTGTGCGTATTTCTTCTACCAAAATCTATAACGCAATCTCTGATATTTGCAATTATTATTTAGTTTATTTTGAAATTTTTTTTTTTTTGTTTGAAAAGAGTTTTTTAAATGAATGCATGAATGCAGCACACAAAAACATTTGAAAACATGGGTTCAAGGGTTCAACGTCACGAGCATGGAGTCATGGCTCTACCCATCCCCAAAGGTTTTACTATTTTGGTCAATTTTTGTACCTGTAGAACGGGTTCTAAGGTTCCCAAAATCATTGACCCCCTAGGGATATCAACAACAAGCTGATTCACTCGAGCGAGTTGTAATATCCTAGGATGAATCTCATTTAAGTGTAGTATCGCGTATCAACTATTCTGGATAGTCATCGCACTACCAAATGGTCATATGGCTAAAGTCTACTAAATCCTCAGGGTCATGGGTACCACACTAGGAAAGACAGTGCTTTCACAACAATCGGTCGTTTAACAACGATAATTCCGTATGGGTACCTCGACTGATTCGGTGGACTATCAGGATAGCTTGTTCGGGATTCACTCTCTATAAGTGTTTCCTGTCTATGCCACCCTTATCTTAATGTTCTCTCAAACTTTCCACATGCGTATCAATCGCATTCCCATTTGACAGAAAAATAAACACGGATATCAAGTAAGAATAACAGTAAATATATATATATATAGTATAGAAAAATGCTAAACAACCTAGACCTCTTAGGAACTCTAATCCTAAACACTCCCCAGCAGAGTCGCCATTTTTCTGTAGCGTGCGATTTTTGCCATTGATGCGACCACCTTACCTCATTGGTTGGAATTAGGTGCTACTTTCTGATTTTTTATTTATGCTATTAAGCTGGAAAGGAAAGGGAAGCTATCTAAAACTAACCTTGCACGCAAATGTTTTCTTTAACAAATGCTAAGAGATTGCGGGGTTCGAGGTCAGGTTATACAATGAGGAGTTGTCAATTACCCATCCTATATATGGTTATCCATAGATTGTTTGGCATTTTATTCTATTATCTACTTACTGGTGTTTATCTGTCATAAATTGGGAAAGTTTCTTCTTTGGGAATGTTGAGAGAGTATTTTTGTTGATTTTTGGATTTTTCGATGTTTTTGGTAAGGTACTGGACCTAAAGTTTTTGTTATGTGTGATCGCTAAGATTTTGCAATCTTATGCCTACGTATTCCCGTAATGATAACAGGGAAATCAGAACAATCGTAGTTCCTCCTATTCTGTGGGATGAAAGAGATGTTTGGTGTCTTGTTCAAAGGCCAAGATTGAAGCTAAAGGTTATTTGTGTCTTGTTCAAAGCCCAAGATTGAAGCTAAAGGTTTTGACTAAGAGAGAATTTGTCATCTCTAAAGGGAGATATCTCATCTGTTTATCATAGTTATTGGATAACTGATTATAAAGGAGAATTACTTTAACTGGAATATATGGAGTCCAGCAATGCCATAATTTCCTTTATAAGGAATTTGTCCTGAAGAAAAAAACTTTAACTCAGTGTAGAGTAATGCCATTTTCCTTAGGAGTCTTTCATGCTAAGAGAGGGACATTGGCTTGGATGTAAATAATCCAGAGGCTTGCCACTTACAGTAATTAGATGAAAGAAAAGGGTTTACCAGGATAAGAGATGAATGACAGCTTGGATATTTGAATCAACAAGTGTGCCACTTACAGCAGTTATCTGGGATTCAGGTTTGTTTGATTGTCTGTTTTGATGTGTGATTGTACAGAGAAATGTCGTCCTACAGAGAGATTTTTTATTTCCTCTGAGGGGATGTTGATTTTTGTGTGCCTTGATCAAAGCCCAAGGTTGAAGCTAAAAGTTTGACTCTGCTTAGGGAGATCATTATACAAAGCCTAAGAGGAGGTTGAAAAGAATTGATTTTTTCGGGGAAGTTTTTATTTGTCTTTTACAAAGCCCAAGATTGAGGCTGAAGAATACTGACTCAACACGAGAGTGTTTTAACTGTCTTGTACAAAGCCCAAGATTGAGGCTAAAAAAGTGGTTGACTCTTTTGGGGAATATTTTGTATGTCTTATACAAAGCCCAAGATTGAGGCTAAAAGTTATTGAATCTGCTGGTGAGAGGTTTTATCTGTCTCGTACAAAGCCCAAGATTGAGGCTAAAAACGTTGACCGACTCAGCTGGGGAAATTTTAAAGTAAGAGTTTAAAGATTGAGTTTTGAAACCTGTTGAGGTTTTAACTCTGTTGGTGATTGATCAGGGTTTTTCCTGTGTTTTTGGGAAACTTGAGGGTTTCTTTGAGATCCAAGAGGAGATGAGACTGTCCAAGTCTACTGTGTGAGAAGGTTGATCTTTGTATGATGCCTAAGAGGAGGCTGATGTTTTAAGGGATGAGAATTAACCCTAAATTGGTCTGATGTTTTGACTCTGACTCTCTGGAGGATTGAACTATCAAATGATGACTAAGTTCTGTCCTATACCTGTAGGAGGTCTTTGGGTCCTTGTACTAAGCCCAAGAGAAGGCTGAGAACTTCTAAGAAACCTGAGGGTCTTTGTATAAAGCCCAAGAGGAGGCTGGGGAAGCTTTTAGGAAGCCTGTGGGTCCAAACCTAAGAAAAGTTCAAGAAAGGTTTCACCGAGAATAATCCTCTCTTTAGTGAACAGTTCTAGGGTTTGAAGAAATTCAAAAGAAGTTTCACAGATAATTAATCCTCTTTGGGGAAATGAATTTCTTGTACCAATTTCTAAGTAGTGACAGTCTTGAGAAAAGTTTCACCGGGAATAATGCCTTTCTCTATTCCATATTGTATAAGCCCAAGAGGAGGCAAGACTGTATCTGGAATTTCCTATGGGGAACTAGTTTTGACTGTGTTAAAAGAGTGACCACTGGTTTGATCTAATCCTAGACCTAATTTCTGGGGAAAACTTTAAGCAGATATACAGGCATATATATATATATATATATATACAAATGAAATATATAAACAACTATGTAAAAGAAAGCTGGTAGAACTTACAGGTGAACAAGCTTCCAGTGTTATAAACACAGCTGTATGGTTAGTTATTCAAGAATTGAAGGAATTTTTGATAACAATTTTTGAATCTAAATCAAAAGGAAAGTTGTTTTAAAAAGAAAATTGGGGCTTATACTCAAGGAGAGGCCCAGATGAATTCTTTTGGTAAGGCGACGAACGCGTCGTAGTTTTGAAAACCACAGAGGG
The DNA here is from genome assembly GCA_022829125.1 of Lathyrus tuberosus. Taxonomy (NCBI): domain Eukaryota; kingdom Viridiplantae; phylum Streptophyta; class Magnoliopsida; order Fabales; family Fabaceae; genus Lathyrus; species Lathyrus tuberosus. Next base: position 4,242,801 of record JALAZF010000133.1, on the reverse strand, counting down.
ACTTATACAATGACTGAGGCCCAAATTATTGTATTTACAAAAGAGATTGGGTCTTACACTCTATTAGAGGCGTAAGAGTTTATTTTTATATAAGAGATGGGGCTTACAACTTGAAGAGAGGCCCAGATGAAAACAGTGATCGTTCTGTTATTCGAAAAATTGTACTGGGACTTATACAATGACTGAGGCCCAAATTATTTTTGTACAAAAATGGGGTTGGGTCTTACACTCTAGTAGTGGCCCAAATGTGTTTGAAAAAGAAGAGAGAATGGGACTTATAACTCAGGGAGAGGCCCAAAAGTTTATTGTTTTGAAAGCGGCGATCGCGCCGAGATTTTTTAAATCGTATCATGACTTATACAATGACTGTGGCCCAAAAAGGTTTTGTGTGACAAGGGATGGGTCTTACACTCTATTAGATGCCCAAAAGTGTTTATGTGAAGTTTGAAAAATCAAAATTTAGAGAAAACCCTAATTTTGAATTTAAAAGATATAATTTTCAAAGGAAATTAAATAAAAAATGATATAAAATATCAAATATATTCAAAAACAAGTTGTAAACTTTGAAAAATATTTTGAAACATCATGTTTAATCACATGAAATCTTGAAATTCATTTGGAATGAAAATATCAAAGTGAGAATTTCATTTTAAAAATGTTTAAAAACAAATAAAATGAAATTAATTACAAAAATTTTAACTATATTAAATAAATAATATAAATTGGATATTATTTGTAAAATAAAATAATTTAACATTTTTGTGACTTTTTAAAAAAGGAACCAATAAAAAATGATAAAAAATGAGAGAGAAATTAATTTTTGAATTCAATTAAATAAAATATCAAAAATTCATATATTTGAAATTTTGAAAAAAGGCGCCAAGAACAAGGGAAGAACACGCACGACTCTGTTTTGCCCAGATTTGCATTTTCTCACTTTTCTCTCTGATTACTCAATGATTTTGCACGATTCAAACACCAATCTTGCTCGTTTTTGAACAAGGATCACAACCATATATATTAATTGCATTTATATTAAGTATGGAGTGAGAAATCAGAGGATGAACTCAAGAACCCTAGTTTCAGCATGAACACTATGAAATTCTATACACGATTCATACATAGCAGTTGATTGAGGGTTATCACTCTATATACATGCAGGAACAAGATGGTAACTCAAAAATTCATTTATGATGCATGTAATATGGAGTTTGAAGGCTTCAGTCTTACCTCTTGCAGCTGGTGATCGAATTCTATGTTGGAGATGATACAGATGTTGTGTAATGATCTGGACAGCTCCAATGGACCTCAAGTAATGTGTTTGAGGGCTTGGAATGGATTGAATCAGCTCAGAACTTGTTATGGCATCTCAACTGCAAACAGACCAAAAGTTTGAGCAAATGGATAGTGACTTTGTGATTCTGATGTTCTAGATGTGTTTCAGGGCCATGGATCACTCATATATGATGTACATGAGGTGTTGGCGTGATTGGTTTGGTTTGAATCACTTCCTATTTCAAAATTCGATAGTGACTTGAAATAGAAGGAAAATCTGATTTTTTGAGAGTGATTTTGAGGAAAGCATCAGTTTGGGTGCTTTTGTGTATTTAAACTGATCACAAATGAGCTCTATTTTTAGTAGAGAAAGTTTATTTTACAAGCAATACTAAATGACAACTGGTACAGGTCTTTGGCCAAAGGTTGCATAAAGGAATCTAAGTCTTCTATAGCCATTGACTTGGCTCAGTGCAGCAGGTTATTGTTGCTTTGGTTCAGAGATAAGGCTTGACTCAATTCAGTTAGCAATGTCTTGATGCTTGCCACCTTGTGAATCCATTGAATGCATTGAAACAAAATTGGAGTCTTTGAGATTTTTAGCCTTTTTAGGGGACACATAGCTACATGTAGATCCTTGGACTTGGGAGGCTTGTGGATCAGACATTGTCCCTTAGATGTTATCCCTTGAGGTGTCCAAATGGATCCCTTGAGTTGTCCTTTAGATGTTATCCCTTAAGGTGTCCCTTAGATGACCTATAATCTGCCTTAGGAAAAAACCAGTCTTTGATGCCATGTTCCAAGGGTTGTAACTCCCTACTCAAATTGAGTCTGGAGATGATCTGGTACTTGTTGGAAAGCTCTCATGACATACTTTAACTTTTATGTTTACAAATGGACTTGGTTCAGCTTGGATCAAGGTGAAAATGGCCTCAAAGTTTGGAAAAAGTGAAACAGATTCTGACTTGTTGAAAATTTTACTAAGTGTTGGAAAAAGTCGTCATTTCCACTTTTTGTGATTTCGATCAATCCATAACTCAAAATCCATCAGGATTTGGAATCTTTTTTGGTTGACATATTTGAAGTATGTAAGATGAACTTTCATTTGAGCTTTGAATGGGAGAAAAAGGCCTTGTGGTTTAGGAGTTATGACCTTGCAAAGTTGGTATAAAATCACTTTTGTTCCATAACTTAGAAAAAATTTGGTTTCTCATAGTTTCCCCTTTTGCAAGAAATCTCACTTTTCTTGATTTTTCTTGATGAATGATGATCAATACCATACATTAACATTGTTTTTTACTTAGGGGAACCATATTTGTGAAAAATTTCAAAAAGTCAAATTTGATTTTGGGCACAATTGACTTTTTGTCAGATGAATTCCAAACTGTGTGATCCTCTATGCAATCAAGTTTTTGACCTAATTCAAACCTAATGGATGGATTCCATAGGTGTTTTAGGGTGTCTTGAACCATTTCCCAAGGTTTGAGAACATGCATTGGTCAAAAGTCAAAGATACAATTGACTTTTTTTTTTCAAAACCCTAATTGTGGTCCTGATGAACTTGAAATATGTGAATCAAGCTTCTTGGATCAATCCATTTTTGTAAATGGATCAATGTGGTGTATTTGAGGTCCTCAAATCATGACTTGAGGTCTTGGTTCATGCCTTCCTCAAAAGTCAACTTAGGGGTGAATTAGGTCAAGAAACCCTAATTCCTGATTTTTGATGAATGCTTCCCCTGAGGTTGTTTTGACTTGATGATTAGGTCCATAAGGTCCCTTTGAGAATCTTGGGTCATGTTTTAAATTATTGGCCTATGCCCAGATGAAAATTTTCATCTGGAGGCCTTAGTCGACTAAACCCTAATTTGGTGACACTGTCGATCTTGAGGCTTGATCCACTTGGAATGTTGCACTCTTGTGCTTGATTCTTGATGTGGGAGACCTCTTGATCCTTTATGGGTGTTTGAGAGGCTAGACAAGTTAAAGATAGTGTCAATTCTTGATTGATCATTTGTCTGAATGCTCTGAGAAGGCTCAAAACCCTAATTCTTTGTTGTAGTGAATGCTCAATAATCCTTGAGAAGATTGATGAAGTATGATGGTACATCCATATTGTGAAGATGATTTGGACAATGATGGGAAATCTTGGTGGTCAAAATTTGAGGTATGACACAACCAAACAAGTTCAATTAAACAAAGATGTTACAACATCTAAACAATCATGAGATATAGTTCTAACAAGACCAAGGTATCATGGATGAGAGTTCAATGTACTTGATTAAGGCAAAGATGCTTTAGGGTTTACTAACACCACTTAATCATGAATACAACAGAAAGGAAGATAAGTTGTAACAACACTTAATCATGAATACAATTTAACATTTCTAGCATGGATAAGTTATTACAATACTTAAACATGGTAAGGTTCAAATTCAAGTTAACATGTGAAAGTTATGACAACACTTAAACATGGATAAAACAAGGGTCCAAAGTGTACATGTATAAGTTAAGACATTACTTAAACATGGGTGAAGCAAAGTTCAAGTTTAATATGTAAAGGTTATAACAATAACTAAACAAGAATGAAGTTCAAAGATGTAATGAAGCATACATGGATAAGTTAAGACATTACTTATCATGGATACAATGTGAAAAAAGTAAATGGTGGAAACCAAAAATACTTGAGAAAGAATGAAATGTTTATGACAATAACATGTGGATGGATATGCAAGCATACAAAGGATGGCATGTGATAATGCTTAAAGATGGCATATTGAAAGTTCAAACATTGTGTGAACAAGTTAAGGCATCACTTGAACAAAAAATCATGGTTACAATTGGACATGTTGACACAAGTAGGTAACAACCTAAACATGCATATTAAGGTTCAATCATGATGGAAGCTTCACAAAGATCCACATATACATGCATGAACATTTACAAAAGTCAAAGTAGACATGTGTAAGTTAAAACATCACTTAACATGGAAGCAAAAGTGTATATGGCTCTAGACTTTGGTGACAACCTAAAGTGCATGCTATGGTTCTTGGTGCTCATCCAAATGTGTTTGTGAAAGGTCAAGATAAGTGCACAAAATGGTTCATGGCATAAGTGACAAAGTTTAGGATATTTTAACATGCAAACATACATAAGTAAGCCAAAATCAAGTCAAAACCAAAGGATACAAGTTAACAAACTTACACAAGGTTTACATAAGTCATCAATGGTTCAAACATGTTTATATATGTGAAGAACATCAAAGGAAATAATCAAAGAACCAACATAGTCCTTAAGAAAACCCTAAAAACCCTCTTACTTCAAACATGAATAAGTGGTACAAAAATAAATATTTTTGGAAAACTATTTTCATCACAAGAAAATAGGCAGAAATATGAATTCATAGCAAAAAGAATGGGTCAAAAAGCCTAAGGGATGAAGGAGTTATAGCCATTTGAAGTTGCAAGGAAAAATGAAATAAACACGTCATAAAAAATAATGAAATGTCATCCATGGGGTTTGAACCCACGCCACTCAGCTCCTGGTTTAAAACCTTAGCCAACTCAACTACACGCGCATTGTGGATATGGATGGAAACTGATTAATATATGTAAAAAGCACTTGAGATTCAAAAAAATAAAAATGACTGGGGCGAGGGGAATTCGAACCCCAGTCCCTTCGCTCGCAGATACACACAAACCCTCCTCCTGGACCAGCGGTGCTACACTCTCATCCATTAACTAAGGGGATTCAAATAATATATATTTTAAAAACACCACAAAATGGCCACCTCAGCGCCACCTCGCCTTCATATCAGTGCCACCTCAACCTTCTTCTTCCTCGTTTCTTTTCCTTTTCTTTCTCTCTCCCTGTGCCCTAACCTTTCCATGGCCAGAACTTCCACTCCAAATATCTCTCTCATTTCTCCATCATTTTCAACTTTGAAAAAATGAAAGTTGTAGCATTTTTAATAAGGAATACAAATATGTCATTAGTTTAAACTAAAACTAACTGTATGAATAAAAAATTAACCAACAATAGTGCAACATCATAAAGGTTCAACATGTCAAAACATCACATGCTTGTCTCATTTAATACAACCAAGGTTCTAAACAGAATGCACATGGTATGAATTCTACATTTTACTTTACAAATATGACATCAAAAGCACATGCATCATGAAGTTCAAGGAATGAGGAGCTTACCTCTTGGAGTCAGTCCAAGGCTTCTTCTAGGGCTCTTCCAGAAGTGTAAGGATGGTTTCCTTAGCTTAGTTGACCCTTATGCAAAAATGGTTTGGATGCTTAGATGGATTGGAAATAACCTCAAGAACCCAACCCGTGCCTTCTTGCAAAATGAAGGTGTGAAAATGGTGAATATGGTAGGGCTTAGTACATAACTTGTTTGATGGTTGGAACAAGTTCTAAGGAGTGTTTAGTGATGGTTTGTGAAGTTTCTTTGGAGTTTGCATGAGGGAAATAACTCTGGCCAGAGGTTTTGCAAATTTGGAGTGTTTTTGCAAAACTCTGGGAATGAGAAAATGCTGAAATTTTTTGTGTATGATTGTTGTGTGTTTTGAAGCCTTATGAGCCCCTCTATTTATAGGAAAAGATTTGAGGAAAGCCTTGGTCAGAACAACAAGTTCTTGGAGTTTTTGCAAGTTGTCTTGGATGGAAATGAACTACATGGTTTCATGTAAAATCATGGTTCCAATGTGCAAGTACATCACCTTTCTAGAGTTGTTGAGGTTTCATTAAAAGTTTATTGTAGAAAGAACAAAAGGGAAGCTCAAGAGAAGTTGACTTTTCATTAAAGTAACTTTATCAAAATGGAAGTCTTGCCTTTCTTCCAAAAATGACAAGACTCAATGGATAAAGCTTTAAATTAGTGAGTAATGCTCCCTTAAATTATGAAAACCTCTGATTATGGAATGGTTTAGAAGTAATGAGGCCTGAAATGTCGGATTATAGGGCATGGCTTTGGAGTTTTGCTCAAGACAAGTTGTGAAAATGGCATGAAAACCAACTTTGTGACACCAACTTCAACTCTTCGAAACTCTCAGCTCAATAAGGCCATGGAGGAGTTCATGTACTTTTTGATAAGCCCCAAACATGCTCTAGAACTTTCATGTTTAACAAAATTCTGAATCTAAAGGTATCATAATGAAAACTGGCCTCAAAGATTGATATTTCAAAAGATCAAAAGCTGTCTTGAAAAATTTCCAAGTGTCCAAAGATTTTCCTAAACTTTGAAGCCTCGTAACTCAAAATCCATGCATTTTTTGAGGTTTCCACCTCTCATACAAAGTTGTAGTATGTTGTAAGGGATTTAATTTGAGCTTTGGAGCACACAAAATGGCTTTGTAAATTAGGAGTTATGATCTTTCAAAGTTGGCCTCACAATTAGGGTTTTTTTTATAGAAAATTTTCAAGTTTTTCTTTAACTTTACCCCTTTTGCAAGAAACCTTCCAAATCTTGGTTTTTATTGTCCAAACTCATTGATAAAGCATGTCTTGATGAAATTTGGCTTGATTACTCCAATTTGGACCAAAAACCCTAAAAGTCAAAGGGTTGACTTTGTCAGAAGAAACTTGTGTTATCAGATGAATTCAACTGTGTGATCTTCAATGATCTTGCATTCTTGAATCTTCCAAACACCATGGATGGACTCCAAGGATGTATTTGAATGTCTTGGATCATGCCTCAAGGCTTGGCATCATGATTTGATCAAAAATCAAGGCACAATTGACTTTTTCCTAATGAAACCTTAATTGGTGACCAGATGAAATCGAGCTCCATAAAACTTGTAATGAGTCCATCTTGCACTTGATTATTGACAAGGAGAAACCTCTTGAGTGTATGTAAGCTTGATGAGTTGATGATCATTCCAAAACATTGACTGATCATTGAGGATTCCCTTGATTTCCTTGAGCAAAACCCTAATTTCAGACAAAACCAAACAAGAAACAACTTGAACAATGGTTAGGGTAAGCAATGCAATGCTTGATGCTTCCTAGAATGATGGTGACATCTAGGGTAAAATTTTGGGGTATGAAACCTTTCTATCTATGTTCGATAGTGAGACTCTCGACAAGGCAGTAACGGTTGAAGAAATTAGAAGTGCATTGTGGGGATGCAATGAGGGCAAGAGTCCAGGCCCAGACGGGTATAGCTTTGGTTTCCTTCAGGAGTGTTGGGATATGGTCAAGGAAGATGTGTTGAGGTTTGTTAATGATTTCTTTTCCAATCCTAAACTTACCAAGGCTGCTACAACTTTGTTCTTCACTTTGATCCCTAAGATTAAAGATCCTCAACTCTTGTCTAGCTATATACCAATTTGTTTGGTTAGTTATTTATAGAAAATTATGTCCAAAATCTTGGCATCTAGATCGAATAAGGTTATTAGTTCTTTAATTTCTGTTGAGCATTCGGCTTTTGTATCTGATAGAAGCATAGGTGACAGCGTTTTGGTTGTTAATGAGTTGTTAGATTTTGCTAAAATAAAGAAGAGAGAATGTATGATTCCCAAGACGGACTTTGAGGGAGCATATAACTACGTCAGCTAGGGCTTCTTGAGGTACCTTATGTCTAGAATGAATTTTGGAGTTAAATGGTTAAGCTGGATGGAGGCTCTTGTTTTTAAAGGGCCGACGTCTGTGTTGGTGAATGGTAGCAATACAAAGGACTTCAACGTTAATAGAGGGTTGTGGCAAGGAGACCCTTTACCCCTCTTTCTTTTCCTATTAGTGATGGAAGGCTTGACTAGAATGATGAAGAAGGCGGTTGTTCTGGGTGAATTCTCTGTTTTCAAGGTGAACAATCAGGTATGTTACAACATAGTTCAGTTCACTGATGACACAATGTTTATAGGGGATTGTAGTTTGGACAACCTTTGGTGTATCAAAGCCTTACTCAGAGGGTTTGAATTGGTTTCAGGCCTCAAAGTCAATTTACTTAAAAGTTGTTTAAGTGGTGTTAACCTTCCTTCTAGTTTCGCAGAGGTTGCTGCTGAGTTTTTGCTGTGCAGTGTAGGTGTGCTCCCTTTCTTCTTCTTAGATACAGTTGTAGGGGGAAGTTCTAGGAAACGAAGTTCTTGGTCTCATGTTATAAGGAATCTTCGCAGTTATTTAGCTGTTTGGAAAGGGAGAAAATTATCATTGAGAGGTAGGGTAGTCTTGATTAATTCGATTCTGAACGCAATTCCGATTTATTCTTTATCTTTCTGCAAGGCCCCTGCTGTTGTCCTGAAGGAGATAGTTAGACTGCAGAGCAATTTTTTATGGGGTGGGATGGAAGGTAGGAAGAAGATTCACTGGGTGAGCTGGAGTAAAGTCTGCCAGTCTAAGGATAAGGGTGGTTTGGGGATCATTGACATGACTACTTTCAATAAAACATTGTTGTTTAAATGGAAGTGGAGAATGCTTACAGAGAAGGAAGCGCTGTGGAGCGGTATCATCGACCATATATATTCTTCGAAGTCTACTCCGTTGGAAGTAAACATTAATGATGGGAGAAGTTAGAGGAATCAAGCTTCAACATGGTGGATGGATTTGTCAACGGTAAGCTATGATTTTGATCTCAGATCTGACTTTTTCGTTGATAATATTTCATGTCAGGTTGGGAACGGCAAAGACACTTCGTTTTGGAACAACATGTGGCTGGACATTATCCCCTTGAAGTTTGCTTTTCCTAACCTTTTCTCTCTATCTTCTTTCCCCAACTTAAATATGGAAGAAACAATGGATAATCTGGCCAATAACTTGCCTGAGAAGTTGGGTTTTCATGTGACCTCAGAATCTTTGCATTATTCTTAGTTCCTCTCTTCCCGTATGCAGAAACTGCAGGTAGCTCAGACATTAACAAATAAGGAGGATACTTTTGGTTAGATGGGATCTTGTACTGGTAGTTTTGTCGTATTTAGCTGTTATAATTTTCTTATGCACGATCGCATTGATTCTGCTCCCGCTACGATCCTCCCGGCCCTGAAAATTTGTTGGGAGTTAAAATTACCTTCTAGAGTACAGGTCTTTTTATGGAGACCGTTTTTGAACCGTATCACTACTAAAGATTTGAAGATAATTCTTTCCATCTGTTTTTCTTGTGTGACTTTTCTGCAGGTGTGTGGAGTAGGGTCAGTGAGTGGCTGAGGACGGTTTTCTTGAATGGTGGTAATTATGTGGAAAATTTCATCAGTGCAGTGGAAGTAAGCAGAAGGAAAGTGGGGAGCTTGGCAGGAATTGTGTGCTGGGCAGCTACGGTTTGGTAGATTTAGAAGAGTCGAAACGACATTGTTTTCAATGGTGCAGAAACGTCTTCTAAGGGAGTTGTGAATTCAGTTAAATCTATGTATTAGTCCTGGTTAGGTTTAGTAGATTTTTCTTGTCCAGTTTCTATTTTAAACTTATGGTTGACCAACCCTGTCATGGTTTTGAAGGACATGTAGGAGTCTTTTTCTTTGTTATTGGTTGGTGTGTTGTAACTGTTTATAGTGGTGTAAGGGTTCGAGTACCCCTTGTACTCGTTTGTTTTAATCCATTACCTTTTTTAAAAAAAGAAAAAGCATTAAAGAAATAATGACTTAATGATTGAATTTATACACCTTGCCCATTACCCATAGATAATTGACCTTGACCTTATTAAGGAGTGCGATGACTAAGGTTCTGATGATTGGATATGAGGCATTTCAGAAAATTCTTACTGCTCGTTTGAAGAAGGTTGTAGGCAGTCTTATTTCTCCAGAACATACAACTTTCGTGTCAGGCAGGAGTATGTCAGATGGGGTGGAAGTAGCAAAAGTGATTCTTGATTTGGCGAGACGTTCTAGCAAGGAGTGTTTGGTTCTGAAGGTCGACTTCGAAAGAGCATATGATTATGTCAGCTGGGATTTTTTGAAATATTTGTTGAAGGCCGTGAATTTTGGGGATAAATGGCTATTGTGGATGGAGTTTTTGGTTTTTAGAAGATCAATGTCTGTTCTCGTTAACAGTAGTGCGACTAAGGATTTCAAGGTGGGGAAAAGGTTAAGGCAAGGTGACCCTTTGGCACCTTTTCTTTTCATGTTGGTTATGGAAGGTTTAAACAGAATGATGAAAAAGGCTTTGGATCAAAGACTCTTTAAAGGATTTGTGGTGGATGAAGCAACTACTTATAGTGTGATCCAGTTTGCGGACGACACGCTATTTGTAGGGGAAGGTAGCTTGGATAGCCTTTGGTGTATTAAAGCTCTCTTGAGGGGCTTCGAATTAGTGTCGGGGCTGAAGATTAATTTTTTCAAAAGTAACTTGTGTGGAGTGAATCTGAAGAATTCTTTCATTGAGGTTGCTGCGACATTCCTTCATTGTTCAGTGTGTCAGCTGCCAGTTAAATCCCTAGGCATCATGATTGGGGTTTCGCCGAGGAAAGTGTTGGCTTGGAAATCTGTTATTGACGTGGTTAGAAGTAAATTGGCTGTTTGGAAATGGAAACACTTGTCTATTGGGGGAAGAGTGGTCATGATCAATTTTGTTCTGATGCGTTACCGGTTTACTCTTTCTCGTTTTATAAGGCTCAGGTGAAGGTTTTGAAGGAGCTAACCATGATTCAATTGAGGTTCTTGTGGGGAGGATCTTCCAATAGTCGTCACATTCACTTGGTCAGTTGGAAGACGGTTTGCTCTGGGAAGGAGAATAGTGGGTTAGGAATAAAGGATTTAGCATTGTTTAATAAAGCGCTGCTCCTCAATTGGAAATGGCGAATCATTCCGAAGACAATGCATTTTAGAAAGGTATTTTGAAGCATAGATATTCGTGGAATAATTCTAATTTGGCTTGTGTAATTTTGGGTAACAGTGACTCATCAGCGGGCGCTAAACACTCCATCTGGTAATCAACATGTAATCAATCACATCCTTTTTCCCATAAAAGGCAACTTCAGTATGTTAACCCAAGTTGATGTAGAAACAATATGATTGATAGAAAACAAATTCAAGGTAAACTGACACAACAAGTAATTGAATACATGATAGAAAGTAAGAAAGGAGGTGCACACCTTCCATATGGAAATCTAGTCACAAAAATTATGGAAGAAACATGATACGATTTTGAAGATGAATAGTTCAAAGAAGAAACAACCACTATAGGAAGCTTGGTCTTACCATCAATACAGTACGAGCTGATAAATGGAAAGATAGTTGAAAAGGTGCCATCAGATGAGAATAAAAGAAAAGCCAAAAATAAGGAAATACCTATAGAAATAGAAAGCTCAGACAACTCCCCTCAAATACTCACAACCAAAGGCTTCCTAAAAATGATAAGTAGAAAAATATATGTAATCAATGACAATATCAACTTCATAGTACGTCACTTTATTCTTGACCAAAGCAAACTACCACATGACCTATTCTTCTATGATGATTTTGATGCAGAATAATCTCACTTATATTTTTTGTTTCCTGTGTTTTCTTTAAATTTAATATTTTCCTTCATATACTTTCAATTTCTTTGAATTTCCCTTTTTAAATTTGAATTTATTAGTAGTAATACGAGTGTTTGCTTTTTCTTTTCTAAATGTCTAAATCGCACTTGGCCGCATATTTATGTTTCACAATGTATCTTTACCCGCCTTAAAAGTATACTCTCAGAGGGAGTAAGGTATTCTCTCAATTTAACTTAGGGGGAGTTTAATCACTCCAAATATATACATGTTGTTTTATTTTTACCACCTCCCCTGAGAGATGTGTTATCATCATCAAAAAAGGGGAGAATTTTGAATCTTATTTTGCAAGTGATATGCTTTTAAAAATGAAATCAACTTTTGATGATGAAAATTAATGTCTTATAATAAGTCTATCATGAACCACTAAACGGATATTTATGAAAACCTAATCATTTGGGTTTGATGAACTTGATTATCCGATGATGTAAATCTAATGGAATGTAACTAAAGTCTCATCTCGTAGCTACTCAAGCAAGTGTCAACAAAATAGAAAGCATATGGCAAAGTCTTGGTATGCTTAGAACCCTCTTAATTTAGCAGTGAGTGAAAAACTTTTAATGCAAAAGGGCTTTATTCTAAAAGCGTATGGTTAAAGCACACGCGCACAAAAATATATTTTCAAATTGCTTTTACCAAAAGAAAATATTTTCAAAATCATCTTGAAGTTGTGCCCGATGTATTAGGAACTGTCAAAGTTGTTTTAGGCACGATTTTGAATTATCTAATCGATTGGGATCTTTGTCTTATCGATTAGCTTAGTTCACAATTGAGTCCCAAGTGACTAGGACAACGACTTAATGATGTGTAACAGATACATATCTTTTCCTATCTTTTTTAACTTACAATTGATTATATTTCTAACTTTCTAATCGATTGCAAATATGAGTCAATTGATTAGATTGTCATAAAATGCTTTTATTTGAAATTTCGTTTTGAGTCAATCTCTAGCCTATAAAAATAGGTTTGTTTCTTTGTTTCATTTCATCCAGAATCGTGTTTTGACATAACTCTCTCTCTCTCTCTCTCTCTCTCTCTCTCTATATATATATATATATATATATATATATATATATATATATATATATATATATATATATATATATATATATATATATATATATATAAACATTTTGTTTACTTTCTCTCACTAATATTTTAGACATAGTGTCTATTTGAGAAAAGTTCTTGTGTGAGTGAGAATATTGTGTACTTCTGAAAGGGTAGAATTATAAATTCACCAAGGGAATCTTTTTGTATACACCTTGGTTGAATATTATCCATTTAGATTTTTTTTTTTGGGTTAGAAGTTAAGCCCGTTAAAAGCTTTGGTTTGGGGATTGTGTGATCAACCCTAGTTTAGGTTGGAGATCATCCCTTATTATAATCTCCCAGGTTCTTGGTCATCCCGTGATAAAACCAAGATAGGTTAAAGCTCACCCTGATATTAAAATCTTCATAGGTTCTAGATTATCCCGATATTAAAATGTCACAAGGTTATTGGCTAACACGTATAAAACTGAGGTTTAAGGTTCGTGAGCTTACCCCGTGTAAAAGCTCGCAAGGTTTAAGAACATGAAGATTAACTGCTCCAGGTTCCCCTTTTGTGGAGAGAAGGCCAGCCTCTTCAATCTACCATGTGGAGAAAATACTAACCGCCTTGGTTCACCATTTGGAAGAGAATACTCAATTGCTGTATTCTGAAGTCTTGTATTATTTGGTTGGAGCTCAACCATCATTTTCTTGTATAACGGGGTTTGCGAGTCTTTCCTTCTAAAAGTTTTCAACATTTATTAGATACTCTCAAGATCAATTTTTGGGAGAGGAGTAGATAATTTTGTTGTTTGATTGAACTTATATATATATCGTGGGGTTCATCTCTTCCTCTAACTCTTTAATTTTTCGGAATTTATATTCCACTGCTAAGTGATTAAAAATGTTTTTAAACTCTGATTCTATTTTCCAAAGATTTTCAAAACCACATTTTTCTGAACTATACAATTCATCCCCCTCTTGTGTGTGAAGTCTCAAGTCCAACTGGTTACACCTGGGAGTTTTCCATTTTTTTTGTTTGATAATTGTACCCCATCTTGTGTAATACTATATATACCCTTTGGGTATCTCATTAATGAATAAAATGCTCATTTTTTCTCCCTTACTTACTCTCTCTCTCTCTCTCTCTCTCTCTCTCTCTCTCTCTCTCTCTCTTTTTGTCTCTCTCTCTCTCTCTCTCTCTCTCTCTCTCTCTCTCTTTCTCTCTCATTCTCTCTCACTATCTCTCTCTCCACATTTAATATTTCACCAATCTTTTGGTTTCAAGTTCCAACATTTGGCATCAAAAGCCTGGTTTAATCCATCAAACACCTAGTGTGTGAAAATGACCTCTATTTCCAATGATTGAATCCCTGCAAATCAACCAATTCTCGATGCGGAGAATTATGAAAAGTGGTGCAAACAAATGAAGGTGTTTTTTGGATATCAAGATGTTCTTAAAGTTACCAAGAACGGGTATAAGTACACTTGTAGAAGGTACAACAGATGCACAAAGATCTAAGCATAAGAAGGATAAGACTAAAGATTACAAGGTGCTATTTTTGATCCATCAATGTGTTGATGCAGATAATTTCGATAAATTTGGTGATTGCACAACTTTCAAGAAAGCATGGAAAATATTGGAGAAGGTGGTGAAGTTACAAACTCACAAGAGGTAGCTGGAGTTAATTCAAATTGAAGAAAATGAAACAATTTACGAATTTACAACAAGAATTGCTAGATTGGTGAACCAAGTGAATGCATGTGGAGAAATGATTACAAAGGAGTATGTTGTCGCAAAAATATTGCATTCTTTGATTCCAAGATTTGAGAATGTGGTGGTTGTGATTGAGGAATCGAATGATCTCGTGTCAATGAGAAAAGAGGAGTTGTAAAGCTCTCTTGAAGCACATGAACAAAGAATAGAGGAAAAGAATGTTGATAAGGCAAAAGCGGAGATAGCTTTGCGAGCCCATTTAAATGAGAGAGACAAGAAGGGGAACGAAAAGTGGCTCATGAACAAAGGTAGAAGGAACTTTCAGAATTTTGGTGTAAGAGAATCCCAAAGTTCCAAAAAATTTAACATTCCAAAATGGTGAATGCAATGGCAATAGGGTTGCGGGATCAAAAAACTCTAGAGCTGGCAATATAAAAGGTAGAGGAAGAAGAAGATTGTTGAAAAGAGCATTATGTAATGCTATAATTCTCAAAAGCTTAACTGTTTTTTAAGAGAGTGTAGTTCCAACAAGAAAGAACCTTAAAAAGATGAAGCTAGAGTTGCAAGATAAATGTTTGACGAGGAGAACACTCTCTTGGTCATGACCACAAAAGAAGAAAGCAGCAGTAACATACTACAATACACCAGTGGCAACAATTTGAAGAACATTGTAGAATCATAGTGTAACCTATTACACATATTCTGTAATTGATTACATGCTGAAGAAAACACAATGGTGACTTTGAAAGAAGCAGTGCAATGTAAAGATCAATGATATTTGGACTCCGGGTGTTCAACACATATGACGGGAAGGAAAGATTAGTTTGTTACAATCAATCATGCCATGAAGATCAAGGTTAAGTTCGTAGATGATACCACTCTAGCGACGAAAGGGATCAGTGATGTATCAATCAAGAGAAGGGATGGTAGATATTCTTTGATAAAGGATGTGTCATATATTCCCAGAATCAAGTGCAATCTTCTAAGTATTGACAAATTACTTGAGAAAGATTACAAGATTCATATGGAGAACAACATAATACACGTTATAGATGCAAACAGGGTTTAGCCTTAAAGGTTCTCATGGATCTAAACAGAACCTTCAAGGTTGAGTTGAAGGTTATGGAGCATAGGTGTCTTGCTACAGTGACTAGTCGAGAAGAGTGGAGGTGGAACTATATGGTTGGGCATCTTAATTTCTGAGATCTCAATGCCTAGCAAAAGAAAAGAATGGAGACGAGGCTGCCATTGATCAACATACAGACTGAAATTTTTGAAGAATGTGTGTAAGTGAAGCAAGATAAGGCAAAATTCATAAAGGATGCAAGTTTTAGAGCTAAGTGTCAACTTGACGTGGTGTATTCAAATGTGTGTGGACCAATGCAAGTTAATTCCATTTGTGGAAGTATATATTTTGTCACATTCATTAATGATCATAGTAGAAAACTATGGACATACCTAATCAAAAGAAAGGATGGGGTATTCGAAGTGTTTAAGAAGTTCAAGTCCCTAATTGAAAGGCAAAGCAGTCACAATATCAAAGTTCTCAAAACAGATGGTGGAGGCATATATGTCTTAAATGAATTTGGGTGGTTTTGTGATCAAGAGGGCATAGTACATGAGATATTACCGCCTTACACAGTGCGGCAAAATGGTGTTGCCGAAAAGAAGAATTAATTGATTATGAACATGGTGAGAAGCATTTTTAAAGGAAAGAATTTTCCAAAAGAGTTATGGGGAGAAACAATGTCCAAAAATGCATATTTGTTGAATAGGTTTCAAATAAAGAAGCTTGAAAATATTACACTGAAGGAAGCATCTTCTGGAGATAAACTAAATCTGAGTCACTTGAGAGTTTTCGGTTTCGTAGCATATCGACATGTGTCGGAATAACTTAGAAAGAAGCTGAATGATAAGAGATAATTGATTATTATTTTAGGGTATGACTCTATCGATTGCTACAAGCTGTTTGATGATGTAAAGAGAAGGATCGTGATCAACAACGACGTGATTTTCAATGAAATTAAAGAAGTGCAACAGGCTTTAACCGATTGCTCCAAAAGTGTAATTGGTCGCAATATAGAAAAACAATTCATGCACATTTTGAGAGTGTATAATCTTCCATAGTTTAAGCCCTAATTGAGGAAAATGTTAGAAGATTGTTTAGGCAAATAAGTTTGCCTACTAGAATGCAAGAATGTGAACTGTTCCAGGATAATGAAATCAATGACGATGGTGATTTCCTCCATTATGCACTTATTGACGAATATAAACCTATTAAAATAGAGGAGGCCTTAAGTGATTCATAATAGATTTTTACTATGAAAGAGGAGAATGAATCTATTGAGAAGAACAAGACTTGGGAGCTAATTGATCTACCGAAAGGAAATAAGTCAATTGGTGTAAGAAAGGTGTACAAAGTGATGGCAAATCCCAAGGGTGAAATAATCAAGCACAATGATTAATTAGTTGCAAAGGTATTTTCGCGAAGAGAAGACATATAAATTGAAAAGGTATTTGCACAGTTAGCAAGGATTGAAACCATCTGATTGATTGTTGGGATTGCAAACAACAACAATTGGTCCATTTATTAAATGGATGTCAAATCTTCATTTTTGAATGGACCATTGGAAGAAGACGTTTATGTAGAACAACCCCTTGGCTTTGTTGTGAAACACCAAAAGTAAAAGTTCTATAGATTGAAGAAGACGTTATACTGTTTGAAATAAACTCAAAGAGCTTAGAACAATATGATATATCGTTTTTTAAAAGAGATAGGCTTCAAGAAGTGTGTATCCGAACATGGTGTGTATGTGAACAAGGATACAAATGAATCGGTGATAATCTATTGTCTCTACATATGTGATTTGTTGAATACAGGCAACAGTGAAGGATACATTTCTAAGTTCAAGAGTGAGCTTATGAAGGAGTTTGAGACGACCGACCTAGACTTAATGACATAATTCCTTGACTTTGAGTTTTACAAGTCCAAGAAGGGATTGTTCATGCATCAAAGAAGGTACGTAATTGAGATTTTGAAGAAATTTGAAATGGAGCATTGTAATGTTGCCATTACTTCGGCCGAACCGATGTAAGAGTTATCGAAGAATGAGGATGAGTAAGATGTTAATCCAACTCAGTATCGGAGGCTGACTGGATCCTTGCGTTACTTAAGTAATACACGGCCAAATTTGGCGTTTAATGTCAGTAATGTGACCAGATTCATGGAAATATCAAAGGTGTCTCACTTGACAACAGTCAAGAGGATCCTGCGATACGTCAAAGGCTTTGTTGGCTACGAAATTTTGTTTCCCGCAATTAAAAAGGATAGAAAATGCAATTTACTCGGATATACCAATTACAATTGGTGCACAGATAAAGATGATAGAAAATCTACAATTACATATATCTATATGTTCAGAGAAACACCAATCTTTTGATGTTCGAAGAAGAAAGTGGTAGTGATGCTCTCTTCTTGTGATGCCGAGTACATTACAACTTTGTTGTGTGCGTGTCAAGCTGCGTGGTTGAAGAATTCGTTGAAGGAGTTGGGTAGCAAAGATGGTGACATTGTAATGCTCATGGTTGATAACGTTTCCGCTATAAGTCTTCATAAGAATCCTATTGCACATGTGAGAAGCAAGCAAATTGAGATGAGATTTCACTACTTGAGAGAACTTGTTAGCGAAAGAAGATTGAAATTGGGGTATGGTAGAAGTGGAGATCAAGTGGCAGATTTGCTGGCTAAAGAAGTCACAGTTGAAGTGTTCAAGCAATTGAAGAAGGTAATGGGCAAGAAAAACTTGGGGCACATAAATTAAGGTGGTGTGTTAAGGGATAAAAACTAATTCACGTGCATATAACTGATTGCACTTTCACTACAAGAAAATTGGCAAATTGCGACGGTTCATTTTGGCAGATTACGACGGTTAGAGCAGTCGCAATTTGCAAGTTACGACGGTTTTAGAACTGTCGCGAAAACGTGCGTCGCGAGGCCATATTGCGACGGTTATGAAAACTGTCGTGCAAACCGTCGTTATTTTCACGACGAATAGTTAACTGACGTAATCTCGAATATGTGACGGTTTCCAACCGTCTTAACTTGCTTAATTTGTTTTGTTTTAGTTGCTGATTGCGGCGGTTACAACTGTCGTAATTTTCTGTTCGATACATGTTTATATCATTGATTGCGACGGTTATAACTGTCGTAAATTTCCAAATGTTTTTTGTTTTTATTGTTGATTACAACGGTTACAACTGTCGTAATTTTCCGTTTGATTCATGTTTATATCATTGCTTGCGACGGTTATAACTGTTGTTGCTTTATAATAGGTGATGCCTTGTTCCATTTGTATCTCGTAGACGTTGTCCTCTTCACTTATATATTATCTATTTGTTACACCATAGTTATGTGTGGAAACACTGAAGCTAAGCACCACTATGCACGATGGAATGGGGTGCGAACAATATTCTTAAAATAAATAAGTGAGGGAAGAAGCCTTTAATCTTGACAAAAGTGTTACGGCATAAAAAACCTATGTACAAAATGAAAGAGAAAGCAAGCCCAAAATGAGAAAGAAAAAGAGAATACCTAGAATTGAAAAAACTCTTCAATTTCCACGTGTTTTTCAACCACCACAACAGCAACACATATTACAAAAAAAAAATCCTAAAATTGAAGAAACAACAAACACATAACGGA
Organism: Lathyrus tuberosus; assembly: GCA_022829125.1. NCBI lineage: Eukaryota > Viridiplantae > Streptophyta > Magnoliopsida > Fabales > Fabaceae > Lathyrus > Lathyrus tuberosus. The sequence continues at coordinate 4,223,606 of JALAZF010000133.1, read as the reverse complement.
TTCAGCGAGTTGAGAAAAGTAAACAAAATCAACCAACACCTTACCGATTTAGTATCGAAAACAAGTTGTGTCAGATTTGATTTGAGAATCGTTGAAATCTAGGTGAAGAGGTACTGAAGCCAAGAGATAGTTGAAGAGCGGAATCATTGCGAGAATAACTGATGCTTGGATTGAACCGCGAATCTAGGTGAAGAGGTACTGAAGCCAAGGGAAGTTCTAAATATAGAAGATCAACAAGCGTTTTCTACTTTTCTTGTATAATTTAAGTGCATGGTCAAATATTGAAGGGCAAGGAAGGTTAACAACTGTCGCAAAAATAGATTTACGGCGGTTAGGAATAGAACCGTCGTAATATGTATTTTTTAAAAAATTTTAAGGGCGGTTTCAAAAAACCACTGTAGAAACCGCCGTAATATATATATATATATATATATATATATATATATATATATATATATATATATATATATATATATATATATAAGGACGGTTTTCAATGAACCGTCACAACCTAAGTGTCGTAAAATGGCATTTTTCTTGTAGTGTTTTATGCTAACCAGTTACACCTGAAACATTTAAAAAAATAACTAAGTTAGTAACTAACTGCAACTTGTTGACATAATAAATCAATCAGTTACACTAGAGTTTTTCAATTTTATTTGTTTATAATTGTACCTTATCTTGCATAATTGTATGCATACCATTTAAATATCTCTTTAGTTAATGAATAAAATACTAATATTTTCAACATTAATTACTCTCTCATTCTCTTTCACTCTCTTCCCTCCACACTCAATATTTCACCAATCTTATAGTTCCATGTTAAAAAAAGAGAGTTTAGAGCTTCTATCTAGTTCAAAGAACTCTTAATGGCGATACAAAATGATTTCAAGGAAAAATTTAACCTAGTTTTGGCATAAGATAGTATATATACATACACACTACTGCTAAATTTGGATTTTGCATGATTAAATAATACAAAGATTGAATCTTATGGACGCAACTAGTGGCACTATCACTTTATTACAATCATGTTTAAAGAATAACACTATTATTCACTACAAACTATAGTCCCATTGTATATCAATTTACATTGTATAAACACATATCTAGCAATTAGTAATGAACTAATTACATTGTATATGGATCATATAATTATATATATATATATATATAGAATCTTCCCATGATTGATAATGTACACAGGCTTCAATTATTTGTATCTTTTTATGAGTAGCAACGAGGGATAACATGTCCTGTGTAAGACAAATCAACATTGTCGCATAAAGCCTTAGCAGCTTCTCCTTCTTCATACTCCAAGTCTATGTTCTGCATTACTATATCCTTGCATGGAAATTTCTTGCTACAATCAAACTTCACTGCTACATCAGAAGCACTTTTACCTATTATATTCTCGTACAACACATCGCTTATTTGAACCGCAGAGTTCTGCAAAATAAGCGAAAAATCAGCACTAAATTCATAACCAATATATATCAAAAGAGTTGTAAAAATTAATTTACCGATTTTTTGCATGGCTTTTTTTTCTTGTCACAGTAATTTTGGTCTATTATTATAGGGTTGGTCACATTGTCCATTTCAATGTTCTGAAATTTGATATTGCTAGCATTTCCTGAGCCTCCCTGCATTTCATAAAATTTATTTTTGTAATAAAATAAAAAATAATTCAATTTTTTAATGTTAAAATCACTGTCATGAATTATTATATTATTAGATATATATAAAATCAGAAGATTAAATTAAAGTTTAAAATTACCGGCCATGTCTTAATTCTAACTCCATTTTGAGTTCCAGAAATCTTAGATCCATTTACTATTACTCCAGAAACAAATTCTTTGGATTTTCCAGCCCCCAAGCTTCCAATGCTGAGATATATATAAATAATCATTGGAAATAAATAAAATTCACATATAAAAAAAACTACAAAAGAAAATTAAACGTGTTTACGTTAAGTTAATTAATTACCTGATGCCATGGCCAGGTCCACAAGTTATGTTTGTAGCTTCTACGTTCATAGATCCATGTACAATTGATATACAATCATCACCTTAAAAAAATTATTGGAAAATCAAATTAATTAATTATGAGATAGATATACATAAATAAATTTTAATTATTAATTTTTATAATTTTACAATATTCAATTTATGGTTACCAACCTGTTCCTATGACAGAGCTAGTGATTTTGATATTTTGCGTGTTGGTGACATGAATTCCATCAGTGTTAGGACTATCTTCCGGTGATGATACATTAAGACCAGAAACGGTAATATTATTCGAATCTTGAAATGAAACATGAATTTGTTGAGCATTTTCTATATTCAAATTCTGAACTATCAAATCCTCGCAATTATAAAATGTTAGAGCCTACAAAAATGAAGTTAATTAATCAATAAATACTTCAATGAAATTAATACTCTGGATCATGCACAAAACTATAATCTCAATCGTTCAGTAAAATTATATATAGTCGTCAAATAAAAAAAAACCAATTTGAATTTAACGACTCAGAATTCGACTGAACTGATTGAACTGTGAAAAATATTTAGCAAGAGCTATATGTACATACCGTTGGAGCATCCTTGCAAGGCTACATAAATAAAGAAAAATATTTTAAAAAATGGTCATAGCTTGAATTAAAATTGATTAAAATATTGAGTTATTTATGATATTTTATTCTTACTTTCTTTTTGTTCCTTTTGCATGAGTTTTGCCACCATATGTTTCCTTTTCCATTAATGGTTCCACCACCATTAACTAATAGTTTCTGAACACTGTCAAATACAAGCCAGTGGCCTTTATCTTTCTTGTAATCGGATAGTTTATCTGATGCTTCAAGATTTCCAAATATCTAAAAAATAATTAATTGTAAAAATCACTCTAACATATTAATTAATTTAATATAATAAAAAAAGAAAAATTAATTAAATAATCACTAGCTTAATTTATAATCATTTAACTTACCTGGACTGTTATGTTAGATTTGCAAGGACCAGAGAATCTTATTGGTTTGAGTAGATAATTATTATCTTGAGGTGCCACAAAAACTGATTCCCTTGAAGAACATACCACTTCCCAAGCCTTCTTGAATGCCTAAATATTTATAGAAAAATTAATATTATTTTTTTAATCATGAAAAAACCAAATTAATACAAGTATAAAATATACAAATTATTGACAAAAAATTTAGATTTTTTTTTATTATATATATGTACCTGTGTATCATCTGTATAGCCATCACCTTTAGCTCCATAATCATTGACATTAACAATATCTATTCTACGTGATGAAGTTCCACCAAACTTGTTTAATTTCAAAACATTATTTGAGTTTTCATTGATCAAGTTCTTGAATAATATTGTGCCACCATCATCATCATTGGAAGGTGAATCATCAACGTATGTAGCAATAAGTGGGTCCTTTTGCAAGTTGCTATTACAAGCAACAAATGAAATGATGATGATAGTGAATGAGAAAAAGAAACCATGTCTTAGGAGGGGCATTATAGTTAATTTTCTCCCTTTGTGTTTATTATTTTATGGAGAAAATTTTAGTATATGGATGCACTTTGAAAGATTTGGAATATTGTTTGATGAGAAAGTGTGTATATATAGCAAAAGCTATGTGGTAAGGTATGGAACTAAAGACGGGGGAGATTGTGTATTTATATACAAGGAAATTTAGAGTATAGTGATATTGGATTTTCATATACTTAGGGATCTATAACGGCATGGTATTTAGGTATAAGAGATTAAGACGAAATGACTTAATCTTTATACCACACTCTTGCTCCATACAACGTGATTTATTATGTCCATCAACTATATAGGCTAGCTATTGGATAATGATGATAATAATGTAGGGTTAATCTTAATAATATGATTTTTGTCCAAGTGTGAAAATTTAATCAAGAATTGATTGATAGTTCTTAACCATGGATATACTTTTCTTCTAGTAATCATGTTGAAGAAGATAAGAGATCGACTTTGTTCTTTAATTGCATGGTCGACCTAATAAATTATGAGACCTAATATAGAAATGAAATTAAAATTTATTATAAAAAAATTTAAAAATATGTTGATTAAGAAAAAAGAAAACAATGTTTGTCATCGACTAAATAAGAAAAAAAATATAGAATAAATAAATAAATTGTCAGAAGAAGGTATTACACGTTAGATTTTATTTGAGGGTCCTCTTTCTATAAGATGAGTAACGCCATTTTTATTTAGAGGCCTACATGCCTTTAGAAAAAAGAATTACTTATGGCATTTTAGATAGTTTTTAGGTATCAAGCGAAATTATTTAAATATTTTTAAAATTCGGAGATACCTCTCCAGACGCATATATTTCTAAATAATTTTTGACATATTTTAGAGATACATCTTCAGAACCATTATAAACATTCAAAACATGTCACTCAATAGTCATTTACATGTGAATTGTTTCGGAGATGCATCTCTGGTAATATTTCGGAGATACATTTCCGAAGTGTATCAGAACATGTGTTTTTCAATATAAGTTATATATTTGTTTCCATATGAAGTATGACGCACGGTCTTGAATAATAAAATAGACGTACAAAATAATAAGAGACTAATACTGGGTGCGTCAAAAATAATATAGCAATATATGTAGAAAATGTCGTACAATCGAGATCCAAAATATAACAAAACTGTAAAAATAAAGTAGAGAGTATAATATTACAACAAAATAATAACAGAGTACTATTGTGTGTGTCTGACAACATCTCCTCCGCCTCCTCTCCTATGCCTTCTCTGCCTCCTATTCCTGCTCTGCCTACCCGGCCGTCAATCCCCCCATCCTCCAGCGATGTCTCCGATACAACAGTGCCCCATGTGCCTCCGCCATTATGGCATCCAAGACTCGCCTGACACTAGACCTATCAGGGAAGATACCTTCGTCAATGCCTGCCCGCACAATCTCTACTATGCGAAGACACCTAGGCAAGACATCATCAGTATGATCTAGCTGAGTCTGCTCCTCCTGTAGTATCTCCTAATGAGCTGGTCTCGGTGGATCTCCGAGAGCAGTCTGCACCATGTACGAATGTGACACCCTAAAGACCCATGTGATGTACCCCTCAACGTAGCTCTAGTAGTTCGGGGGTATGGTAGCTGGTGCCTCCTCTGGTACAAGATGACTTTCATAATCACCAAACATATCATCTATTTGTCTACCAGTCAAGGCAGGAAGAACAAAGACAGTAAGGTGTCTAAGGATGGTCTGGGTGTACCCGAACTGCCACATGACGCGCTCAGGCAAATGAGGAGCAATGATACGCGATCTGTAGGCCAACCATCTGAAGTATAACACTATCTCGTCAAATGGCCGCGTCTGACCTTTATCCATGTAGTTGTTGAAGTGTATGTCCTCAACAACCAAACGGTAAACATAGACTATGAAAGGCTCAACCGCCTTGTTCCCTTTGAGCGGGATAAATGCACAGGCACGCGGCATATCCTCTATGTACTCAGACACACTCAACCAACAAGCGATGCACAAGAAGTGCTAGAGGATCCAACTCTAAAATGTAAATTAAAAAAAACATTCAATGATCAAGAATTATCGAGAATGGTTTCAGAAATATGAAATGAAAATGACAAAAAAAAACATTCAAGGATCAAGAATTATTACCACCAGTGGTGTCACGCTGCCTGTGATATGTTTCTTCTTCCCTTGACATCCCTCTCTCAACCTTGGATAAAGATAAGCCAGGCAAGCTGCCCCCCCAATTGTACTCATGGATCCGAGTGAGATCCAAGAAGTACTGGAGGTATGCAATTTTAGTATAAGTGGAACTCGTTTCCACAAAAATGCAAGTGCCAACCAAAAAAAGAAATTATGCCCTCAAAGCACGAGCTTTATGTACCGCCACCTGCTCAGCATCACTATGAGCCTGATGTGCACTAAAGATCTCATCATCATCATATCTCTCCCTTAGGAACTCAAATCTAGCATGAGCACCCCTGATCCTATCCACCTCCTTTATCCCCTTCCATGAATCATCCCTCAGATGCTCTACAATCATATCGACTGCCTTGTCTTTGGTCATCCTCCCATGATCGAGGAATTTCCCCTGGATCGGAAGATGTAACAAACACGAGACATTGTTCAGTGTGATAGACATCTCACCATGCAGGAGATGAAAAAAAGAGGTCTCAGAATGTCATCCCTCCACGAATGCATTAAGCATCCCGTGGTTGACCAGAGTGTAACCGGTCATGCATAGGTCATTCAGGCCAGATAATAACATAACCGACTGAAACCAATCCTCCTCTTGCTTAGTAAATGCAGCAATCTTCCTCCCATGGTTAAGAAACTTCAGGGGATCACGCTTATGAAATTTCCCATAAATAATCAATGTCAGCAATTAAAATTAACGTAAAAAATAAATCAAAAAAATTCAACTAATGCTACCTCTTCATCCCAGATATGTCTAGCAGTATGGTCTAGATACAGAGGAAGTAAGGACAAATCAAATGGACCTCCTCCAAAACTCTTTGGCTCGACATCCTCAACAATTTCACCCTTTAAAGGTGGTACTGGATCGCCAACATCATCAGCGGGAGATGGGTCTCGATCGGCAGCATCATCCGTAGGAGGTGACACTGATGAATCCTAATGCCTGCGGGAGAATGGGGGAAGTGACGATTCAGATATTGAATCTTGTCTCCTACGAAATGAAGAAGAAGAAGAAGAAGAAGAAGAAGAAGAAGAAGGTGGAGTGGCCTGAGGTGAATCACGAGCCCCGGAAGTAGACGTCGCTCCATAAGTAAACACCTTTTCCTGACCAGAGGTACCTGGAGCCTCCAAAACGGATGCGTGCTAAACAACCCGACCATGTCACAGTCTGTCAACTCTGTCAGCCATTATGCCTGTAAGGTAAAGTAAGGCATATCATTAGTGCACACAAACAACACACACAAGCAAGAATTTTAAAAAAATACAAGAAATTCTGGAGATGCATCTCCAGAAACACCATTTAACTATAACGTTGAACAATTTCGGAGATGCATCTCCGGAAGCACCATTAAACTAAAACTATGACTAGTTCCGAAGATGCATCTCCGAAATTTCCTAAAGTATATGAAACGCTGAGCAAACTGTCATATCCTAAATTTTGACCACCAAGATTTCCCATCATTGTGCAAATCATTACCACAATATGGATGAACTTTCATGCCTTATCAATCTCCTCAAAGATTGTTGAGCATTCACTACAATAAAGAATTAGGGTTTTGAGCCCTCTCAGAGCACTTAGACAAAGGATCAATCAAGAAATGACATGATCTTCAACTTGTCTAGCCTCTCAAAACACCCACAAAGGATCAAGAGGACTCCCCCATCAAGAATCAAGCACAAGGTTGTAGCATTCTAAGTGGATCAAGCCTCAAGAGCGCCTGTTGTAACACCCCAATTCCCTTCGCGAATAAATAATACAAATATAAATCAGAGTAATTAAAAATTTATTTTTCCGACAGAAAACAGGGATGTCACACTTAAAGAAATAAAATACAATCCCGGCTCATAATTCTTTGATACATAACACAGACAATTGAATACCCTCAAGGGGAATCTTTTTCCATATAAAAGGAAAGGTCAATTATGGAATAAAGCGGAAGATCCATAACCGACTTGTTTTACAAAATAAATTGTTTTATAACGTCAAAGTACACATACAAAAGTAATACAAAATATATTCAACAATTATATACATATATAACATAATCGTTCCCCGACTCCCGTGCTACGTATCAGAGCAGACAGACGACAAAGGACGAAGGACTAATCCCCACAAAATCCTCCAACACACTAATCTGCAATTGCCTCATAGAGCAATAAACCACAGCAGAAGGGTGAGAAATAACAACTAAATCAAGATTGCATAATAATATGCAAACACATAAAAATTCACATGCATAGTTATTGTCACCTCATCATCGCATATTAACACGTGTATCATGCCACATATACATAACATAAACCAATTATACTAACATAATCACATATTCACACATAAGGCACACCATAGTCATAACATATAGAAACACACCACCACATCACATAACACATGCCTACACATAAGACATATTATCCACAACCAATGCATTTATCGCACATGCACATCAATTCACCAATTCAAACATAAATCTCAACACATAATCAATTAATTCACAATTTCCACACATAATCAATCCATTTATGATTTTCCACACAAAATGCATCCATTCAAAATTCTCACACATAATCAAATCATTCATGATTTATGCAAATGCACAGAGACCGACACAACGACTCTATGCAATACATATGCGGTACCATCCATCCATCAATCTCATCACTAGGTTCACTCAGGAACTCTGCTGGAATCATCGCTCGTTACTTAATGTAACTCCCCGTCGGGCATACAATGTTCCCCGTCGCTCATACCCCACACGGGCACACGGCGTTTATGGATCGCTCACACCCCACACGGGCACATGACCCGATAGCTCACACCCCACATGGGCACACGATTGTCTATAATCATTGCTCACACCCCACATGGGACACGACTTATAGCGGATTCCCTCTGGAACCAATCCGTCGCTCACACCCCACATGGGCACACGACGTTTATGGATCGCTCACACCCCACATGGGCACACGACTCTCGCATCCGACCAACAAACTATCAGGCCTACCAAAGGCACACCAGGAATAACACAAACTGACAACCCACCTTGCTAACAACAGCTACCACAACGACACGACAACGACGACAACTACAACGACAAGATGCAAAGCCCATACAATGCACTTGACGACCAACTCACAACTAAAAGAATCCACAAGTTACGAACACACACAGGTTCACTCTTGAACCGAAACACAACAAGAACACAAGTTCCACGACCCAACATCGTTTCAACAACCTCCACATAACCACAATACCAACATCCTTGCCACACCACATTATTACAACAATTATACGATTCCCAAATCGACCATATAACCAAGACATCCATCTACATAGTAGCCCATGAATAATATTTAATCTTTTCGCCTAACACTTCCATTCTGAAACGTCCAATGGTTCCATCATTCTTACATATTTCCAACATTCAACCTACGAACTCTTAAAAGTCACACACTCATATATGAATTATGCCACCTCACGCTTCCGTTGCACACTCTGATTACTCGTAACCATCAAAACTATCAATTCCAAAAGATGTAAACTCTTAAAGCTTTTGCAAAATTTTCATTGGGTAACTGGTTACTCATATACAAGCTTAACCAAGTAAATAACAGCCTATCCCGATGATAACAAACATAACCAGTCACATTAAATCGATCAAAGCCTCAACTCACACAATTCACCACTCTTATCAAACATTCCAAACAATTGCAATTTCACTCAAACTCAGCCAAACCATTCCAGTTATCTATTCTTGAAAGTGGACACTTATTCTCAATCGTTACCTTATCCAACTGTCAGTAATCCATACATAATTTCTCCTCTTGACAGTTCAAATTCCATAAATCCCAACATGTAGCAACAACCAACCCAAAAGAACTCTAAAATATTACATCCACACTTAAGGGTTTTCTTAAGATTTCCATAGTCTCAATACCATCAAGGAATTTCAAATTGTTTACGATTCGTCACAATTCAAAACTCAAGCTATCCAGAACACAACCGCAAGTTTCCATACTACTCACTGGTTAACACGCAACCTCCTGCTATCATCTTTTTCCTTACCAACCATGATGGACCTCTTCAATTCAACACACTAATGTTTCTTCCAAAAACACATCTGAAAACCATGCATCACTGACGGCCTATCACTGTGACTTTCCTGCCAATTTCCAGAATACTATCATCATAAACAAGGCCAACATCTTAGTCTCATCTCCTAAGAGTTTTCTACTTAGCAGATATAAACCACAACTATTCACCTTCGTCCAATTTAAGTTCACTTTCTACTCTCTAAGAAGCAGCCATTAATAATACCCAATCATTCCCTCTCAATGACTCCCCAACTTAACCAACATACCAGAACCTCTAATCCGCCTCATCTTCTGATATAAGAATCTTCGTCGACTCAACAACACAATCTGTAACCATTTCCTTAAATTCCAAACAATTCATTGAACACACTATCAAAGCCGAAAAGACACGTCTAATCCATCCAACATAATTCCGTCTACTATCAACAAGAGATTAAGGGTGATCAGTTCCTCAATTTGTCAATAGACAGCCGACAATCATGATGGGGCGTAAACCGTCTTTACCAAACTATAATAGCATTCCTTAAATCCTATGCACAAAACTACCTCAGGCAAAAATCCTTAGTTGACATAAACCTTACCTCCGTATTCCCTCCAGAATCTGGAACAACACTGTCCAAACAACACTTACACTCTTACAATCTACAACACACTGAGCCAGCACTCCACACCTGAAGCAACATGGAGAAGTACCAGCTTCTCCCCCACTTATCTCATTCTAACTCCTGCAGACAATGGAATAGAAAAACCAGAAAGTACTGACAGTGTCTCACACACATATCACGTACTAAGGGACAAACAACAACAACAGTATTCAACTGTCACACCAACTGACTCAACAACTTGGCCGGACGGACGGACCTACTCTGATACCACTAATGTAACACCCCAATTCCCTTCGCGAATAAATAATACAAATATAAATCAGAGTAATTAAAATTTTATTTTTTTGACAGAAAACAGGGATGTCACACTTAAAGAAAGAAAATACAATCCCTGCTCATAATTCTTTGATACATAACACAGACAATTGAATACCCTCAAGGGGAATCTTTTTCCATATAAAAGGAAAGGTCAATTATGGAATAAAGCGGAAGATCCATAACCGACTTGTTTTACAAAATAAATTGTTTTAAACGTCAAAGTACACATTCAAAAGTAATACAAAATATATTCAACAATTATATACATATATAACATAATTGTTCCCCGACTCCCGTGCTACGTATCAGAGCAGACAAACGACAAAGGATGGAGGACTAATCCCCACAAAAGCCTCCAAGACACTAATCTGCAATTGCCTCATAGAGCAATAAACCACAGCAGAAGGGTGAGAAATAACAACTAAATCAAGATTGCATAATAATATGCAAACACATAAAAATTCACTTGCATAGTTATTCTCACCTCATCATCGCATATTAACACGTGTATCATGCCACATATACATAACATAAACCAATTATACTAACATAATCACATATTCACACATAAGGCACACCATAGTCATAACATATAGAAACACACCACCACATCACATAACACATGCCTACACATAAGACATATTATCCACAACCAATGCATTTATCGCACATGCACATCAATTCACCAATTCAAACATAAATCTCAACACATAATCAATTAATTCACAATTTCCACACATAATCAATCCATTTATGATTTTCCACACAAAATGCATCCATTCACAATTCTCACACATAATCAAATCATTCATGATTTATGCAAATGCACATAGACCGACACAACGACTCTATGCAATGCATATGCGGTACCATCCATCCATCAATCTCATCACTAGTTCACTCAGGAACTCTGCTGGAATCATCGCTCGTTACTTAATGTAACTCCCCGTCGGGCATACGATGTTCCCCGTCGCTCACACCCCACACGGGCACACGGCGTTTATGGATCTCTCACACCCCACATGGGCACACGACCCGATCGCTCACACCCCACATGGGCACACGATCGTTTATAATCATCGCTCACACCCCACATGGGCACACGACGTTATAGCTGATTCCCTCTGGAACCAATCTGTCGCTCACACCCCACATGGGCACACGATCCGATCGGATCGCTCACACCCCACATGGGCACATGACCGCACAAGATGCATATCATGATGCTTGGCATACAAGGACTCATGACAATCAAATGCATCTTCACACAGATATGCAACCATAATCATGCATTTTACAACCAAACACAACACATTGCATTTACTTGCCCTTAGGCCACAAACCATCATCACAACATGTCATCACATGCAATCACATCATATAACATCACACAAGTCATACAGTATCCATATCAAAAGCACATTGTATGATACGCATCAATTACACACAATTAATACGGTAAAAGTTGATAAAACGACACTATTCCAAATTCCCGACATAATTTAATCGGCTAACAATCTCAAAATTATTATAATAAGAAAGTACAGTTCAATAGTTACTCAACGATACCAAGAATGTCAAAAACTGATAAACGGAACACAAGTTACGGACTAAACAAGAAAAGTAATCGCGAAAAGACAACATTTTGCACACCTGATGGCCATACGCGTATTGCCCTGAGCCATACGTGTATTGCCTTGCTCACTCGCCCATCCATACGCGTATTGCCCAAAGTGATACGCGTATGGGCAGAGACTTATTTTTCCCCAAAAAGTCCACTAAAAATCCAATACGCGTATTGCCTCACTCCATACGCGTACTGCCCACTCCCATACGCGTATTCCACACATTCTTTCCTTGCCATACGCGTATTTCCTTGACCAATACGTGTATTTTCCTTATTCCTTCATTGCCATACGCGTATTGCCTTGACCAATACGTGTATTGCCCTGAGTGATACGCGTATGGGCAGTGGAAAACCAGAATTTTTCCTGCATAAATTTTTCTGCGATTTTTCCCCAAAAAATCCCATTTTTCATCCCTAAATCCATTTTTAACAGCAAAACAAGTACCATCAATTGTTCCTAAACACAGTGTAATCATACAACACGATTTATATTGATTTCTACTAATTATTCATCAATTTATCAATAAGGAAAACATTGTAAAAACAACCAAAACATATACACAAACAACACATATGCATATACAAGCAAGATATAATTGAAACTTCTCACCCTTACCCGATTAATCGCGCTTGAAACGGACGAATCTTCGATTTTCCTCTCTTTCCCTCTTCTCCCTTTCTTTCCTCTTCTTTTCCTTCTTTCCTTTCTCTTTTCTCTCTTTTTCTCTCAAAATTCTATTTTATGAAAAATATACCCAAGCAAAAGACCAAAATACCCCTTAGCTCAAATATGTCGCAAACGCTCTCAAAATGCGATAAAACATAAAAACAATGATGAAATATATTTTAGGAAATAAAAGTTGAAAAGAAATTATAATTTAATGCAAATATTTTATCTATCAGAGAAATTAACCAATTAACTCAATTAGCAGGTAAAATACAATAAATCCACACGTTTCACAAAATTCACATAATTGAAATAATTAAATGCAATTAAACAAATCGGGGCGTTACAATTCTCCCCTACTTTGACATTTTCGTCCTCGAAAATATACTGAGACGAACAACTCCGGACACGACTCTTGCATCTGACCAACAAACTATCAGGCCTACCAAAGGCACACCAGGAATAACCCAAACTGACAACCCACCTTGCTAACAACAGCTACCACAATGACACGACAACGACGACAACTACAACGACAAGATGCAAAGCCCATACAATGCACTTGACAGCCAACTCATGACTCAGAATCCACAAGTTACGTACACACACAGGTTCACTCTTGAATCGAAACACAACAAGAACACAAGTTCCACGACCCAACATCGTTTCAACAACCTCCACATAACCACAATACCAACATCCTTGTCACACCACATTATTACAACAATTATACGATTCCCAAATCGACCATATAACCAAGACATCCATCTACATATTAGCCCATGAATAATATTTAAACTTTTCGCCTAACACTTCCATTCTGAAATGTCCAATGGTTCCATCATTCTTACATATTTCCAACATTCAACCTACGAACTCTTACAAGTCACACACTCATATATGAATTATGCCACCTCACGCTTCCGTTGCACACTCTGATTACTCGTAACCATCAAAACTATCAATTTCACATCCAAAGCCTAACTCTTTCTCATATTCGCCAAAAATCACTGTTCACTGTTAATATATCCAACCTCACACTCTACTGTGTTACCTCACACACCAGACACAAGTCTCGGACTGCTCCAATCATTTCAATTCTCTGACCATCAAAACAGACATGCATAACAACTTTCGACTTAACTTTTCAGGCACACCCTTAGCTTTTCCCGAAGGGTAATCCAAGCCAAATTCATAACTCATCACGAATTCCAACCTTCCTCGTTGTCTCATACTCTATTCCTTCATACCAAACAAACACTATGAACTCTTGTGATTACCAAACACTTCGAACCTAGAACCTTAAAGATAATACCTCCAAATTTTCCAACACAATACAACCGCGACTAATTCCAAATCCTGAATAGTATAGATCCTTTTATGAATCCTCCGTTATCATAAAGCATAAGCCACGACTTTACCCTCTTGCATTAACACAATGACTAAACTTGTCAAGGACACATCACAACACCTCACAAACGGTTTATCAGGATCACACAGAATTAAAATTGAAGCCGTAGACAAATTCTACTTCAGCTCTCTGAAACTTTCCTCACAATGAACATCTCAAATAAACGACTTACCTTTTGCAAGTCAACTGAGATACCAGAAGTACGAACTTAGGAAAGTCCCCAATAACCAGCGGTAACAACCAACTAAAGTCCAAAAATTTCTAATTTCCTTAACCAACTTCAGAACCTCTCATTATAGAACTGCATTTACTTCCGATGGGTCCATTAACATAACCAAGAAAACTAACCTTTTCAACCAAAATTCTCACTTGAATAACTTTACACAAAACTTTGTCTCCTTTCAACACTTGTAATTTAGTTCTCAAACACTCTACATGTTCTTTCTCTGAGTTTATAACAAATCCGAATATCCTCAATCAAAGCCACTACGAACTTATCTAATTAAATATAGAAGATACAATTCCTCTACTCCACAACCATTCCAGAGGCCTTACTAACACCAAATAACATCACTGTACGTTTGTAATACCCAACCAACTTCCAAAAGATGTAAACTCTTAAAGCTTTTGCAAAATTTTCACTGGGTAACTGGTTACTCATATACAAGCTTAACCAAGTAAATAACAGCCTATCCCGATGATAACAAACATAACCAGTCACATTAAATCGATCAAAGCCTCAACTCACACAATTCACCACTCTTATCAAACATTCCAAACAATTTCAATTTCACTCAAACTCAGCCAAACCATTCCAGTTATCTATTCTTGAAAGTGGACACTTATTCTCAATCGTTACCTTATCCAACTGTCAGTAATCCATACACAATTTCTCCTCTTGACAGTTCAAATTCCATAAATCCCAACATGTAGCAACAACCAACCTAAAAGAACTCTCAAATATTACATCCACACTTAAGGGTTTTCTCAAGATTTCCATAGTCTCAATACCATCAAGGAATTTCAATTCGTTTGTGATTCGTCACAATTCAAAACTCAAGCTATCCAGAACACAACCGCAAGTTTCCATACTACTCACTGGTTAACACACAACCTCCTGTTATCATCTTTTTCCTTACCAACCATGATGGACCTCTTCAAGTCAACACACTAATGTTTCATCCAAAAACACATTTCAAAACCATGCATCACTGACGGCCTATCACTGTGACTTTCCTGCCAATTTCCAGAATACTATCATCGTAAACAAGGCCAACATCTTAGTCTCATCTCCTAAGAGTTTTCTACTTATTTAGCAGATATAAACCTCAACTATTCACCTTCATCCAATTTAAGTTGACTTTCTACTCTCTAAGAAGCAACCATTAATAATACCCAATCATTCCCTCTCAATGACTCCCCAACTTAACCAACATACCAGAACCTCTAATCCGCCTCATCTTCTGATATAAGAATCTTCGTCGACTCAACAACACAATCTGTAACCATTTCCTTAAATTCCAAACAATTAATTGAACACACTATCAAAGCCGGAAAGACACGTCTAATCCATCCAACATAATTCCATCTACTATCAACAAGAGATTAAGGGTGATCAGTTCCTCAATTTGTCAATAGACAGCCGACAATCATGATGGGGCGTAAACCGTCTTTACCAAACTACAATAGCATTCCTTAAATCATGTTCACAAAACTACCTCAGGCGCAAATCCTTAGTTAACATAAACCTTACCTCCGCATTCCCTCCAGAATCTGGAACAACACTGTCCAAACAACACTTACACTCTTGCAATCTACAACACACTGAGCCAGCACTCCACACCTGAAGCAACATGGAGAAGTACCAGCTTCTCCCCCACTTATCTCATTCTAACTCCTGCAGACAACGGAATAGAAAAACCAGAAAGTACTGACAGTGTTTCACACACATATCATGTACTAAGGGACAAACAACAACGACAGTATTTAACTGTCACACCAACTGACTCAACAACTTGGCCGGACGGACGGACCTGCTATGATACCACTAATGTAACACCCCAATTCCCTTCGCGAATAAATAATACAAATATAAATCAGAGTAATTAAAAATTTATTTTTCCGACAGAAAACAGGGATGTCACACTTAAAGAAAGAAAATACAATCCATGCTCATAATTCTTTGATACATAACATTGACAATTGAATACCCTCAAGGGGAATCTTTTTCCATATAAAAGGAAAGGTCAATTATGGAATAAAGTGGAAGATCCATAACCGACTTGTTTTACAAAATAAATTGTTTTATGACTTCAAAGTACACATACAAAAGTAATACAAAATATATTCAACAATTATATACATATATAACATAATCGTTCCCCGACTCCCGTGCTACGTATCAAAGCAGACAGACGAAAAAGGACGGAGGACTAATCCCCACATAAGCCTCCAAAACACTAATATGCAATTGCCTCATAGAGCAATAAACCACAGCAGAAGGGTGAGAAATAACAACTAACTCAAGATTGCATAATAATATGCAAACACATAAAAATTCACATGCATAGTTATTCTCACCTCATCATCGCATATTAACATGTGTATCATGCCACATATACATAACATAAACCAATTATACTAACATAATCACATATTCACACATAAGGCACACCATAGTCATAACATATAGAAACACACCACCACATCACATAACACATGCCTACACATAAGACATATTATCCACAACCAATGCATTTATCGCACATGCACATCAATTCACCAATTCAAACATAAATCTCAACACATAATCAATTAATTCACAATTTCCATACATAATCAATCCATTTATGATTTTCCACACAAAATGCATCCATTCACAATTCTCACACATAATCAAATCATTCATGATTTATGCAAATGCACAGAGACCGACACAACGACTCTATGCAATGCATATGCGGTATCATCCATCCATCCATCAATCTCATCACTAGTTCACTCAGGAACTCTGCTTGAATCATCGCTTGTTACTTAATGTAACTCCCCGTCGGGTATACGATGTTCCCCGTCGCTCACACCCCACACGGGCACACGACGTTTATTTATCGCTCACAACCCACACGGACACACGACCCGATTGCTCACACCCCACATGGGCACACGATCGTCTATAATCATCGCTCACACCCCACATGGGCACACGACATTATAGCGGATTCCCTCTGGAACCAATCCGTCGCTCACACCCCACATGGGCACACGATCCGATCCGATCGCTCACACCCCACATGGGCACACGATCTGATCGCTCACACCCCACATGGGTACACGATCGCTCAAGATGCATATCATGATGTTTGGCATACAAGGACTCATGACAATCAAATGCATCTTCACACAGATATGCAACCATAATCATACATTTTACAACCAAACACAACACATTGCATTTACTTGCCCTTAGGCCACAAACCATCATCATAACATGTCATCACATGCATTCACATCATATAACATCACACAAGTCATACAGTATCCATATCAAAAGCACATTGTATGATACACATCAATTACACACAATTAATACGGTAAAAGTCGACAAAACGACACTATTCCAAATTCTCGACATAATTTAATCGGCTAACAATCTCAAAATTATTATAATAAGAAAGTGCGGTTCAATAGCTACTCAACGATACCAAGAATGTTAAAAACGGATAAACGGAACACAAGTTACGGACTAAACAAGAAAAGTAATCGTGAAAAGACAACATTTTGCACACCTGATGGCCATACGCGTATTGCCCTGGGCCATACGAGTATTGCCTTGCTCACTCGCCCATCCATACGCGCATTGCCCAAAGTGATACGCGTATGGACAGAGACTTATTTTTCCCCAAAAAGTCCACTAAAAATCCAATACGCGTATTGCCTCACTCCATACGCGTACTGCCCACTCCCATGCGTGTATTCCACACATTCCTTCCTTGCCATACGCGTATTACCTTGACCAATACGCGTATTGCCCTTATGCCTTCATTGCCATATGCGTATTGCCTTGACCAATACGCGTATTGCCCTGAGTGATACGCGTATGGGAAGTGGAAAACCAGAATTTTTCCTGCATAAATTTTTCTGCGATTTTTCCCCCAAAAATCCAATTTTTCATCCCCAAATCCATTTTTAACAGCAAAACAAGTACCATCAATTGTTCCTAAACACAGTGTAATAATACAACACGATTTATATCAATTTCTACTAATTATTCATTAATTTATCAATAAGGAAAACATTGTAAAAACAACCAAAACATATACACAAACAACACATATACATATACAAGCAAGATATAATTGAAACTTCTCACCCTTACCTGATTAATCGCGCTTGAAACGGACGAATCTTCGATTTTCCTCTCTTTCCCTCTTCTCCCTTTCTTTCCTCTTCTTTTCCTTCTTTCCTTTCTCTTTTCTCTCTTTTTCTCTCAAAATTCTATTTTATGAAAAATATACCCAAGCAAAAGACCAAAATACCCCTCAGCTAAAATATCTCGCAAACGCTCTCAAAATGCGATAAAACATAACAACAATGATGAAATATATTTCAGGAAATAAAAGTTGAAAAGAAATTATAATTTAATGCAAATATTTTATCTATCAGAGAAATTAACCAATTAACTCAATTAGCAGGTAAAATACAATAAATCCACACATTTCACAAAATTCACATAATTGAAATAATTAAATGCAATTAAACGAATCGGGGCGTTACACCTGTGTCACCAAATTAGGGTTTTGGTCGACTGAGGCCTCCAGATGAAAATTTCCATCTCAACATGAGCCAATGCTTCAATGTGTGGTCCTATAAGCTCAAAAGGATCTCAAGAGCCCACCCACAATGGCAAAATCACCTTGAAGGTCCATCTATCAAAGAATCAGGAATTAGGGTTTTGACCTAATTCAACCCTTGAGTTAACTTGTGAAGTGAGGCATGGCTTAAAGCTTCAAAATGAACTTCAAAGAATTCAAATACATCATGTTGACATGTTTACAAGATTTGATTGACTCCAAGATCTCGAATCATAATCCATAGAGCTCAAAACCATCTGATCACAAATTAGGGTTTTTGAGGGAAAGAGTCCAACCCTATCCTTGACTGTTGGCATACCCTTGATCTCAAACCTTGGGGAGGGGTCTAAGACATTCCTAAATACCCTTGGAGGCCATCCATGAAGTTTGATTGAACCCAAGTGTTAGTTCTGTATTGGCAACAATTTTTGCTAAAACAAGGTGTTACATCAAAATGTTATGCTTGATGTCTTGACATGTGATTCTAACATTCCACAAGTGGTGATTCTTAGTGTTGCAGGATTTTGTGCATGATGTCGAGCCTGATGTCCTAACATCTGTTGACAGAACATTCTGTTAAAATGTTAGGGTTTATTTGATGCGCGTTATTTGCATCTTTTGTGTGTTTATGTTCAGTGATTGCGAAAATCTTGTAGTAATATTTTGGAGCAAGCACTTTCTATTATTTTCAGTTTGTTTTATTTGTGTGCAAAAAGACGTGGAGAATAATTAGCTTTAATTATTAATCAATCTAAGATCTTCTATTGCCCAAGCCCAAGGAGATTGTTTCTATTTAAAGACGTGCAAACCCTAATGGCATGTAGAGAGAAAAGTTATTGAAAGTTGCGGTTCAAGTTTTAGGGTTTTAGTCTTTATTAATTGTTTAATTTTGAGCCATTCATTCATCTCTTGGATGTTTGAATTGGACTGAGTCTTTGATTTGTAAGTTGTTCACTCTAAGCTTTTAAGTACGAGTGCTTTGTTCTTGATTGAAGCTTTTAAGCAAGATCAAGGTGTGTCATTGAAGTGTGTTCTTCTCTTTTGTAAGTTTCTGTAGTTATCACTGCACGTGATTGAAGGGGAGTGAGAGGTGTCTCTTATCTAAGTGTCTTAGATAGAAATCTCACAGCTAGAGATTAGGTGAGAAGATTGTGAACTGGAGTGTGTTTACTGAGAGTCTTCAAACTAATTTTGTTTAGTGAATTTCCTTCCTGGCTTGGTAGCCCCCAAACGTAGGTGTGATTGCACCGAACTGGGTTAACAATTGCTTGTGTCTCTTTGCTATTGTTTAATGTTTTTATCTTGTTCATAAATTGATTATTGTTCAGATATTAGTGTCGTGACATCTCCTTCGACATCTCATATTTGATACCAGAATTTCAATTGGCATCAGAGCAGGCATCCTGTTCTGTTTCTGGGTGAGATCTAGGGACGATAATTTATGGTACTATGGACAAGGAAGGAGGATTTGTGAACAGACCACCCATCTTGGATGGATCTAATTATGATTATTGGAAACCACGCATGGTGGCCTTCTTGAAATCTTTGGATAGTAAGGCCTGGAAAGCTGTCATAAAAGGATGGAAACACCCTGTCATTGTTGGGAAAGATGGAACAGAAACATTTGATCTGAAACCTGAGGAAGAATGGACTAAGGAGGAGGATGAACTGGCTCTTGGAAACTCTAAAGCATTGAATGCTTTGTTCAATTGAATTGATAGAAACATATTCAGATTGGTGAACAATTGTGAGGTTGCTAAAGATGCGTGGGACATACTCAAAACCACTCATGAAGGTACCTCTAAAGTAAAGATATCAAGACTTCAGTTGCTGACTACCAAGTTTGAAAATTTAAAGATGAAGGAAGATGAAAGCATACATGAATTCCATATGAACATTCTTGAAATAGCCAATGCTTCAAGTGCCCTAGGTGAAAAGATGTCTGATGAAAAGCTGGTAAGAAAGATTCTTAGGTCTCTTCCCAAGAGATTTGATATGAAGGTGACTGCCATAGAAGAAGCTCAAGATATCAGCAAGATGAGGGTGGATGAACTTGTTGGATCCCTCCAAACTTTTGAACTAGGGATAAGTGACAGATCTGAAAAGAAATCCAAAAGCATAGCCTTTGTGTCCAATGTTGAAGATGAAGAGGTGGAGTGTGCTCTGGAAGTTGATGAAAGCCTATCTAATGCTATAGTGCTGCTAGGAAGACAGTTCAACAAGGTGATGAAGAGAATAGACATAAAGTCAAGACCAAATGTCAAGAACAACTCATCTGACATCAGCAGGTCTAATGATGGTGGAAGAAGAATAAGGTCTGAAGAAAAATCCACTCAAGGGAAAGGGATTCAGTGCCATGGCTGTGAGGGATTTGGCCACATTAGAGTTGAATGTCCTACTTACCTCAAGAAACAAAAGAAGAGCCTGACTGCTTCTTGGTCTGATGAGGATTCAGAAAGTGAACATGAAGAAGAATCTGCTAAACATGTAACTGCCTTTACTGGAAGATGTGTATCTGATGGAGACTCTATTGATGATGAATTGACCTTTGAAGAACTAGCAGCCTCTTACAAACAGTTGTGTCTCAGAAGTGAAGAAGTCTGTCTTGAAGGGGAGAAACAGAAGAAACTTATAATGCAACTAAAGGCTGAAAAGGTAGAACATCTTGAAACCATTTCCAAGCTGAAAAATGAAGTCACATTGTTGAACTCCAAACTTAATCAAATGTCCAAGTCAGTTAGAGTGCTGAACAGTGGAACTGACACATTAGATGAAATTCTTCAGTGTGGAAAAATGGCAGGAGATATGACTGGGCTGGGATTTGATGGTGAGAAGAAACCCTCTTCAGATGCTAGTTCCTCTGGACCTAAACATAACATGTCACGTCAGATGTCTCAACATCATGGGAGAATCCATGTATCTGGACCTAAAAATAATATGTCACATCAGGTGCCTCAACACCATAGGAGGGGTCATCCCAACCACTTAAGGGGAAGATTCCAGAGATGGAGATGTCATTACTGTGAGAGGTTTGGTCACATAAAACTTTTTTGCTTCAGACTCTATGGATATCCTAAGCCTGATCCTTAACCTAGATCAAATCAAAACATTTCTGCCAATGGAAGACAATGGGTTCCCAAGGCTATTGCTAGCATTTTAATAGCTCACATGTCTCTCAGAGTCTCAGCTAAGGAGGATTGGTACTTTGACAGTGGTTGCTCTATACACGTGACAGGAATTAAAGAACTGTTAGTTGACATCAAATCTCACTCCACAAGCTATGTGACCTTTGGTGATGGAGCCAAGGGTGAAATTAAAGGGGTTGGAAAGATGAACTGCTCAGGAGTTCCAAATCTTGATAATGTGCTGCTGGTTAAAGGGTTGACTGCAAATTTGATCAGCATCAGTCAACTGTGTGATCAAGGATTCAATGTCAACTTCACTAAATCCGAATGCTTGGTTACTAATGAAAAGAATGAGGTGATTATGAAGGGAGTCAGATCTAAGGATAACTACTACTTATGGGTGCCTCAAGATTCTAGTTACTCATCCATTTGTGCCCTTGCTAAAGATGATGAAGTTAAATTCTGGCACCAAAAACGTGGTCATCTACATCTAAAAGGTATGAAAAGGATCATCTCCATGGAAGCTGTCAGAGGAATACCTAAGCTAAAGATTGAAGAAGGAAGGGTATGTGGTGAATGTCAAATTGAAAAGCAAACTTAGATGTCACACCAGAAGATTAAACATCTCACTACTTCAAAAGTGTTGGAACTGCTTCACATGGACTTGATGGGGCCTATGCAAGTGGAAAGTCTTGGTGGGAAGAAGTATGCCTATGTGGTGGTTGATGATTTTTCCAGATATACTTGGGTGAGTTTTATTAGAGAAAAATCTGAAGTGTTTGATGTGTTTAGTGATCTTTGCCAAAGACTCCAAAGAGAAAAGGAGAGTAATATTATTAGAATCAGAAGTGATCGTGGGAAGGAATTTGAAAATCACAAATTTGCTGAATTTTGTACATCTGAAGGGATTGGCCATGAATTCTCTTCTCCTATTACTCCACAGCAAAATGGAGTTGTTGAACGAAAGAATAGAACTATCCAGGAATCAGCAAGAGCTATGATCCATGCCAAGAAATTTCCTTACCATTTCTGAGCTGAAGCTAAGAACACTGCTTGTTATAATAGAGTGACCTTAAGAACAGGAACTGCTACTACATTGTATGAGATATGGAAGGGAAGAAAGCCTTCTGTCAAATACTTTCATATGTTTGGAAGCAAATGCTATATCTTGGCAGATCGTGATCAAA